>MJUT01003654.1:11321-47259 GCA_002080005.1 Gigantidas platifrons | reverse complement strand
CAAAAGATACCAAAGGGGTAATCAGAATCCGTATATTGAAGAAGAACAGACAACACAGTGGCCAAAGGATACCAAAGGGGTAATCAGAATCCGTATATTGATGAAGAACAGACAACACAATGACCAAAAGATACCAAAGGGGTAATCAGAATCCATATATTGAAGAAGAACAGACAACACAATGACCAAAAGATACCAAAGGGGTAATCAGAATCCGTATATTGTAGAAGAACAGACAACACAATGACCAAAAGAAAAAGTACCAAAGGACAAACAATGATGTACAAAACATACATATAAAACAATATACTATTTGGTAAGGGTTATGGTGCTTAACGCCACTTTCAACAATACTTGGATATTATCTGTACACAAGACATGTTCTTGTTCTATGACATGTTGCATAGTAAGATAATGTGGCCGTTAGGTGTAGTTATTTTGATGGGTCAATTATTTATCTAACTTAATTAATTAAAACTAATACTTACTTGAAAATATCACAGATACATGACCGTTGACCTTTCTGCATGGCTTGGGACAGGTACTTCAATTAAAAGAAACCGTGGCGGGGTTAATATTTTCATGGATACCATATGATAAAAAGTGCGAGAAAAAAAAAAGGTTTTCGGGTAGCAGTGAACTAATTCTTTAAGTGTTTATTCACTCTTTAATTTTCAGACACTGTATTTTCAGAGAATGAATTGGACAATTATATGCATGGCCAACTACCAAATGACCACGACCTCAAATTAAAGTAAAATAACGATTTAAAATGAAATAGGGCCATGCAGACTCCTCAAAATTTAAATAAATTCCATAATCACATTAAAATCGTATATATTTTTTCATCATTTAATATATATGATATATTTCATGTTCGTGACACAGAATACTGTTAGTTGTATTAAAGGAATGATTTAATAATTGACTTGCTATGTAATATGTTTATATTGGTATTCCAATGTTATCACAATATTGGTTCAGAGGTCAACAATAAAGAACATCCGCTCTAGATACTATATTAATAGATGCAACGCAAAGTTATTCTATAAATAGATCTAAACAACAAATTCGCATCCAATACACAATATTATTTTGACAATGTCATTTCAATTAAAAAACGAAAATAATATCCATTATACTAAATGTATCAGGTACATTGGGGCTAAAATCAGGGTTTGTCAGATCTACTTCCTCAATTCAATAAATACATATACATGGTGATCATAAAGAAGGGATCATTTTAATCTCCATTTTTTGCTGAATATTCTGTGTAGTGTTTTATATGATCAATGGTTGTCTTATTGTAAATAATTTCTTCTGACCATTGTATCGTATGTCCTTCCTCGATTTTCAGGATGATAAATACTTTGCAGATTGTCGGAGTGTATATGTATGGCCAACTACCAAGTAACCACGACCTCAAATTAAAGTAAATTAACGAATTAAACTGAAATATGGCCATGAAGACTCCTCAAAGTTGAAATAAATTCCATAATTACATTAAAATCGTAGATAGTTGCCAGCGATACCCATAACACAGATATACTATACTTTACTGCTTACGTGTCTACTTTAATAAAAAAATAATGGCGGGGTTAGGCTAACTTTATGGGCACAAGATTCCATACTTTGGAGAATAATACCGCCCTTCAACTGTTTGCCATGTCAAAATGCCAACCCACATAGTTACAAGTTGGACTTACAGGTTGGTTATGCTTATGGTGTTTAGCGCCACTTTCAACAATATTTCAGTTGGTGGAGGAAACCGAGTACCCGGATAAAATCACCTGGGATTACAGGATTATGATAAAGAACGCTCTGGTTTTTATCATTTACCCTATATGATATATTTAATGTTCGTGACACAGAAGTTGTCATATGTATAATATTAGTTCTATTAAAGGAATGATTTAATAATTGACTTGCTATGTAATATGTTTATATTGGTATTCCAATGTTATCACAATATTGGTTCAGAGGTCAACAATAAAGAACATCCGCTCTAGATACTATATTAATAGATGCAACGCAAAGTTATTCTATAAATAGATCTAAACAACAAATTCACATCCAATACACAATATTATTTTGACAATGTCATTTCAATTAAAAAACGAAAATAATATCCATTATACTAAATGTATCAGGTACATTGGGGCTAAAATCAGGGTTGTCAGATCTACTTCCTCAATTCAATAAATACATATACATGGTGATCATTAAGAAGGAATCATTTTAATCTCCATTTTTTGCTGAATATTCTGTGTAGTGTTTTATATGATCAATGGTTGTCTTATTGTAAATTTCTTCTGACCATTGTATCGTATGTCCTTCCTCGATTTTCAGGATGATAAATACTTTGCAGATTGTCGGAGTGTATATGTATGGCCAACTACCAAGTAACCACGACCTCAAATTAAAGTAAATTAACGAATTAAACTGAAATATGGCCATGAAGACCCCTCAAAGTTGAAATAAATTCCATAATTACATTAAAATCGTAGATAGTTGCAAGCGATACCCATAACACAGATATACTATACTTTACCGCTTACGTGTCTACTTTAATAAAAAATAATGGCGGGGTTAGGCTAACTTTATGAGCACAAGATTCCATACTTTGGAAAATAATACAGCCATTCAACTGTTTGCCATGTCAAAATGCCAACCCACATAGTAACAAGTTGGACTAACAGGTTGGTTATGTTTATGGTGCTTAGCGCCACTTTCAACAATATTTCAGTTGGTGGAGGAAACCGAGTACCCGGAGAAAATCACCTGGGATTACAGGATTATGATAAAGAACGCTCTGGTTTTTATCATTTAATGTACCCTGTATGATATATTTAATGTTCGTGACACAGAAGTTGTCATATGTATAATATTAGTTCTATTAAAGGAATGATTTTATAATTTACTTGTTATTTGATATGTTTATATTGTTATTTCAGTTTTATTACATTGGGGTTAAAATAAGGGTTTGTCAGATCTACTTCCTCAATTCAATATATACATATACATAGTGGTCATAAAGAAGGAATTATTTTAGTCTCCATTGTTTTCCTGAATATTCTGTGTAGTGTTTTATAGATCATTGTTTGTGTCTTTGTTAATTTCTTCTGACCATTGTATCGTATGTCCCTCCTCTATTTACCGATACTGATTACCCCTTTGGTGTCTCAAGATTTCCTTATGTCTATGCAAACAAATAGTGGATTTTATTTTTTTAATATGGGAGGCAGAAGGTAAGATTAATGGCATTTACTAACACATTATACATACCTTTCTAGTAGTTAGTGGTGTTTAACTTTTAACAACATTTCAGTTATATCGTGGCGATCATTTTTATTGGTGAAGGAAACCAGAGGACCCGGAGAAAACCACCGACCTGTCGCAAGTCACTGACAAACTTTATAACATACTTTTGTACACTGATTGCATAGGTAGTAGAAAGATGAAAAATAAATGTATGAATCTAGAGTATTCCGAGAGTCAATTTTAGGTCATAGTCTTGTTCTGTACAAGCTCCATCCTGTGATTATTTTCAGACGACAGCATTGCATACATGGCTATGAAATACACAGTTGATTCAAATTATTTGCCGAAAAACCCTCAACATTGCAAATTGGGAAGAAAATGGAAAATAATTTTGCATCCAAGCAAAAGTAACGTCCTGTCTGTCATGGGGAATTAAATCCGATCAAAAGTGGTTTGCTAAGCCGAATACAGCATTCATGGATGATTAATGACGAGTTCCTCTCGGTAAATTATTGATAGATATCTATATATGAATGGAATATACATAAGAAAGTTTGGGTTGAACGTTAAATGTGATCATCTGCCATTTTCGAGAGGGACATTTTGTCGGCATCTTGTTTTTCATTCATAGCGTCCTCAACCGATCAACATTAAAAATGAAAATTTGCAAAGTCTGGTGGAGACTTTTTCTATTCTTTTCAGTATGACATAGATCAATCATATTGCTTCCAATATTTCTTTAAGTCTCCATCCATTACACCACAATTGACCTTGAAAATCACCCCAATTTTTCGCGATTTGTCGTTATATCAAACATCTCCTGTGAAAAATTGAATCCATAGAATATCATATTTTAGCCATATTTAAAGTGATTATGCGATTTCACAGTAAAACATATTGAAAACAAATTTAGACAGTTCGATAAATTCACGTTTAATTTGAGTAATCTTTTCAACGAGATGTTTTCACTTCAACGTCCATTTTGAAACTGAATCGTAAACATCCGGTTATCGATAATATACTTGCTATGTGCGTGTCGTGTGCAAAACGTCGCGCCTCCTCTGCGTTTACTGATAACTTTTATTTCGATAAATTCATATCCAATGCACAATATTATTTAGACGATGGCATTTCAATTCAAAAACGAAAATAATACCCATTATACCAGATGTAATCCGTTACACTGGGGCTAAAATAAGGGTTTGTCAAACCTACTTTCCCAATTTAATAAAAAAAACATATACATGGTGATCATAAAGAAGGAATTAGTTTAATCTCCATTTTTTTGCTGAATATTCTGTGTAGTGTTTTATAGATCATTGTTTGTGTCTTTGTAGATTTCTTCTGACCATTGTATCGTATGTCCTTCCTAGATGTACGAATACTGATTACCCCGTTGGTGTCAAAAGATTTTCTTACGTAAATACAAACAAATAGTGGATTTTATTTGTGAATATGGGAGGCAGAAGGTAAGATTAATGGTATTTACTAACACATTATACATACCTATCTAGTAGTCCGTTAACTATGAGCATTCTATTGTCCAGTCCATGAATGTTACATATTTGTGTCTGTTCCGAAACATGTCCTCGATTTCCATCGGTATATATCGTGTTCAAGTATTTTAGGTAAGAGGTAAAGTCAATTTCTGGATTGAACACTTTTAGCAGGACACAATCTGTGGTAATTGGAGAAGAAAAATAAATGTGTGTCCTCGTTGAATCTAGAGTGTCCCGAGGGTCAATCTTAGGTCCTAGTCTTTTCCGTGTATAGTACAAGCTCCATCATGTGATTATTTTCAGATGACAGCATTGCATACATAGAACTAAAATACAATGTTGATTCAAATTATTTGCCGAAAGACCCTCAACTTTGCAAATTGGAAAATATTGGAAAATGGGTTTTTATTCAAACAAATGTAACGGGGAATAAAATCCTATCAAATCTAAGACAACCCTCTATGGTTATTTTCACGTGTCATTTGAAAAACAAATATCTTGGTCTAGCAATCCGCCAAGATTTAAAATGGAAAAGACATGTAAACAACGCCCCACAGGAAGACCAATAAAACGTTTGGCTTTCTACTATACGCGTCGAAACCTTTTTTTAAACGTCGAAACTTTAAATTAAGTCCGTCACTTGAGTGTGTTTGTAATGCCTGGGATCCATACAAAAAAAGGCGAAATCAATCAACTCGCAATGATCCATCACAGCTCTCTCTTGTTCGTCTCCAATAGACATTGAAACTTATCGAGTGTTGGTGACATGCTATAACTCTTGAACTGGTTGTCACCGACTGCCGGGTGATGGCTTAGAGGGAGATTGTTTACAAAAATATACTGTAATTGGTAACATAATATTTAAATAAGAAACTAAGAAAGCAAAATATGCATAAATTTCACAAAAGTTTAACAACAACTGGATAAATTTAATGTCCAATGTCTGAATGAGATTACTGTTAGTGTTCAAATAATAAACAAATACTTCCGGTTTAGACGTTCATACAGATATCTTTGTCAATACTGGCTCATCCATGAAATTGCCCAATTGGGTCGATCCATTGTGTGTGCATATTTCCAAGCGGCCGCGAATACTGGTCACGGGCATCATACGAGTTGATACTACAGAAATACTGTCTCCAACTTTTCTTGACCAAGATAGACCAAGTGATCTATTTGTAAAATTTTAAGTGATTGATTTTATGTTGAACATGATATTCCAAGGGGACCTGTGGACTCTATTTGTGCATGACCTCTAATTAGAGTAAGAAAGACCGAAATGAACCATTGTTTTTTATAAGTGATTGATCCTCCGTGTCGCAGGAGGTATGAAGTGGACTATTTGGTTTTTTAATGATTAACATTAGATATGATGTGATAGGACAAGTGAACTATAAGATTTATCTATTATTACGTGATTATTACCGTATTGGCATAGACATTAGTCCGAGGGTATCTGTATTGGCCTGAGGCGAAGCCGAAGGCCAATACAGCTGCCCGAGGACTAATAACTAGGCCAATACAGAAATCGTCACGTAATGATATATTTATTAATTAACCGTAATATTTTATCTTATAATGGGTATTTATAAAATTGATATATTTATTAATTAACCATGCAATTTGATCTGATAATGGGTGTTATAAATCATAAACTCGGCCAATATAAAAAAACTATTAAAGCCAATATCGGAAAAACTATATCGATATTGGCTTAGTTTTTTTTTATATTGGCCGAGTTTGTGATTTTATATTGTAAAGACAGCTTAGGTTGTATTGACAACAATAGTATAAAGTTAATAAATAATTATCAATAATTACTCCTTTGTTGATTAATACCACAGTGCATAACCAAACAGTTTTCAAAAACCGAAGTTGCTGTGGAGTTGCTTGCAGAAATTTCAACATTTTTGGATGATTATCCGTGATGTATTCTTTGAAAGTGGATCAACCGAAGCAACAAAAATAAAAATAAAATACTGCAAAGGTATGTCATTTATATTTCTGATCAAATAACAGTGCCATATTTGAACATTGAAACTGGAAATCACCGTTTTTCAGATATTGGCTTTTCGTTCGAAGAAAGTTGTTAAAAATCTGTTTTTCTCCACGAATTCTTTAAATTATGTTAAATATTTTCTCACTGTCTGATGAAATAGACATCGACGTTTTCAATGCAAAGAAAATATGACCGTAAGCGCACTAATTTTCCTTACGACGGGTGCATTTAACATCGTTCTCATTCTACGTCACTGTACTAATAACTAGCCAATGCGGAAATCATCACGTAATGATATATTTATTAATTAGCCATCAAATTTTACCTTATGGGTATGTATAAAATTGATCTATTTATTCAGTGTGGGAAACCATTTTTAATAGTTACTCGCCATCTGGCTAGTAACTATTGAAATCTACTCGCCAAAATTAAATTCCACTAGCCAACTATGGTGAGAGATCCCTCATTTGAACTCTCCATATCTTCCATAGCACTAAGTGTTCAATTGGCATAACATTACCTTAAACATTTGAACATGATGTGCTTAGTTTCATTCCTAATTCAAATTTGCCGCCATGGTCAACATTTAGAGCTTTTAATGATATTAACAAAATAAGCGTACCATTTCCGATGAATGATGTACAAATATTTCAGTAAATTATTAGCAACTTCCGCTACAATTTGGGCTACGACATGGTAACATGTTTGAAATAAAACAACATCTGTTTTAAGGGTGTTTCATAGGTATCTCATTCACGATTTCTTGTCAGAAACGATAAAAAAATAATAGCAACCAATGTCGGGAAAATCGCGTAAGTTTTTAGTGTTCCTAAAAAAAACTGTGATGGCGTCCACCACAAAAACGAGTGACAATTTGAATACAAACTTATGTTTCAATACTATTTTATCGAAACACGAAGTGAATCACATTCAATCAATCCATTCAATCCAGTTTGGACTTTATTTCGTTACATCAACTGTCGAGCAGATGAAAAGGTTACCTATAATATAGGTCATGTGTTTGTTTTTGTTTCAGTAAACAGAGCAAATTGTATATCATTGGATAGAGCTGTAAAACAAAAGTTATATGCACTTTATTTCAGGTCAATATCTTAAAGATTGACAGAGTTATGACATTTTTAGAATGCAAGGGGTTTGGTCCGGCTGATGCCAAAATTTCAAACTAGCAGGCAAACATAAAAATAAGCTACAAATGCTATTTATGATAACAAAAATAAGACATTACACCTACATATCAGACATGAATGTACTAGAGTGTGATATATCAATATCTCTCTTTTTAACAAAACTATATTGATATACATACATTGTACATGTACATGTATACGTTGATTTATTCGGAAAAGTATTATTTATAGTAGTCATTTCCGGGTCCGTTTATTCACCCAAGAAAACCCAAGAAGACCTTCAAAAACTTAGCATAATGTAATTTTTAGGATTTATCTTAGAAAATGCGTCTTATATATTTTCTGTCTTGTGAAAATCGATGTTTTGTCAGGTACCATGTAATCAAAGTTAGATAACTCTGCTTTTCATTAAAGTCCCATAACTCTGGTGATACATGCTATGTTGTATGACTATACCATCTTTTAAAGAAAGAAAGTAATGGAAATATATATACCCGTATACAAAATTATACTAGATAGTATTAAGTATGTAGTATAAATATTTTATAGGGGCGTATATTTTTTTATATCTTCTTGAAATTAAAAGAAAATCATGGCATGTGTCATACCTGTGATTTGTGCCTTGTATAATCATGAAAAAGAACAAAATCAAAATGTACATGTTCCTTATATGTTGTGTTCTTGTCATTAACAAATAAGTAAATTATTAACAAACATAACAAATAAGTTTGCAACAATATGAAATGTTCATTTTAAACTGCACGATTATTTCTTGTTGACTGTCTTTGCGTTCATAGGTCTCTTTCTTTGTGCTGTTTTTTTTTGCGACATCTTTGGCCTTCATTGGAACCTTAGTGTTTCCATCTTTTGATACAACATATTGTGGTTTGGCTGTAGAACTCTTTAGAAAGTTCAAGAAATATTTCTTTTGATCCTCGTCACTTTTACTTCTAAAAATGTCCTCACGGATGCAATATTTTTGGTTGACACCAAAAAGTCTGAAGTTTCCAATATTGTATAGTGCACGTTGCAGGTCTAAAAGTTGCAGTTTCACCATTCCATGCAGTACGTCGATGAGCGCCGGTGTTGAATGTGGTCTCCAATTAGTGTCGATTTTCATGATGTTATGCATTGATTCTGCATTGTTGTTTGTCCAAGTGTTCGCCGTGTTACCAAGATTTTTGAAATTCAAAGTCAACTTTTGCTTTAGAGTGTTAGCGAAATATTTGCAAAATTGTTCATTGCTTCCATCCATTGTCGTGATAATGTTGCACCTTTCTTCAAACTGATATTCATCTTTAGACATTAGTATTCCATTGTCACCGAATATGCGTTCAACAATGTTGACTCTGGCATTTGTATTTACACCAATCTTGTTTTTTAAATAATCTGACACATTGTCTTTTAAATGTTTGTTGCAAAGAGATCATTTCGATGCTGGAAAAACGGAGTCACTTGCTTTGGTCAATGGGAACTATAACTGAATCGGTAACGAAAAGTATATACATTTCTTAAACATTCAGTTTGCATTCTTTTAGAAGTATCTGCCAAACTGAAATTGTATTTATAGGAGGGATGGTGGAAGACGAAAATTACTTTTCAGTAATTATTTTGATATTAAAAAGTGTTTAAGGAAGTTCTTGTTTTGTCTTGTGCAGTCAGAGGCGTAGCTGCATATACGCTGTCACGCCATGGCGTGCACATCGGCAGGTTAAACAAAATTTGGGAAATAAAAATAAAAATAAAATAATATTTTCATTGTTACTTTTAAGTATAATTAAATTAGTATAATTAATAAGTCGTACTAGTAACTATGTATGAGGGCCCAATGCTACGATGGGACAGCCAATGTGTCCGGGAAATACAATGGTGTTCAAGCAAGACTGCTACATACTGTACCAGGAGCAATGTATGTTCATTGTAAATCCCATTGTTTAAATGTAGCTATTGTCTATAGTTGCAATGATGTGTCTGTTGGAAATGTTATGTCAACTGTTCAATTATACTACTACGTTCGCGTTTCACTATTCTGCAAAGAAATTACAGGTTTTCTTACATGAACTAGACGCTGATGCTACTACTAAGGAAAACATGTAAAAGGGACAACATTACGGACCATCTGTGAAACGTTAGAACGCTTACAAAATCAAGGCGATCACAAATCCGGGCAGTTTCTTGCATCCATTTTGCAGTTACAGTTTATCATAGCTTTGGTAGTAGCGGAACATATTTTACATATCACTGTTTATATCTGTCAACATTCTTCCAAGATACCAAATGCGACCTTCTTGAAGCTATCAAAGAATCCAAGACTGTGATTGAAATGCTAAGAGCTGAACGACACCAGACGAATCGGTTTGGGATGAGTTGCATCAGTCTGCACTTAACGTAGCCAAATCTTTTGATATATATGAAAGTATGCCAAGGTGATGTGGTAGACAGGCTACCAGAGCCAATCACAAAGCGGAAACACCAAAACAGTATTGGTGAATTTCTTTGTACTATCCATTTTTGGACCATTTGATTACATAACTTGAAAATATGAAGATTCAATATATTCAATATTTTATTTAGTCTCACCACTTGTATACATTTACAAAAACATTTTAATACAATAATAAAACATATCAATACATATTAAAACACAAATGTCATTCTAAGAAGAATTATGAGAGACTATTTTATATAAAAGTATAATTTAATATGAAACCACATTATGCACTATAAATAAGGCTTCTAATGTTTCATCTTTATTCAATTTTATATCAGAGATTAAAAAGTTTTATCAATCAGAAACCCACGCCCTGATATTTTCAAACATATTTCATATAAATAAGCTTCTTGTGTATTCGTTAAGCTTCATAAAATGTAACCCAATAAAGTAGGAAATGATGTGTGATTTTTATAGTGCTCCCTAAGAAAAGGAGGATTTTTTTACAAATGACAGAGTTGTCTGCCATGGCGGATTCCGATGACCGTTTCAAAAATTATTCTCAGAGACAACAAATGGTTTTATTTTCAAAACATTTCATGAACAACATTACATCAGCAATTTTAAAATTATTGATGGGGTCTTCTTGGGTTTTCTTGGGTCTTCTTGGGTGAATAAACGGACCGGTCATTTCCTTCATCTCTTCAACAGAATACTAAGTTGCTACATGTTAATTTATTTCAACACTTTTTAGTGCTTATGTATTAATAATTGAAAAGAACATCAAATATCTAAATGAAATGTTTTATATCTTGAACAATAACTTCCAAATCTTTATTTTTCCAGTCGTCCAGCAATTTATATGTATAAACTAACACTTCGTCGCCTTCATAAACAATATTGTACCATTGTGCAAATCCTGGGATATCATTTTTTTTTAAATAATTTACATCTTTTCATTACCTCAGATTTATGAGAAACAATCCGACAAATGTAATACGAAATTATTTACATCATTTGCAAAATTGACCGAGTCCCCATTTTTTGTAAAAAAAAATGAAGATGCAAGGCAACGTTTTACAAGTTTGAGGAGGTCTATTAGACTATTTTATTTCATTATTAAGCACTCTGAGTAGTAATCAACAACACTAAACGTGCAACCGCGCTCGTTAGCGCCAAACAATTCTTGGACCATTCGGACATTAAAAGGTAAAAAAAGGTAAAAAAATGTGTCTTCTATCAAAAACACATATGCCATTTTATGCCAAAGCTAAAGAAATATATAAAACATTGGTCTGAATATGTCGCTATTTGCCTATGAAAATATTCAACAAAATTTTCAAAATATAGACCGCAACCTGTTTGTTTCTGTTTCTGCATCCATTTTCTATCATATTGTGCCATGCACATGCTTAGGGCTCTTCAATTTAGAAGTAAAAAAAAACCAATTAATAACGTGACCGTTCAGCTGTTCAAAATGGCGACGTCCATATTTTTATGTAAACAACAAGACACCGCACTGATTGAGACCTTTTCTTGTCATAAACTTGACCAGATAAAACAGTTTATTTGCATAAATAGATACAAGAGATATTGATTGGTAATTTGGAATAGCAGTTTTCTTTTGAACTCAACATGACTATCAGAAATATGACTGGAAAAATATGCAATTTACTATGGTGACACATAGACGCCCATGTTCCAAAGTGAGGTTCTGACCTCCCTAGCCTATTATAAGATCATAAACTCGGCCAATATAAAAAAACTAAGCCAATATCGGAAAAACTAAGCCAATATCGATATTGCCTTTGATTTTTTATATTGGCCGAGTTTATGATTTTATATTGTAAAGACAGTTTAGGTTGTATTGACAGCAATACTATAGAGTTAATTAATAATAATATTTACATCTTCATAATTACCTTTCTATATATATCCAAACATCGCATACAGTAAGACCTGTCCAAGCGGCCACCTCTGTGAAGCAGTCACCGGCATTAAGAGGTCACCTTTTCCTTGTCCTTTCATAAAACATTTCATATGAATTTAACCTCTTTTAGGAGGTCAACTGTCTAAAAGACCACTTTTTTCTTGTCCCAAAGGTGACCTCTTAATACACGTTTGACTGTGTTTCTCTCATATGGTCGAATCTTAATAGTGTCCCTGTTTAATATACAGTCAAACCTGTTTTATGAGACCTTCTAAGGGAACATTGGAATATGGATGCATAATACAGGTTGCCGCTAAATACAGGCTTATTTATATGAAATACACTGTAAAGGGAAACGAACATGAATAACCCATAATATAAGCTATTAACTAATAGGGATGGTCACTAAAGCAGGTGTTACTCTATTCTGAATTTCTTGAATTACATTTTTTAATCAAATCACTGTTTCAATTTTTTATCAATATCCGGTGGTTTTTTTTCTTTGAGGTGATTGTAACGAGAGATTCATGTACTACTTAGTATCAGTTATGGCTTTGGAGTAAATCGTGATTGCTGTAAAATGCGTGTAACAGGGCGCCCTTATTTAGCTTGAGGTGGTCTTACCATATAATCCTGTATTAATTAAATTTTGTGTTGTAAATAAAATGATTTAGCATGGATCCTCATGGCACTTGAACAATTCACAGAAAGACAAACGATATAACTGTCAAAAGAAGAAAAAGCATTAAAAGGCAAACCATGATTTACAAAACACAGAAAACTACAAATTGAGCAACAAGAACCTCACTATGAACCGGGGGTGAACCCAAGTGTTCCGGAAGAGAGTTAATGTCACTAATTGAATAGTTCCATGTATGCTTTTATGTTTCCATTTTATTATGAAAACAATACAATACAATTATTCCATAACATGTTGACATCCATGTCTTCAGATTTATGGTTTAACATTACAGTAGTAGTAGGACACGAAAGCCAGATTCAATGATGGCGGATGAAAATGTTAATACAGGTGTCGAAAATAAGAGGACGACAGAATGGCATGTTTTTGATGAAGATGAATCTGGAGATAAGTGGTTTACTCCGAATGGCAAAAGTAATTATTTAATTATAGTATTCCATTACCTAACAAGCATAAATACATTTAATTACACGGGGGTGTAGTGGTTAGCGTACTCCCCCGAGTGCGGTAGATCATAGGTTCGAACACCGATTGGGTCACATCTAAGACTATAAAATTGGTATTAGTAGTTTCTTCACCAATCACGTAGCACTAAGGATAAAGAGAAAATACTGGTTGACTCTGAATTAGAATAATGTGTCGGAGTGGAGCGATATGTTTACCTCACTGAGTGGAGCGATATGTCTAACTCACTGAGCTAGAACGATGTAAAGCCAGCTAAGCTTCATTTAGCACAAAGCGGATATAAATATCATCTCATCCAATGTACACGGTGTATAACCTACGTCAAAATCACGTGGTTTGACGGATAAGGAACATCCAAAAGGTAGGCAAAACGTCCACTTCAACGTTGCAAAAACCAACGTCACAGTCAATTCTCGCTCAAATTCTATAAAGTTATGTACACGTACCCCACAAGAACATGTGGAATTAAGCAATATATACCCTTTCCATAACTCTCCTTGTATTTTTCAAACAATTCGAAAAAATGCTATGATTTTCGTTGGAAAGGAACACTTAAAATTGACTCGGCGGAGACAAATACTTCTTGCACGACGCCCTACAAGTTAAACATAAGTAAAGTGTTTTCGTTGCAGAACAAACTGATATTTCCGTCAAATTTGTAGACATTATACTAACATATGCACAGGTTCATGTCAGATATTAACAAAAATTCAAAATGGGTAAGGTACACATAAGTTTTCAAACTGGGTACGGTACACATCAATTCTCATATTTCTGCATTGCATCTCCGCAAATTATAAAAATGGCTTTTATAATTCGTCTCAACGTCTCAGATATTAGGATTTTTTCGTCTTTATTATTTTATCTTGCAATCACTGTATAGGAAACATAAGTGATATTAGGTCAATGGCATAATAACTTTTAAAATACGACATTGCCAGCTCATGTATCGTTCTTCTGTATTAGCTTACGACGTGTCGAGTAGCATACGCCCTTTCATATAATTCACTTTAATATGCCTTTGCACTGTCGCTTGTTGCACTCTGTAATTGAGCAATAACATGATGGCATATTTCCTCCAACTAGTTCTCCTGCTCTAAACACGAGGTGACACATCCAAATGAATAATAATAATAATAATAATAATAGATATCATAATTAACTGATCTTTTTATTTATATATAATATATAATAAGTATTTAATATTATATATAATTATTTACTATATAATGGTGAGAAAATGCAATTAACAGACGGGATGTGTCAGAAGCACTGTCCCTTAGCAGGTTTACTGCTTGTTAAGGAATATGCAACATATGTAAAGTTTCACACTGGATGTGAGATGCGGGGGACAAACCAGAACATGATTCACTAAATAATTCTATTTATATCTTTAGAAATATAAAAACCCCAAACTATGTCTTTTTTCTTTTGAGTGTATGTCTCATTTATCAATCATGAATGTTTGTATTGTTAATGATGCCTCATGTGGGCCCTATGATTAGGCAATACAATGTATTCTATAACGTATTTGCAGTTTTAAATGATCTATTAGTATATTGTCCTTTTTATTCATTTTTAGTATCTGCTAAAAAAGGCGTTTTTTTTTGTTTTTTTTTACTTTGTAACAATGTACATGTATGTGTATTCAGGCTGCGGTGAACAATTCACCAAGAAACAAAGTTTGACCGACCACGAGTCACGAAAGCATCCAGTCCCAAATGGCCAGAAGACTGCAAGACCCAGATATATTTGTTGTGCAAAATCGTTTATATCCAAATCCCATTTGTAAAGACATCGGTGCCATGTGCACAAAGAAACAAAAACTTATATTTGTTCCACGTGTGGGAAAGGTTTTGCTATACAATCAGATCTTAATTAACACAATAGACGAGAACAGCAAAATCTTAAAATTAAATGTGATGAATGTGGCTTTACTTCAGAAACTCAAGGTGGGCTACGAGACCACATGGGGAAACATACACGTGAAAAAAAGAGAACATCTAGGTACAAAGTTTGAGATATGGATATTTCATAACGGTCACCAAAATTGTGACGACGATCGTAGAATTGTGTAGTGATGACCCAGAAGCAACGTAGCCTTGTTGGAGTGGATTATGCGTCAGCAGCTGAGCTCTATCCAGCTCTAGAATAACGTATGAGATGTGAAATGTTACTGATGAAAAAGGACGTTGTTTTTAATCTTCCTCCGTTGTCGATTCCAATGTGAAGGCCAAGGCAAGCAGACTTTTGAGCATCAGTAGTATCCTTAACTTCAAGCTCAGACATACCTCCGATACAAATTTACGCGACTTAAAACAGGTGGTTATCACATGCTTAACGATTAAAAAAAAAATGCTATGCTTTAGAATTGAAACTGATCATGGAAGCGGTGAGCCGAGCAGAAGCAGACTTTTGGGTATCAGTAGTATCCTTAGCTTAAAGCTCATTAGGATAGATACGTTATATGGTATTATTTAGTAAATGATTACAATTATTCATAAAAAGTAAAATCTTCAAAATATTTTTCAGTGGCAGAATATGCACAATCAGATGAAGGAGGAACGGATGAAGCTAGTGGTCAGGATGACATGCAGACATCTGATAAGTGGCGTCATCGGCCTTGTGAGGAGGATTGTGACATTGGCAGTATTGAATCAGGTATGGTTTTATTTTGAAATCTGCCGCCGTTCTGTGTTCCTATGTATATGTCTACAATTAACAATAAAACATCACCCCTTCAACAAACACAACTGGGGGTAAAGATGAGAGGAACATCGTTTTATGTGGAAATCTGAATGGACATCACAGCACAGAACTCAGAACGTGAAGACACATAATAGAACAACACACAAATTTAAAAATATCAGCAACACGGACCCAACCAAACATTCGGGGTGAGCTCAGGTGCTCTCGAAGGGTAAACAGTTCCTTCTTCGTATAAGGCACCCACCGTGTTACGTATATGTATAGTACGCAATACTGTCATAAAAGTAAACGCTTAATACTCATACATAGTTGATATTCCACCCTGGGAACAATTTACATGTAAATATGATATGATTTGTATGCTGATTCCTGTCCATGCCAACATACATCCGATATAAATTTGCCCGACTTAAAACAGGTGGTTATCACAAGCTTAACGATTCAAAAACAACTAAAATGCTATACTTTAGAATTGAAACACTTCATGGAAGCGGTGGGCCAAGGTAAGAATCAGTCTTTTGAGTATCAGTAGTATCCTTCGCTTCAAGTTCATTAGGATAGATACGTTATACAGTATACAGTAAGCAATTACAATTATTCATAAAAAGTAAAATCTTCAAAATAATTTTCAGTAGCAGAATATACACAAGGAGATGAAGGAGGAACGGATGAAGCTAGTGTTCACGATGACATGCAGTCATCATCTGCTAGATGTAGTCATCCTAGTGTGGAGGACAATGCCATTGGCAGTATTCAATTAGGTATGATTTTCGAAACCTGCGACCATTCTGTGTACCTATGTGCATATGTTTAGTTAACAACTGTGAATATATTTGCTGTTTCGTAATGTGTATTTGTTTTATAGTTGATGGGGATTGCTTCGGAGAAGGATACCTGCGTTTTTATTATTTTTGTTTGTATGTCGTGGCATTTTTTATTTTTGTATTTAATGATATTTGTTGATGGATGGTTGATCGCTTTGTCAATTATGTCATAATTTTTTATTTTCATTTGATAATTATGTTGTATACAAAGTATATGGACCGTTATGGCCGTGATCGTAAGGTAGTTGGATTTGCAACTACATATGCAATCAGTGCGTATCCCCACTAAAGTCGTGAGTTCGAATCCCGTTCTTGGCGAGGTGTACTCGATACAACGTTATGTGATAAAGTTTGTTAGTGACTTGAGACAGATCCGTGGTTTTCTCTGGATACTCCACTAATTAAACTTATCGCCACGATATAGCTGGAATATTGTTGAAAGTGGTGTTAAGCACCAATAGACAAACGAAGCTATAAGAAGCTGTCGGATATACTTAGAATGCAAACTTAGGTTCAACGAGTTAGATGGGAGTATGTGTAGTACGCAATACTGTCATATAAGTAAACGTTTAATACTCATACATGGTAGATGTTCCACCTTGAGAACAATTTATATGTAAGTGTGATATCATTTGTATGTTGATTCCTAATCATGCCAACATACATCCGATACAAGTTTACGCGACTTAAAACAGGTGGCTAGCACATGCTTAACCATTCAAAAACTAATACAATGTGATAATTTAGAATTGAAACTGTTCATGGAAGCGGTGCGATCGTGGCTCTTGTGGAATTTCAACTCCAGCTGTGGTCGGGCCTTTCGGGTACTCTAATTTCATTTGTGGAGTTCGGCGAATAAGGATATTGATACCATTCCGTTCAATGAATATCTTTCTACAAGTTTCCATAGATAATTATCTTTGAATATGTATATGTACGTCCTTAAATGGGATAAATATTTATTGTTCTTAAATCCTCCCTTTGTTCCGTCATCTTAAGTACGAGTAAGGTATAGAAATATAGAATCGGTTTCCGACGAAGCTTACATTTGCACACGCTTATCCGGAAATTACGAGTCAGATTTTACCAAGTGTTCCGAAGTCGATTCTATATCTATTAGAAGTCTGTCGGCTGTACATATAACTAGAACTTGTTGACAAGCACTATATCATGTATGTGGAAAGGTCATATTTTGGGTTGTCTTATTGTGGGATATTTTGATTGCCACGAGAAAAATGGGAGAATGTGTTGCATTCGCAACACCAGTATGAACATAGATTGTACCTTCGGTTTTCTCCAACGGTTATATAACTAAGGCTATGATTCACACGCAGCAGAGGTGTCACCATGAACACAATATACACTAATCTGATTAACATCGCATCTTTCATTTGCTCCCCTTATTGTCCCCCGACGCTTCGTCGAAGGGGACTATAGAAATGGGTGTCGTCCGTCCGTGTGTTTGGTTTCCAGATGATAACTTGTGAATGAAAAGTCAGATTGAAGTTAGGTGTGGCATGTAAGTGTATCTTATGAATATCTAGGTCAAGTTCGATAATGACAATTTTTCGACATTTTTTACAAGAGTTGTGCCCCTTTTTAAACCTCAAAATTGCTAAATATTTGGTTTCCATATGATAAGATGGGAACAAATAGTCAGATTGAAACTAGGTTTGGAATGTAAGTGTATTTCATGAATATCTAGGTCAAGTTCGATAGCGATCATTTTTCGACAAATCTTACCAAAGTTACACCCCTTTTTATACTTCGTCCGTGTGTCCCGAATTGGTTTCCAGATGATAACTTGTGAATGAAAAGTCAGATTGAAGCTAGGTGTGGCAAGTAAGTGTATCTTATGAATATCTAGGTCAAGTTCGATAATTACAATTTTTCGACAATTTTTACAATAGTTATGCCCCTTTCTATACCTCAAAATTGCTAAATATTTGGTCTCTAGATGATAACTTGGGAACAAATAGTCAGATTGAAACTAGGTTTGGTATTTAAGTGTATCTCATGAATATCTAGGTCAGGTTAGTTAGCGATTATTTTTCGACAAATCTTACCAGAGTTACATCCTTTTTATACTTCAAAATTGCTATTTTTTAAGTTTCCAAATTATAACTTGTGAATAAAAAGTCAGATTGAAACTAGGATTGGTATGTAAGAGTATCTCATGAATATCTATGTCAAGTTCGATAATGATGATTTTTCGACAAATCCTTTTTTTACTTCAATATGGTCCTTGGGTGGTCCCCTTTCAGAATTATGTAAGTCAGGTGAGTGATACAGGCTCACCTAAACCTCTAGTTTACAGTTTTTTCAAAATGTAATCTTACCATATAACCTTGGCGTCGGGGGACCAGCGGCCAACGGCCTTTTATCTGATATGTCGCGGTGTGAGAGATCTGAAGAAACCTCATTGCATTGCATGACCCTATGTCATGGAACTCATCAAAATCAGGGAGTGAATTCCGGTTAAGCTCTGAAGTGATGGATCTAAATACCATATGTCACCGAAGATCATCCCCGATTTTAGACAGATTCGTGTTGCTCAATCTCTTGGGAGTTCATCCCCGGTTTTAGTCAGATTCGTGTTGCTCAATCTCTAGGGAGTTTATCCCCTGCTTTAGTAGGATTCGTGTTGCTCAATCTCTAGGGATATCATCCCCGATTTTAGTCAGATTCGTGTTTCTCATTCTCTAGGGAGTCCATCCCCGGTTTTAGTCAGATTCGTATTGCACAATCTCTAAGGAGTACATCCCAGGTTTTAGTCCGATTCTCGTTGCTCAATCTCTAGAGTGTCATCCCCGGTTTTAGTCAGATTCGTGTTGCTCAATCTCTAGGGAGTTCATCACAGGTTTTAGTCAGATTCGTGTTGCTCAATCACTAGGGAGTTCATATCCGGTTTTAGTCACATTCGTGTTGCTCAATATCTAGTGAATTCATCCCAGGTTTTTGTTTGATTCGTGTTGCTAAATCTCTAGGGATTTCATCCCCGGTTTTAGTTAGATTCGTGTTGCTTAATCTCTTACCAGTGCATCCGCGGTTTTAGTGAGATTCGTGTTGCTCAATCTATAGGGAGTTCATCCCCGATTTTAGTCAGATTCGTATTGCTCAATAGCACTCATCGGGTCCTTGTTAAATATTAAGCACTGTGTTACGTTCACTCAGCAGGTCCTTTTTACAATTTACACATTTTTTAAATGGTCGGCCGCTAACGGCTGTTCTTGTTTAAAAAGTGCACATACACTGTGTATGCATCCTGTTTGAGTTCGGATAAAACGTAAGATAAAAATTCATCTACACTTTTCCTGGTTTTATTTCCAACAAATACTAAGCCAAATATAGGTATACACTCTTTCCATTTAACATTATACATTGTTGTAAACTTGCTTTCAACAAATTGGTCTACAAATACTTCATTGGAGAAGTTGTGTTTCAATCCTTCAATGTGTTCCTCATGCAGTTGATTAAGGCCAATGGTTGTAACGTAACGTTAAACCTCGCGTTTAACAAAAGCAATACTAGTTGATATGTTGAATATTGGATTTGTAATTGATGCAATGATAGCTGTTCCAATCGATACATATGGCATTCTCATTTTCAGTTCTAGAAGCTTGTTATCTATTATCACCTCTCTAAGAATTGGAAGGGAAAGTATAATTGCTGAAAATTGGCTAGAAGACAACTTCTTCTTCACATGCTCTTGCAGATTCGACATTTCCCCAATATGTGACTTCTCTGAGGAAATGAGGAACACTTTAACAGTTGCCAAATCTTCATGTTCAGCGAAAGAATCCTTAATTGCTTTACGATTTTGCCGCAGGACCTCTGTTTTACCGATTTGTCTCCCCTTTTCACAATTTACGGCTTCATCGATTTTTGATCTGACTAAGCAGAATGGTATATTCTCTTTTTTCATTTCTTTCATTAACCATTTATCGTCTTGACTCGGAACCGAGTGCAAAAAGAGGAAAACATAGCTATATTCTGATAAGATGACTATTTCCTGAAATATATTTTTAGTAAATGTCGAAGAGAATCCTGGAAAATCACAAAAAATAATGTTTTTGTTTAATGGATGTCTATATTTTGAAATTTCCTTCGTTGTGTTTCCATATCCAACAGCAACGAAGCCCTTTAGATCCACTTTGACGCCTCGAAACATGATAATAAAACTAGATTTCCCAGTGGTAGTTTGTCCCATGACTGCGAATTTAATCTTTTCGGTTTTCCATCTATTTAAGTGTTTGTTAATGTATTCTTCTGTATTCTGTGGACCAAGACGTTCCAGTATATTGTAAATTTCAGTACATGTACCAATATTTCCCTTCCAATTCAGTTTATGACAACCGGTGATATCGACGTCATCTACAAACCAATACAATAACCATTAGAAAAGGATATACAAAATAAAGATCCACAAAACAATACACAAAATTCTAAAGATTGAGCAACACGAATCTGACAAAAACCTGGGATGAACTCCCTAGAGATTGAGCAACACGAATCTGACAAAAACCTGAGATGAACTCCTTAGACATTGAGCAACACGAATCTGACTAAAACCTGGGATGAACTCCTTAGAGATTGAGCAACACGAATCTGACCAAAACCTGGGATGAACTCCTTAGAGATTGAGCAACACGAATCTGACCAAAACCTGGGATGAACTCCTTAGAGATTGAGCTACACGAATCTGACCAAAACCTGGGATGAACTCCTTAGGGATTGGGCAACACGAATCTGACTAAAACCGAGGATGAACTCCTTAGAGATTAAGCAACACGAATCTGACTAAAACCGGGGATGAACTCTCTAGAGATTGAGCAACACGAATCTGATTAAACCGGGGATGAACTCCCTAGACATTGAGCAACACGAATCTGACTAAAACCGGAGATGAACATCCTAGAGAATGAAGTCATCCCGTTTGTCGTAGAGTTTTGTTTTTAATCTTCCTCCGTTGTCGATTTTAAGGTGAAGATGAAGGTAAGAAGCAGACTTTTGAGTATCAGTAGTATCCTTAACGCCAAGCTCATTATGATATATACGGTATACGTTATACAAGAAGCAATTACAATTATTCATAAAAAGTAAAATCTTCAAAATCAATTTCAGTGGCAGACTATGCCCAATCAGATGAAGGAGGAACAGATGAAGCTAGTGGTCGGGATGACATGCAGTCATCATCTGATAAATGGAGTCCCCCTAGTGTAGAGGACTATGCCATTGGAAGTATTGAATCAGGTATGATTTTTGAAACCTGCGACCGTTCTGTGTACCTATGTTTAATATACATACCCTAAGTAAGGAAATGGTAGACAAAATGTACAGCCAAAACAACATCGTTCTAATTGGAATAACACATAGATCAACCTGTGAACCATACTAAATTAATTAGAACCTTTCATAATTCAAATATAAAATACAGCTTTCATAATATAAACTTTTCTCAAAAATCTTTATCAACTGTTAAAATAAATCAAAACCTCAAATTTGATAATAACATTAAATTAATGGTACCGAGTTGTAAAAATAATCTTTGCATTTACAAAACTCTAAAAAGTTCAACTGAAGATAATGTTATATAATATTTACATGTACAAATCATATTTTTGTTATTTGTCATTTCACATTCTATGGAACACTTTTATATAAAACCATCAAATAAAATCATAATAAATATAACAAAATAAACCAACCTTATTTCTTTCCACAACAATTCTTATTCAAATCTCTTTGTCCAAAAATGCTGAGACACAAATACATGTATACCTGTCTCAGTTGTTAATGAAATAGTGAATTTATAGTGAGTACGTTTTGCCTGTACTTACTACATGTATAATAAAGTGAATGATATCTAAATATAAAAAGAGAGATAACTCAAAAATAATTTGTCCAAGACTGGTTCCTAGTGCAGCAATTGTTTCTCCTAATTGTTCAAATTTCACTTGGTCTAAGTTCCCGCGAACATCTCCTTTGTTTACCGCAACATATTTCGGCAAATTAAATGGATTTGAATGTTTACCAGCGTTTGTTCGCTTTGATTTCCTCACCGAATTGTCTGCATTTACCGATGGTGTTTCATCTACACTACTTGAGGTTCGCGAAGGGTAGGCAGTTTCTGCTTGCGTTAAAAGTCCTGGCAGTGATAGAGCCAAGAAAATATCTAAGTAAAAAAAAATCTGTTGTCATTTGAGATATGGATATTTCGCAACGGTCAACCAGATTGTGATGACGACTGTAGAATGTTTGTTGCGATGATTCCAATCCTGGAGCAACGTAACCTTGTTTAAGTACTTTTTGCCTCAGCAGCTGAGACCTGTCCAGAGAAACACTGTATATCTCAGAAGCTCTAGCGTAGTAACGTTTGAGTTTTAAAATGGTAACTCCATACGCTGGTCATGCTGAACTATTGCTATTGATGAAAGGGAAGTTGAATATTGGAAGAGTGAAGTCATCCCGTTTGTTGTAGAGTTTTGTTTTTAATCTTCCTCCGTTGTCGATTTTAAGGTGAAGATTAAGGTAAGAAGCAGACGTTTGAGTATCAGTAGTATTCTTAACTTTAAGCTCATTAGGATATATACGTATACGTTATACAGGAAGCAATTACAATTATTCATAATAATTAAATCTTCAAAATCATTTTCAGTGGCAGACTATGCACAATCAGACGAAGGAGGAAAAGATGAAGCTAGTGGTCGGGATGACATGCGGTCATCATCGGAGACATTGAGTACTCCTAGTGTGGAGGACTATGCCATCGGCAATATTCAATCAGGTATTATTTTTGAAAGCTGCGACCGTTCTCTGTACCTATGTGCATATGTTCAATTAACAACTGTGAATATATTTGTTGTTTCGTAATGTGTATGTGTTTTATAGTTGATGGGGATTGCTTCGGAGAAGGATACCTGCATTTTTATCATTTTTGTTTGTATGTCCCGGCATTTTATTCGTATGTAATGATATTTGTTGATGGATGGTGGATCGCTTTGTAGATATTGTCATACTATTTAATTTCCATTTGATAATTATGCTGTATAAGAAGTCTATGCGTCGTCGTGTTCGTTATCGTATGGTAGTAGTCGATACAACGTTATGTCATAAAGTTAGTCGGGGGAATCATAAGTGAGCTTTAGCCCACAGTTCATCTTGTTATGTGATAAAGTTAGTCAGTGACTTGTGACAGGTCGGTGGTGTTATCCTAGTATGCCGGTTTCCTCTGTGAATGTATATTTCTTTCACATAATATTTATTCTTACCAGAAAGAATATTATAATAATAAATATTCCACAGTAAAAATATTATGTAATTATCCTTCTTTATCCATAATATTTTATCCTTATTAGCAGAAGAAACATTGCCTGGATGAAATATTATGAGTAGTCGTATAATATATTTTCCGGTACTCATTCTCATACATATGCTAACCTTTTAAATTTTTTCGATATTAGTTTATTGAAGGACGTATGTGAATTTCGTTTTAATATATATATATATTTGAATTCTACAAATGTCGTGTAGTAATTTTACATATATGAAGATTTTAACATGCATCTTTATAGATTTCTTCATTTCAACATATAAATTAATTAAACAAATGCAGACAAGTTAAAATGTAGCAAATGTACATCTAATTCAGTTATATTGGCAAATAATAATAATATTTGAATCGGTAATTATATTATATGTACATGTTATAATATTATTTCCTCAAAGTAATTATATTATTTCCACATATGTCATAATAATATTTCCAATAGTAATAATATTATTTCTAAAATATTTTTGTCATTAATGAAATATTTCTTCCGCTATAATATTTATTCCAGTGACATTTTATTATGTATTAATTTTTCCGCATGAATCTATTTTATGGAATACTGTAAATTCAGAAATGAATGCGATGTTTTTATTAATGCTAAAAATGCGACTGGTCGGCGATCGCAATAATTATACCTCGCATTTTTAATGTTCATTCTGTTGTCCAGTTTCTGTTTGATTTATTCCCCTTTTCTTGCACAGGTAAGATCGACAGGTGCATGTTATATATTACTGACACATAGGAAGCGGCGAAGCGTGTTCATGTTTATTGATTGTTTAGATTACAATTTCCTGTGTAAATATGTCTAGGGACAAAATAAAGTGTGTATTTAAACATCTGTGTTTCAATGTTTTTAAAAATAATGACTTGTCACTTTCATTCGATGTTTTTCCGTCGTAAGGGTAGATCAAAAATATTTTAGTTTCTCATCGATCTAATTATATAAAAACTGTGTTGATAAATGCCCGATCTCGGTATTAGCAGCTTTCATTTTATCAGCAGCTTCTTTGCTTGTAGCTTTAGCAGGGTCTGGTAGACGTAAAACAATGTCATCTGGAGCGCGTTTCTTAGTGACAAACTTCCACATAGACATGTTGAAACGTTAATGATTGCTCTCCCAAAAATTCATATATTTATGGCATTTTTTTTATTTCTAATTACCGTATTTTTAATTGAGCAATATTTTATTTTAAAATATCACTTTGAAAAATAGCCGACTAAAATTTGTTTGTAAAACTGAGCTTGTGCTGATAAAAGATTCATACAAGCCATAATTCTTTTAAACTGTCGGTTTTGTTTACTTATTTATTTTGTACACTTCAATTGAGCTTTCTTTGAAATTTCATTAACCTTTGTATCACCCAAGCCAAGCACCAAGCCTTTGTGTGTTCAATGAATGTCGACTCGGCACGTGACTAAAGTTCACCTGTTAGAAACGTTTCTAGATCCCCACAAGCACGCTTTGATCGATAATACATTTACAACATGTGGAAAGCTTTCTAGATTCTCAATCGCGTGAAACATATGTGTACAAAGGAAAATGTGTATTCACTTTAATTAAAGTTAAACATGACGGGGTAGTCTAATCACCGAAATGGACCAAAATGAACCGAAATGGAGTAATAATGGACCATTTCGGTGATTAGACTACCCGAACATGACAGTGGCTTATACAAGGGGATTAACGACATACAAATACGAAAACAAAAACGCACGTTTAGATAAAAAATTTACATCGATTTGTTTTTCTTCTTTATCTTGGCACATCGCAATAATTAAACCTCGCATTTTTGTCGGCGGTTGAGGAATCGCAATAATAGATGCACGCAATAATTTCTGAATTTACAGTATTTGTTCCGTTGTAATGGTAATTTTATTATACACATGGAAAAAAATTACATGAAATTGATTCCATATGAAAAAAATATTACATAATAAAATTTCCTTGGAATAAAAATTATGCCGGAACAATTATTTCATCACATCCTCCACCAATTAAGCTTACCAACACGATATAAATGACATATTGTTGAAACACCAAAAACAAACCAAGCAATAAGAAATCTGTCTACTATACTTAGAATGAAAACTTATTTTCGACGAGTTAGATGTGAGTATGTGTGTAGTACGTAATACTGTTATATAAGTAAACGTTTAATACTCATGCATGGTTGATGTTCCGCCTTAGGCACAATTTACCAGTAAATATGATATGACTTAAGACTGGTGGTCATCACATGCTTAACAATTCAAGAACAGATGAAATGTTATACTTTAGAATAGAAACAGTTCATGGGAGCGGTGGGACCATGGCTCTTGTGGAATTCCGACTTCAACTGTTGTCGGACCTTTCGCGTAGTGCTATGTCATTTGTGGAGTTCGAAGAATAAGTACATTGATACCATTTGCTGGTGTGAATAGCCTTCTACAAGTTTCCATAGTTGATTATCTTTGAATATTTATATGTACGTCCTTAAATGGGATACATATTTATTGTTCTGAACTCCGGCCTTTGTTCCGCCATCTTAAGTACCAATAAAGTATAGAAATATAGAATCGGTTTCCGATGAAGCTTACATTTGCACACGCTTATCCGAAATTACGAGTCAGATTTTGACAAGTGTTCTGAAGTCGATTCTATATTTATAAGAAATTTGTCGGATATAGTTAGAACTGGAACTTGTTTACAAGCATTATATCATGTAGGTAGATAGGTCATATTGTGGGTTGTCTTATTGACGGATACTTTGATTGCCACTAGAATAATGAGAGTATGTGTTGTATTCGCAATACCAGTATGGAAATAGATTGCACCTTCGGTTTTCTCTAACGTTTATATAGCTAAGAATATGATTCAAAAACAGCAGATGTGTCGCCATGGACACAATATACACTATTCTGATTAACATAACATCTCTCATTTGTTCCTCTTAACCAGATATGTCGTGGTGTGGACGATCTGAAGAAACCACATGTCGTCTGCGAGTGACCCTATGTCATGAATATCTAATGATACGAATCGTACTGCTTATGATCGTTTTGACCAATCGGATTGTATGTAGCAAACAAAGTAATATAATTTTTAATTGAACACTTTCATTGTCATATGCCAGCTATTTGCATTGAACGGTGACATTAGTCGATTTTAGCTATCCTGCTTAGGTCATTTGGTTTACTTCACCCATGGACATTTATTATAGTATTTTTTTTGTTATTTTATTGGTTTGTTATACTTTATAGATGACGTCGATAGAACTTTTGCACAGATTTGTCAAAGGTTGGAAAATAGTGATCCTGTTCTTGGGAATTTACTGACACGTGTTTGTCCACAAAAGGCAGCAGAATTCATTAAACAACACTTAAATAGATGGGAAACCGAAAAGGTTAGATTCGCAGTCGCCGGACGAAGTGCCACTGGGAAGTCTACTTTCATTAACAAATTTCGGGGAATCAAAAAGGGTCAAGATGGCTTCGCTGATGTTGGATTTGGAGACGAAACGGAGAAAATTTCAGAGTATAAAAACCCATTAAACGAAAACATTATTTTTTGCGATTTACCTGGATTATCTATGAAATTTAATAAAGGCAAATTTCTAAATATGGTCAATTTATCATCATACAACTATATTTTCATCTTTTTCGATTCAGTTCTGACTGAAGACGATGAATGGTTAACAGTTCAAATACAAGAAAAGGGTATACCATTCTGTTTAGTCAGATCAAAAGTCGATAAAGATGTAGAGAGTCCCGAGGGGAGACAAATTGGTGACAAATGTGTCCTGTTGAAAATTCGTGAAAAATTTAAGGATTCTACGGCTGAAAATACAGCTTTCGCAAAAGCTGAATTGTTCATCATTTCCTCAGACAAGCCTCATATTGGGGAAATGTCCAAGCTGCAAGACCATATAAAGGAGAAGTTGTCTTCTAACCTATTTTCAGCAGTTATGCTTTCCCTTCCAGTTCTTACAGAGGCTGTAATGGAGAAGAAGCTTCTAGAACTGAAAAAGAGAATACCATTTGTATCGCATGGTACAGCTATCATTACAAAATTGACAAGTCCATTTATGGACAATCCAATTAATATTTGTTTAATTAAACGCGAGGTTTGGCTTTACGTTAAATCTTTGGCCTTGATCAAAGGTATGGTGAAAGAATTGAAGGTTTACTGAACAACTTCTCAGACGTACCAGTAAACGATATGGTTGAAAAAAAGATTAGAGAAAGTTTTAATAAATATTCATCAATGCAGAGTTTTAGCTTAACAGCAGCTAGAAATGGAGCCAGGGAATTTGTAGATAAATTGTTATCTCACATTTTATCAGAGATCAAACAGGATGCATTCACAGTGTATTTGCATTTTTTTAAACAAGGACCGCTGTTAGCGAGCGATCATTTACACTGTGTGTAATTTTACACAAGATCGTTTACACAGGGTGTAATTAATAACAAATGTTGTGACATATATGAGATTTTGTTCATTGATGTTTTCTATGAATTATCCTGCTTAAAATATGAGTTTGTAGAAAGCCATTGTCAGTTATCTGGAATTGATATCGTACCATATTAAATTAACAGCCATTAAAACTCTGTTGAATCCAAATGCGAATGGACACGACTTATGCGATGGTACAACTTGTAGTTCTGAATGTTGTACCATATCATAAGATTCGTGCCAAACGTCGATCATTTTATTTCTGATACAAAACATATTTACCACGTGTCCTATTTATTAAATCATTTAAGCAAGCTCATCCTTCGACCCGCAATATATACAATACTTTTCTTACATATCTTTTGAAAAGTGTTACTAGTTTTAAGTATTAAAAGGAGCCGTCATGGTCGTGATCGTATGGTAGTTATATTTACAACTACCTATGTGATCAGTGCGTATCACCATTAAAGTTGTGTGTTCGAATCCAGCTCATGTCGAGGTGTTATCTATGCAATATCATGTGATAAAGTTTGTTAGTAACTTGCGACAGGTCGGTGGCTTTCTCTGGGAACTCCGGTTTCCTCCACCAATACAACTGGTCACGGTATAGCTGAACAATTGTTGAAAGTGGCGTTAAACACCGCTACCATAACCAAATAGTATGTGCATATCATTGTTTCGAATCAAGACACTAAGAACATATGCATTATTTATATGCATTGAAGCTGCTCGGCATAGTATTGTTGTTAATCTTTAAAAGTACTCATACTTTTGTATATATATTGTTGCATTTTATATAAAACAGTTTTTTTCCCTCTGACATTGATGCCAAGGTGTATGTTTTACCATATCATTATTGCATGTAACTTTTAAAAGATTATTGATGTAATAAGAAAATAAATTCTCCTTTAAAAACCCATCACACCTCTCTTAGTATTAGTATTCTTTGTATTTAATGTACACCTATAATCTTGATGATTGGTGTAATTATATGTATTTAATGTACACCTATAATCTTGATGATTGATGTAATTATATATATTTAATGTACACCTATAATCTTGATGATTGGTGTAATTATATGTATTTAATGTACACCTATAATCTTGATGATTGATGTAATTATATCTATTTAATGTACACCTATAATCTTGATGATTGGTGTAATTATATGTATTTAATGTACACCTATAATCTTGATTATTGGTGTGATTATATGTAATTAATGTACACCTGTAATCTTGATGATTGGTGTAATTATATGTATTTAATGTACACCTGTAATCTTGATTATTGGTGTAATTATATGTAATTAATGTACACCTATAATCTTGATGATTGGTGTAATTATATGTATTTAATGTACACCTATAATCTTGATGATTGGTGTACTTATATGTATTTAATGTACCCGTATAATCTCGATGATTGGTGTAATTATATGTAATTACACACTCCCATGGAGTCAGGTAGACCAAATTCTTTACAGCAGGTCACTCTTTAAGAAACCAAATTCACTATCTGCAACCAATGCATCATTCAACCAGCCCTTTCGTAGGACATGCTACAAATTCAATGAAGGGCGATTTTGTGCTGGGGGGTGTGGATACCCACACTTGTGCTTCTATTGTTATAGACCACACCCAAAATTACAATGTCGAAAACAAAGGTCCAACAATTACATGCCAGTATCAAATTCAGACCACAACAAAAAACCAACAGAAACAACAGCTAATGCGACATGCCCCAATCAGGCCAATATTGGAAAAATACACAACAAATAAGATGCCAACACCAATCAAAGTTGACATACTTGAAAAGTATTTGCAAGGATATGACATAAATATAAAAGCATATTTGCTGCAAGGTTTTAAGGAAGGTTTTAGATTAGAATTTGAAGGTGAGAGAAAATTTCAACAGAGTCCAAATTTGAAATCTGCAAATGAAAATCACATCCTGGTTACAGAGAAAATTAATAAAGAATTGGCTCTAAATCGAGTTGCGGGTCCTTTTAATGAGTTACCCATAAAGAATTTGAAAGTTTCACCCCTTGGGTTGGTTCCTAAAAAAACCGAGGGTCAATTTCGTTTAATTCACCATTTGTCGTACCCTAATAAGAAATTAAATTCGGTTAATTCTGGCATATCTGACGAATCTGCTGCTGTTCAATATGCAGGCATAAATGATGCAATAACAGAGATTAAAATGTTAGGAAAACAAGTTTACTTAGCAAAATCTGATGTTCGTCAAGCCTTTCGCATTCTGCCTGTCTCACCCCAAGATTATGAATTGTTAGGTTTTTTTTGGGAGAAAAAGTATTACTTTGATCGTTGTTTGCCAATGGGTTGTAGAACTAGCTGCAAGATATTCGAACGATTTAGTTCTGCTTTACAGTGGATCGCAATTAATAAGCTAGGTATGTCAGCCATGGTATATATTTTAGATGATTTCCTTATAATAGAGACTTCAAAGGAATCTGCAATTAAAAAACTCAAATTGTTTATTCAACTTTGTGAAGAAATGGGGGTTCCCCTGTCAGCTGAAAAAACAGTTTTACCTACACAAATAATTGAATTTGTAGGCATAACTTTAGACGTACTGGCAGCAGAGGCCCGCCTTCCTTTGGAAAAGATAGATAAATGTAGCAATTTGCTTAAAAAATGTATGTCAATGACAAAGTGTACTTTGAAAAACATGCAATCTTTGATCGGTGTTCTTAACTTTGCTTGTTCTGTCATACAACCAGGAAGAACGTTTTTACGGCGAATGATAAATCTTACTGTTAAAGTCTCAGAACATCAACAGTATTTGTATTTGACTGAAGAAACAAAGGCAGATATGAAAATATGGCTATCTTTTTTTAGAAAACTATAATGGGAAGTCCATGTTTTTAAATGATACATTTCTGTCTAGTGGCACTCTAGAATTATATACTGATGCAGCACTGTCAAAAGGTTATTCAGGCGTATACAGATCTCAATGGTTTTATGGCAGTTTTCCAGATGACTGGAAAACTTTAAACATTATGACTTTAGAATTTTATCCAATTATTTTGTCTGTTGAAATTTGGGGTCCGCTGTGGAAAAATCATGCTATATTATTCTTCACTGACAATGAGGCTTTGGTTTCGGTCATTAATAAACAGAAAAGTCAGGTTGGTCAGGTTATGAGAATGGTAAGACATTTGGTTTTAAGATGCATACAATACAACATTTTGCTTAAGGCAAAGCATATACCAGGAAAAAAGAATATATTGGCAGACTGTCTTTCTCGTTTTCAGGTGGAACAGTTTTTCAAACTTGCCCCCAAGGCACAGAACAAACCCCGATCTATTCCAGAGATTTACCTACCAAGAACTTTTGGAAAACATTAAAACGTTAACAGAAGCAGCTTTAGCTCCATCAACACGGGATACCTATAAACGGGCATGGAATACTTTCGAAACTTTTTGTAATGAAGTATTATCAGTAGTTATTCGACCCCCATTAACGGTCACTGTGGTATCCCTGTTTGTTGCATATTTATTTAAGAAATCTTTTGCTCCTAGCACAATTTCCACTTATTTATCAGCTTTAGCTTATGTTCACAAGATGTTGTCACTACCAGGCCCAACACAGTCTTTTTTAGTTCACAATATAATCAATGGAACTTACAGACTTTCTAAATCATTTGACTCACGTCTGCCAATAACAATTAATATCATAAATCGCATTCTGGTTGGTATTACAAGTGTTATCTTAACAAAGTATGAACAATGTCTTTTCAGGGCATTATTTTTATTTGCTTTTTCTGCTTTTGCTCGTATCGGTGAGCTTGTCGTGGTAAGAGATGGCGATACATCCAAGATAATACAACTTGCTGATGTTTCTTTTTCATCAGAAAATAATAAAATACAGGAGGTAAATGTTTGTTTCAAACAATTTAAGCATAACACAAAAGGAATACCAAAAACAATTACATTTTCTCATGGTGAAGCTTCAATATCGGCTGTTACAGCTTTGGTCCATAATTTGGGTATTAGACAATCATCTCAAGGTCCCTTGTTCCTTTTTCAAGATGGTCGTCCTATGTCAAGGTCATATTTCGACAAATGTTTGCACAAATGTCTTGCTTTTTGTGGTTTGGATAGCTCAAGATATAAAGAACATAGCTTTAGAATTGGAGCTGCATCATTTGCAGCAGAAAAGGGGCTATCTGATGCTCAGATAAGATCCATGGGAAGATGGAATTCCAATGCATTTCGTAAATACATAAGACAAAACTATACTTCATAAAACATTGTTTTTCCCGAAATAGGCTACAGTTGGGTTACATGTGTAGAACTAGTACTGGTTGAGAAAATACTTTATCCATGGTAGGATGGTTACCTGCTTGGGCCGGTAATCAAATTTATTACATTGTACAATATTGTTAACTTACAAATGTTTTTGTCCTGTTACCCTGGTAGTGTGTCATTGCTCTGTTCTAATAGCAACTCATATAAATTGAATTTGTTTTTATTCACACAATTTGTAGCTCTATTTTTTAGAGAATGGTGTTTTTATTTTACCTTGCAACAAAATATGAACATACCTGCTTGGACAGGTATATATAACATATTGCAGAGTCTTTATGCATGTGAAATGTATTTTTAGTTGTGTTTTGTATATGCGTCAAATGAATAACATGTTTCTCTTATATTACATTGTTTTTGTCATGCTGCGATTCTCAATTACATGTACATTTATGTGAACATTTGAGTTGATAGTGAACAGGAATATAACATTACATGGTGGTATTGACAATTAGTATTATTAAACTTATTCATAATACCTGCTTGGGCCGGTATTTTGTATGTACTTTTATATCAAGAAATAACAATGTTCTTAGTCTTGCACACATTTTGTTTGTTAGTATAGTGCACATACATAATTCAAGTCATGAATTGGGCAATATATATATACATGTATATGTACATGTTAGTAATAATGATGATTACGCTAGTGGCGTTTGTAAACTAATTTTTATCATTCATATTAATTTTTATGTTGTTTTTTTATGATCCCCTTTTCTATCGTCAGTTCAACAGTAGGTTGTCTTGCTAGTTGCCTTGGCCTTTTTGGGGGTAGCTTAGATAAAGTTCTGTATGTCCTTCATCTAACCTTATGGGCCATGTGACCCCTCTTTAAGGCCAAAGATTGATATTGTTAACTATGATGATTTTTGTATTGACAAAAAATGGACATGTATAATATGTTTATAAAAAATTTTACTTTTTTAGAATACGTAAAAATTTTCGCAATTTATATGTTGTTTGTTTTATTCTGGCAACTGGCCAGATTTTTAGTCTGGAAGGAGGAGGGCATAAATGCAAGCTATTTAAATAGCGAATTTTATGCTAACGAATGGATAGCTTTCTCTTTGTACTTTGTTTTATTTCCTATTTTTTCATTGGGAATCACTGACTCCCGCATGGAGCCCCAATAGTTAGATAAGTTTAACGCAATCTGATTGGTAGATATATTTAAGACATCAGCTAATTAATTATTAATTTGTGTCAAAACAACAGTAATTTGTCAGTCATTGGATTTTTAATTTCCCACCCTCCATCCCCATTCTCCACCTGCTTAATTTGTTTTGAATTAAATTACATTGTTTATTCTCTTGTTGTGATATGCATATGTATATTTGGCTGGGGCCATGTGACCCCTCTTTAAGGCCAAAGATTGATATTGTTAATTATGATGATTTTTGTCAATATGTCCTTCATCTAACCTTATGGGTCATGTGACTCCTCTTTAAGGCCAAAGATTGATATTGTTAATTATGATGATTTTTGTATTGACAAAAAATGGACATGTATAATATGTTTATAAAAATTTTTACTTTTTTAGAATAAGTAAACATTTTCGCAATTTATATGTTGTTTGTTTTATTCTGGCAACTGGCCAGATTTTTAGTCTGGAAGGAGGAGGGCATAAATGTAATTAAGGTACACCTATAATCTTGATGATTGGTGTAATTATATGTATTTAATGTACACCTATAATCTTGATGATTGGTGTAATTATATGTATTTAATGTACACCTATAATCTTGATGATTGGTGTAATTATATGTATTTAATGTACACCTATAATCTTGATGATTGGTGTAATTATATGTATTTAATTTACACCTATAATCTTGATGATTGGTGTAATTATATGTATTTAATGTACACCTATAATCTTGATGATTGGTGTAATTATATGTATTTACTTTGTATTAATTTGAACTCAGTAACCTTTGTAACATTGGTTTAGAGAATAAAGTTATATCAGATACCAAAGGGGAAATCAGAAGCCGTAAGTCTAAGAACAGACAATATAACTCTCTCACTCTGTAACCTTTGTAACATTGGTTTAGATATTATTGCTGATTTGAGATTAATTGTGAAACTGATGATTAAAGTAATATTTCAATATATTAAAAAAAAACTATTGTTATAGTAAATTGTATTGATGGTAAACATTCTTGATGCAGCTTCTTTAAATAGTGGGCTCCTGGCTTGATGAAGACTGTGAAGACAAACAATTACAACAAAGTCACTTAAGAGTACCCTTTTCATTAGATGTGGTTGTGGTTGCCTTCATGAACACAGAAGGGCCTTTAGTTCCATTTCCTATGAGCTACTTTCCTTGTTAAAAGGAATTTATAGCAACATATGAAATTAGAAGCCTTTCAATAATAATCAGGAAAGGGGGGGTCAAAAGATTTGAAGTAATTGAAAGAGGAGGAGTTAAAAATTGTAACACAGCTTAAAAATGGAGGGTCAGTTATGCTTGCTCATTCCAAATTTATATTTTATCCCCCCCCCCCTCCCCTTACTCTGGAGATAAGTAATCACCGGTCTATTAGTACAGACACTCCAATAAAAGATGGTGGGGCTATGCTTGTTGTATGGGCCTAAACATCCCCTTTTATGGAACGATACCGCCATGTAGGTGTGTTCCATATGTTAGCAGAATGTCAGCCCTCAAATATAACATATATGATAACATTGCCATAGAACCCTCTTATCTTGAACAATATCCATAATAATAATAATTACTATAAAATGAAGTTCAAACAATGATGATAAACAATATCCACCAATATCTACAAAGCGAACAATCACCTCTCACCATAGCTCATCGACTTAAGCGATCCCGACATAAGAATGTATTCGTTACGGGGGGGGGGGGGG
>MJUT01003654.1:0-11000 GCA_002080005.1 Gigantidas platifrons | reverse complement strand
CTTAAATAATTAACTACGTTTCATGATACACATGTTATCATTCCAGCTGGAAATTTCAATAAAAACATGTACATTGTACATCCATAGCTACCCACTCCACTCCATATCTCTGTGGATTAATCTATGGATAATCACAAATCGATTCTTCAACAAGCATATTTTAATAAGGTTACCGTGGTGTTTCAAACCACTAAAACTTTATCACATTCGACCTTCATTTCACTTATTTGGCGTGTATTTGATAAGAAGTTCGCACACAGTTTGTTGTGGTGACTTTATATTAGAAGAGCTTGAATATGATCAAAGAGGTAACCAGAAGCCGTGTAATTCGAAGGTCGGACAATACAGTGGACATAGGAAAAAGGACAAAAGTGCAAAATACGATCTACAAAATACTATGCATAAAACTAACCATTGAGCAACAGCAACCCCCATCCCAATAAAAACCTTTTCATACACACGCAAGAAAATAATAACAAAACAACTTACTCTTTATACCATATTTCCCTCCGAATAATACTGGCAAACAGACAATTGCTACTGTTTGATACCTCTCTCTGTAACAAATATTATAAAAGAAAACGGACAAAAAGACATAAAATGGTCTAAAACACTACACAAAAAAACTAAAGATCATGCAACACAAATCCCACTAAAACCGGTCATGAACTCACGCGCACCGAATGGGAAATCAATCCCTGATCCACTAGTGGCATCTCTAGACTATTGGCCAGAATAGAAGTCGCAACTCTAGCAATGATTAATCTCACATTTCTGTTTACTTGGATAGTATCTGTACAACACAAGACATGATCTTGTTCTATGACATGTTGCATAGTAAGATAATGTGACAGTTACCTGTAATTATTTTGATGGGCCAATTATTTATCTAACTTAATTAATTAAAACTAATACTTACTTGAAAATATCACAGATACATGACCGCTGATCTTTCTGCATGGCTTGGGACAGGTACTTCAATTAAAAGAAACAGTGGCGGAGTTAATATTTTTATGGATACCATATGATAAAAAGTGCGAAAAAAAGGTTTTCGGGTAGCAGTGAACTAATTCTTTAAGTCTTTGTTCACTCTTTAATTTTTAGACACTGTATTTTCAGAGAATGAATTGGACAATTATATGTATGACCAACTACCAAATGACCACGACCTCAAATTAAAGTAAAATAACGAATTAAAATGAAATAGGGCCATGCAGACTCCTCAAAGTTGAAATAAATTCCATAACCACATTAAAATCGTAGATATTTTTTCATCATTTAATATATATGGTATATTTCATGTTCGTGACACATAATACTATTAGTTGTATTAAAGGAATGATTCTATAATTGACTTATTATGTAATATGTTTATATTGGTATTCCAATGTTATCACAATATTTGTTCAGAGGTCAACAATAAAAAACATCTACCCTAGATACTATATTAATAGATACAACGCAAAGTTATTCTATAAATAGATCTAAACAAAAAGTTAATTTCTTGCTCTTTATTGAACTGTAAAATAAACATTGTTTATGTTTACTGATCAATTTAATTTGTATAAATTCACATCCAATACACAATATTATTTTGACAATGTCATTTCAATTAAAAAACGAAAATAATATTCATTATACTAAATGTATCAGGTACATTGGGGCTAAATTAAGGGTTTGTCAGATCTATTTCCTCATTTCAATGAATACATGTACATAGTGATCACAAAGAATGAATAATTTTAATCTCCATTTTTTGCGGAATATTCTGTGTAGTGTTTTATAGATAAATGTTTGTCTCTTTGTAAATTTCTTCTGGTCATTATATCGCCATATCCTTCTTAGATTTACGGGTACTGATTACCCCTTTGGTGTCTCAAGATTTGCTTACCCATATTCATACAAATATTGGATGTTGTGGGAGGCAGAAGGTAACATTAATGGTCTTTACTAACAGATTCTACATAACTATCTAGTAGTCAGTTAACTACGAGCATTCATTGACCATTCTGTTGTACTGTTCAGGAATATGTTACATATTTGTGTCTGTAGCTAACCATGTCCTCCTTTTCCATCGGTATATATCGTGTTCATGTATTTGAGGTAAGAGGTAAAGTCATTTTCTGGATTGAAAACTTTTTAACAATAGAAAATCTGTGGTAATTGAAAATGAAAAATACATGTATGTCCCCGTTGAATCTAGAGTTCCCCGAGAGTCTATCTTAATTAGGTCCTAATATTTTACTGTATGGTACAAACTCCATCGTGTGATTATTTTCAGACGACACCATTGCGCACATGGCAATAAAATACACTGTTGATTCAAATTATTTGCCGAAAGACCATAAACCTTGCAAATTGGGAAGACAAATGGAAAATGTTTTTTTTCATCTAGACAAATGTAACGTCCTACCTGACACGGGGAATAAAATCCGATAAATGTAAGAAGAGTTGGAAGATACTAAAGGGGTAATTAGAACACCTTCTATTGATATCTTCACGAGTCATTTGAAGAAGCCAAATATATTGGCATAACAATCATACATGATTTAAAGTGGACCAGCAAGTGTACACCTCTACCTGATCGAAAATCAAACACTGTCGACGTACCAGCTTATACAAAGTTTGTTACTTCAATGCTACTACCATCTCAAAAGTCCCGAGTAACTGGAACCATATATTGGAACTACAGTAAAAAATAAACATGCAAAACATTTAAGATATATTACTTAAACAATTGAAATCTTATTGCTCAGTAATTCAGCAGCGATAAGGGCAACTTATATATATTCTCACAAAACGTTATTTTTCTGAAAACAAATCATAATACAACAACCGGAAGACAGCTGTAGAAAACTATTCACATCATCATTAATCGGAAAATATATATATATATAAAGTCACAAATGTTACTCGAAAATACGAATCAAAAAACACAAAATTAAAGAAACACAAAAAACAAACATAATTAGAAACGTAAAACATGTTTATAGTAAACGTTGCAAATAAAACTGATTATTTTAGAGCAAATGATATATAATAATAAAGAATCAAGTCTTACCGCTGAGATCCAACGAAGTCCATCACATTGGTGGTGTAATGGTTAACGTGTTCGCCTCGAGTGCTGTAAATCGTTGGTGGGTTCAAACCAATGACTATAACATTGGTATGTGTTGCTTCTCCACTAAGTAAGCAGCATTAAGGAGAAAAAGAAGAGACTGGTTGGCTCAGAGTCAGAATAATGTGTCCGAATGGGCAGAAATGTATATATAAGGATTGTTGTTTCAGTGTGCTAGCACTTTAAAAATCCAACTAAGCGTGATGGTCTAGTACAAAGCGGACCTCAACATCATCTCATTGAAAATTAACTTGTTCTCGCCATGCTATAGCTGAAAAATTGCTGAATTGGCATTAAACAACAATCACTCACTCCAGTGAAGTACTTTACATTCAAATATACTTTAACAAAAGCAGACACAACTGATACCTTCAAGGTGTTATCTCTAAATAAATAAAATACGTGCAACGGGGTATCATTAGTATAGCGGGTGATAAACCAATTTTACAGGTAAATTTAAGCCCTATTGAAAAGTGGACTGCTCATTTGATAAATAGTATGTAAAGTATGGACTTGTCTTGTACATAAAAACAACACAGGTAACTAGCTACTCCAGAAACCAAAAAATTGCAAATGATGTATAGAAAAAAAGAAATAAATACATTCAATATTGTCTGTTCGTGACACTAGTGCAATCTTCAAGACAGTCTTAAAATGATCGACTTGTCATGCTAAGGTAATAACAAAATTACTGAACACCGAGCAATCCTCCAACGGGAAAGGCAAAACACATAAGTCAACAAAATCAGCTAACAACCGGAAAACTGGGAAAACCGCAATGGCCCTGACTTGGTACAGGCATTTCCAAAGAAACGAAACAAGTAGCAGTTTCTAAGATATGACGGACTTATGCCACCCTTAAGACAATCACGACGTCTTTTATTATCTCTCCTTGTAAGATTCACCAAAGTTGAGGATCGTTTTTCCATCGTACGATCTCTCATTGGAACCGACTACCACAACCAATAGTTATGACTCGGCCGATTAAAACATCCAAGGCTACTACAACCCATAGTTATGACTCTGCCTGTTAAAACATCCAAGGCTGCCACAACCCATAGTTATCACTCGGCCGGTTAAAACATCTAAGACTGCCACATACCATTGTTATGATTCGGCCAGTTAAAACACCCAAGGCTGCCACAACCCATAGTTTTGATTCGCCCGGTTAGAACACCCAAGGCTGCCACAACCCATAGATATGACTCGGCCGGTTAAAACATCCAATGCTGCCACAACCCATAGTTATGACACGCCCGGTTAAAACATCCAAGGCTGCCACAAACCATAGTTATGACTTGCTGGGTTAAAACATCCAAGGCTGTCACAATCCATAGTTATGACTTGCTGTGTTAAAACGTCCAAGGCTGCCACAACCCATAGTTATGACTCGCCCCATTAAAACATCAAAGGCTGCCACAACCCATATTTATGACTCGCCCGGTTAAAACATCCAAGACTGCCACATACCATTGTTATGATTCGGCAAGTTAAAACATCCAAGGCTGCCACAACCCAAAGTTATGATTCGCCCGGTTAGAACATCCAAGGCTGCCACAACCCATAGTTATGACTCTCCCGGTTAAAACATCCAAGGCTGCCACAAACCATAGTTATGACTCACCGGGTTAGAATATCCAAGGTTGCCACAACCTATAGTTATGATTCGCCGGGTTAAGACACCCTTAACAGGATAGCCAAAATCGACTAATGTCACCTATGGAATAGTTACAACTGTGTGGTATTTGTTTTTCCATTTTATTATTAAAACAATACAAATGTTCCATAAAATGTTAACATCCATGCGTTCAGATTTGTGTTTACTATTTCAGTAGTAGTAGTGCACGAAATCTTGAATCAATGATGGCGGATAAAAATGCTACTACAGGCGACGAAAATAAGAGGAAGACAGTATGTGATGATTCTGATGACGATAAATCTGGAGATAAGTGGTTTGTTCCGAATGGGAAAAGTAATTATTTAATTGTAGTAGGCCATCACATAGCAAGCATAGATCTATCAATTACATGACATCAATCATATCAGTGGTGTAATGGTTAGCGTGCTCGCCTCGAGTGTGGTAGATCATGTGTTCCGAGTCCTTATCGGGTCAAACCTAAGACTATAAAATTGGTATTTGTTGTTTCTTCGCTAAGCACGTAGCAATAAGGAGAAAGAGCAAATACTGGTTGACTCTGAATCAGAATAATGTGTCGGAGTGGAGCGATATGTCTGATCGCGGACTGTTTTTTTTTTACTAAGCTAGAGCCATGTAAATCCAACTAAGCATGTTTGTTTAGTACAAAGCGGATATAAATATCATATCATCCATGCAACTTGTTCTTCCCATGACATAGCTGTAAAATTGCTCAATTGGCGTTTAAAAAAACAATTATCACTCATGATCGCTATATATATATATATTCGAAAATATACATACGTCTGAAAATTAAATCCAAGAGTAACATGTTTGAGCACAATGAGTTGAGCGCACTAAATTTGATATCTACGCTTTTATGTCCGTATATTCGCCTTGTAAGACTGTGACACTTCAACTATTGCAGCTATTGTTTTGCATAGCGGATATGGCCGAGTGGTCTTTGGCGTTGGTGCACATAATGCTACGCGATTGATGCTGCAGTGTATCAATAGTGTTAGTTCATATCGCATCGAGGGAGAACAAAAACAAAAACAGATCACGATAGGCACCACTATGCGCAAGTACAAGTAACATAAATGAAACATGATCCCTTCTACAAACACCTGGAGCTAAAGACGAGCGAAACATATATAGTAATGAATTAAAATTATTCATAAAAAGTAAAATCTTCAAAATAATTTTCAGTGGGAGAATACGAGGATCGAGGAGGACCAGGTGAAGCTAGTGGTCAGGATGACATGCAGTCATTTGATAAGTGGAGTCGTCCGCCTAGTGAGGAGGATTGGGACAATTATAACACTAAATCAGGTATATTATTTTCGAAATCTGTTGCCGTTCTGTGTTCTTATGTAGAATTCGGTGATGAACTCGGGTGCTCTTGAAGGGTAAACAGTTCCTGCTTCTTATAAGACACACGCCGTGTTACTCATATATACAGTCAAGTCCGATAAAAGTCTTGGCTGTGACCGAAGATAAAAAAACATCTACGTAAAGAGTAAAAGGTCAATTGCCATTAGAGATATAGATATTTCTTAATGCTCAACCAGATCGTGATTACGACCGTATAATTATGCAGTGATGTCTTCAACCCTGGAGCAACGTAGCCTTGTTTGAGCAGATTTTGTATCAGCAGCTGAGTTCTATCGAGGAAATCACTGTATAGCACAAACTGCTCTAGAATAACATATGAGTTATGAAATGTTACTGATGAAAAAGGACGTTGTTTCTAATCTTCCTCCGTTGTCGATTTCAATGTGAAGGCCAAGGTAAGAAGCAGACTTTTGAGTATCAGTAGTATCATTAACTTTAAGTTCATTAGGATAGATACGGTATACGGTATGCAGTAAGGAATTACAATTATTCATAAAAAATGAACTCTTCAAAATAATTTTCAATGGGAAAATCTGAAGATCAAGGAAGAACAGGTGAAGCTAGTGGTCAGGATGACATGCAGTCATTTGATAAGTGGAGTCATCCGCCTACTGAGGAGGATTGGGACAATTATAACACTAAATCAGGTATCAAGTTTTCGAAGTCTGCTGTCGTTCTCTGTTCTTATGTACATGCGTACAATTACCAATAAAACATGAGCCCTTCTACAAACAACTGGGGGTAAGGATCAGCGAAACATCGTTTGCATGCAAAAATCTGAACGGACATCACAACACGGAACTCAGAACGTAATAGGACAAAACACAAATGTAGAAAGACCAGTAACACCAACCTTGTTACTGTTATATACAGTCAATTCAGGAAAGTATTTTGGCAGTGAGAGGAAAGAAAGCAGGTAGGTAAAAAGTAAAAGATTAATTGTCATTTGAAATATGTATATTTCGTAACAGTCAACCAGATTGTGATGACGACCGTAAAAATTTGAAGCGACGACCCTGGAGCAACGTAGCCTTCTTGGAGTAGTTTTTGCGTCAGTAGTTGAACCCGGTCGAGGAAATCACTGTATAGCACAAAAGCACTAGAATAACATATGAGTTATGAAAGGTTACTGATGAAAAAGGACGTTGTTTCTAATTTTCCTCCGTTGTCGATCTTAATGTGAAAGCCAAGGTAAGCAGCAGACTTTTGAGTATCAGTAGTATCATTAACTTCAAGTTCATTAGGATAGATACGTTATACGGTATATAGTAAGGAATTACAATTATTCATGAAAAGTGAAATCTTCAAAATAATTTTCAGAGCGAAAATATGAAGATCAAGGAGGAACAGGTGAAGCTAGTGGTCAGGATGACATGCAGTCATTTGATAAGTGGAGTCCTCCGCCTACTGAGGAGGATTGGGACAATTATAACACTAAATCAGGTATACATTTTTCGACCCCTCCTACCGTTCTTTGTTCTTATGTACATGCGTACAATTACCAATAAAACATGAGCCCTTCTACAAACAACTAGGGGTAAGGATGAGCGAAACATCGTTTGCATGCGACAATCTGAACGGACATCAAAACACGGAACTCAGAACGTGAAAACACATAATAGAACTAAACACAAATGTAAAAAGATCAGTAACACGGATCCAACCAAATATTATGGATAAACTCAGGTGCTCGCGAAAGGTAAGCAGTTCCTGCTTCTGATAAGACACCAACCTTGTTACTGATATATACAGTCAATTCCGGTAAGTGTCTTGGCAGTGAGAGAGAAAGATAGCAGCTAGGTAAAAAGTAAAAGATCAATTGTCATTTGAAATATGGATATTTCGTAACAGTCAATCAGATTGTGATGACGACCGTAAACATTTGAAGCGATGACCTTGGAGCAACGTAGCCTTGTTGGAGTAGCTTTTGCGTCAGCAGTTGAACCCGGTCGAGGAAATCACTTTATAGCACAAAAGCACTAGAATAACATATGAGTTATGAAAGGTTACTGATGAAAAAGGACGTTGTTTCTAATCTTCCGCCGTTGTCGATTTCAATGTGAAGTCCGCGGTAAGAAGCAGACTTTTGAGTATCAGTAGTATCATTAACTTCAAGTTCATTAGGATATATACGTAATACGGTATACAGTAAGGAATTACAATTATTCATGAAAAGTGAAATCTTAAAAATAATTTTCAGTTGGAAATTATGAAGATCAAGGAGAAACAGGTGAAGCTAGTGGTCAGGATGACATGCAGTTATTTGATAAGTGGAGTCGTCCGCCTACTGAGGAGAATTGGGACAATTATAACACTAAATCAGCTATAATTTTTAAGAAGCCTGCTGCCGTTCTCTGTTCTTATGTACATGTGTACAACTACCAATAAAACATGAGCCCTTCTACAAACAACTAGGGGTAAGGATGAGCGGAACATCGTTTGCATGCGGAAATCTGAACGGACATCAAAACACGGAACTCAGAACGTGAAAACACATAATAGAACTAAACAAAAATGTAAAAAGATCAGTAACACGGATCCAACCAAATATTAGGGATACACTCAGGTGCTCGCGAAAGGTAAGCAGTTCCTGCTTCTGATAAGACACCAACCTTGCTACTGATATATACAGTCAATTCCGGTAAGTGTCTTGGCAGTGAGAGAGAAAGAAAGCAGCTAGGTAAAAAGTAAAAGAACAATTGTCATTTGAAATATGGATATTTCGTAACAGTCAATCAGATTGTGATGACGACCGTACAAATTTGAAGCGATGACCCTGGAGCAACGTAGCCTTCTTGGAGTAGTCTTTGCGTCAGTAGTTGAACCCGGTCGAGGAAATCACTGTATAGCACAAAAGCACTAGAATAAGATATGAGTTATGAAAGGTTACTGATGAAAAAGGACGTTGTTTCTAATCTTCCGCCGTTGTCGATTTCAATTTGAAAGCCAAGGTAAGCAGCAGACTTTTGAGTATCAGTAGTATCATTAACATCAAGTTCATTTGGATAGATACGTTATACGGTATATAGTAAGGAATTACAATTATTCATGAAAAGTGAAATCTTCAAAATAATTTTCAGTGGGAAAATATGACGATCAAGGAGGAACAGGTGAAACTAGTGGTCAGGACGACATGCAGTCATTTGATAAGTGGAGTCCTCCGCCTACTGAGGAGGATTGGGACATTAATAACACTAAATCAGGTAAAACATTTTCGAAGCCTGCTGCCGTTTTCTGTTCTTATGTATATGTGTACAATCAACAATAAAACATGAGTCCGTCTACAAACAACCGGGGATAAGTATGAGCAGAACATCGTTTACATGCGATAATCTGAACGGACATCAGAACACTAAATTCAGAACATGAAGACACATAATAGGACAAAACACAAATTCTAAAAGCCCAGCACGACGGACCCCACGCAAATTCCGTAGTGAACTCAGGTGCTCGCGAAGGGTAAGCAATTCATGTGTCTTATAAGACACTCGCCAAGTTCAAGTGCAATAAAAGTATTGCCAGTGACAGGGGAAAGAAAATATCTAGCTTTGTTGGAGTAGCTGTTGCGTCAGCAGCTGAGCTCTGTCGAGGAAATCACTATATAGCACAAACGTTTTAGAATAACGTATGACATTTGAAATGTTACTGATGAAATGGGACGTTGTTTTTAATCTTTCTCGGTTGTCGATTTCAATGTGGAGGTCGAGGTAAGAGGCAGACTTTTGAATATCAATAGTATCATTAACTTCAATCTCATTAGGATATATACGTTATACTGTAAGGAATTACAATTATTCATAAACAGTAAAATCTTCAAAATAATTTTCAGTGGGAGAATATGAAGATCAAAGAGGAAAAGGAGAAGGTAGTGGTCAGGATGGCATGCAGTCATCTGATAAGTGGAGTCGTCTGCCTAATGAGGAGGATTGTAACATTGATAGTAATGAATCAGGTATGATTTTTTGGAAGCCTGCAGCCGTTCTGTGTTCATATGTACATGTGTACAATTAACAATAAAACATGAGCCCTTCTACAACTGGGGGTGCGGATGAGCGGAACATCGTTTGTTTGCGGAAATCTGAATGGACGTCACAACACTGAATTCAGAACGTGAAGACCCATAATAGGACAAAGCACAAATTTAAAAAGACCAAGAACACGGACCCCACCAAGCATTCGGGGTGAACTCAGGTGCTCGTGAAGGGAAAGCAATTCCTGCGTCTTACTAGACACCCGCAGTGTTACTCATTTATACAGTCAAGTCCGGTAAATGTCTTGGCAGTCAGAGAGGAAGGAACACATCTAGGGAAAATAAAAAAGATCAATTGTCATTTGAAAAATGGATATTTCGTAACGGTCAACCAGATTGCGATGATGACAGTAGAATTATGTAGTGGTGACCTCCGTTGTTGATTGCAATGTGAAGGCCAAGGTAAGAAGCAGACCTTTGAGTATCAGTAGTATCATTAATTTCAAGCTTATTAGGATAGATATGTTATACAGTAAGGAATTACGAATATTCATCAAAAGTAAAATCTCCAAAATAATTTTCATTGGCAGAATATGCACAATCAGATGACAGAGGAACAGATGAAGATAGTGATCAGGAGGACATACATGTCTCATCTTGTTCTAGTGAGGAGGATTGGAACAACCTTAGAAATGAATCAGGTATGAAGATATTTGTTATTTCGTAATATGTATGTGTTTCATAGTTGATGGAGTTGTTTCGGAGAAGGATACTTTCGTTTATATTATTTTTGTTTTTACATGTCGTCGACTTTTTTGTATACAATTATAGTATATGTTGAGAAGGTTGACCATGATGTCATAATTTTGCCTACCATGACT
>MJUT01003652.1:0-10814 GCA_002080005.1 Gigantidas platifrons | reverse complement strand
CTCAGGTGATATTTTTCTTCTTGTGGTAATCTACCGTAGCACTCTCAACTAAAGGCAGTATGTTTATAATAACATATTTTTTACATTTCCTTATATCTGTATTGTCATGGGATATCTACTTATCCAAAAAAGGGGAGAATCCCTTAAACCAGTTTAATCCTGCCACGTTTCTGTACCAGTCCCAAGACAGGATCTGGATTTCCAAACCGACATTTCTTGGTCATTTTTATGTTCGGCGATATGAGATGAAATTCATTAATCGTTTTATTTATATTTGGTTGCTTGGTTTGCTTGTTCATAGTGTCTAAAGCAATTTTCAACAATATTTCAATCATATCATAGAAGACCCAATGTTTTATATGCAAGATTACGTCGTAATTCTAGCTCGCTTAAGTGTGACCTATTTCGATCCAATATAATAACAGATTCGAGATGTGTTTGTGGATATATCAGGGAGGACGCTTCCCACTTTCTCTTGAACTGCCGCTTACGTATCGAACAAAGGACGATTCTCTTTATGTTTTTGCACCACCACATTTTGCGGAAAGATATTGGAACTTTGTTATTTTGAGACTCTCAAAAAGACCAGGTTCAAAATATGTTGATATCAAATGCAGTACATACATCTATTAAAAACAGTAGGCGATTCACTGAAGGAACATAACTCCCCCTTTTTTTTTACTTATCTGTTATCGTTCAATTTTTCTACATCATAAATGCTCATACACTTATTATCCGTCATACTCTCTATCAGACTTATGTATGTATGATACTGGAGAGAACTTTATATAAGTTGTAAAACTTGTGTTCAATCCTATTGTATATATTTGACAATAAAATATGCTTAAATCAATCATATCATGGCAGTTAGTTTTATTGGTGGAGGAAACCATCGATCTGTCACAAGTCACTGACAAACTTTATCACATAATGTAATATTGAGTATGCCTCGCCATGCGGGGCATTCGAACTCAAAACTTTAGTGCTGATAGTCACTGATTGCACAGGTAATTATATAATTCAAACTACCATACGATCACGCCCACGAAGGCCCCTATTGACCTTTGTTGACTAAGGTAAAACAAAACAGATTTTACAGTTGATAAGCAAAGCAACACAAATCCTTATTAGAAAAAGGGACAAATGTTGAAAAGGAGAAAACAACATAAACACAGCACGTTTGTTCAACAGTACAAATAAACAACAAATCTGTACAACAGTATAAATAAACAACAAGTCGGAAAAGCAACAGAAATGAACAACAAGTATGTACAACAGCACAAATAAACAACAACAAATCTGCTAAACTGCAAATAAACAATAAATCTGTACGATAGTACAAATAAACAACAAGTTTGTACAACATTACAAATAAACAACAATAATTATCTACAACAGTACACCTAAACAACCAGTGTGTACAACATTACAAATAAACAACAATTATTTACAACAGTACAAATAAACAACAAGTTTAAAAAGAGTGCAAATAAACAATATGTTTGCAACACAGTACAAATAAACAACAGGTTTGCACAACAGTACTAGTAAATAACAATGATTTATAGCAGTACAAATAAACAACAAATTTGTACAAGAGTACAAATAAACAACAATTATTTACAACAGTACAAATAAACAGCAATTCTATAAAACCGTACAAATAAACAACAAGTTTGTACAACCGTAGAAATAAACAGCATGTCTGTGCAGCAATACTAATAAACAACACGTTTGTCCAGCAGTATCAATAAACAAGAAGCATATACAACAGTACAAATAAACAACAAGTTTGTCCAGCAGCACAAACAAACAAAACATCGTCATCAAAGATATACAAAAAGTGTATTGTAATAGGCGATATCTTCACAAACACTGTACTGTATCAGAAACAGCAAAATAATAGTTCATGATATGGACCTTTGAAATCGGGGGACTTGTTTGTAGATGACATAAAACAATAAGCAGATACCTAAACAAAACAATATCGTTGTTATTACTCTGAGCTCAAATAAAATGGACAGAAATGAATTATTCCCGATAATTATTCATACATGGTCGCAATAAACGTTATAAAACAATAATCGTGGGCGTTCGATTTGTATCCGGACAAGAGGTGTACACCGATACAATTCATTTGTCTGGCCTAAAGACTGTAGTGTTTCAATTTAGACTTGAGATTATGAGTCTTCGTCTCAAACTGTGTGATTTGTTCTTGATGAATTCTATGTATATTTTCAGATTTGTACATTAATTCTGCATTAAGTGTATACATGTTGCTATATAATTGAAAGTTTGCTTTATGTAAATGAGCTTAAAATACACACTCCATGTTGTACTTATTTCACTATCATATCACGGGACATTTGTATTTTATATTATGTAGTATTTAAAGCCATCTTTGGAAATATTGCATTAATATAGATTGAGACAATTTTAATTTAACATATTGAATTATATACAATATAGTTTAGATATTGTATAATCAAGAAGAGTTTGAAGATACCAAAAGGGCAATCAGATTCCATATACAGAAGAACAGACAACACAATGGTCAAAAGAAAAAGTAGAAAAGGACAAACAACGATCTACAAAACATACATATAAAACTAAAGATCGAGTAACACGAACCTCACAATAAACAGGGGTAAAGTCATGTGCACCGGAAGGGTAGGTAGTTCCTGCTCCACAAACCATCTGTAATACGTATTAGAATATATATTTCAATATTTTGAAATTTCAAACATACAACATGTACATCAGACCAAAAACAACCCCCCCCCCCTTTTTCCACTGCGGTCCCTTGATGTGAAGCGGGTATGGTTTCAATTACTTCCATGACTATAGAAATACATTAATCCGCGCACATGATCATATCTGTATAAATTTTCAGAGCCATCGGTGAACTAGAACAAAGGTTATACAGCTCGGAAGCCATTGTGCAACAGACGTACACCAACAACAGACCAATAACATAAAGTGGCCGTTCATACCGTTGTTCTTCATTAAAAATAGAATTAAGCATAATCCTAGTATGACCTATGACCAATGCGACATGTGTCTACCAACTTGGATCCTATAGGTTGCTAACATATGAAGTTGGGATTTTTACTTACTTGGAGAGATCGGACAGAGGAACGAAAAGGGAACGGGTGGCGTTGTTATTCTCTCGCCATATAGATGAGGGAGTCATAAAATGGTATTCCCAGATGCGGGGTTATGAACAAAAAATAAAATACGGGTGAATTAATCTTACAAATACCGTCACCATTGTAAGCGACATCAGATAACATTTCTTAATGGTGCTCGTGTTATCCATGCTGTCAAATTACATGTCTTCACGTTTTAGTTCGTGTTGTAATTTCCGCGTAAAAACGATGTTCGATTCGTCTTGATTACCATTTGTTTTGTAGGGAGTTCATGTTTCATTTGTGATATTTGTACTTATTTACGTTGTTACGTAAAGTTGTTTTTCTAGAATAATCTAGTAACAGGAAGATACAACCCAACAATCAGTTAAGTTTCTATACTTTGCTATATTACCGAAAATTACTTAATAATATACAATTACAAAAATCAAATTTGTAGAATTTAATATCTAGACTGACTGTTCACATGTAAATCTTTTAGAATAAATATACTTTTCCTTTCTGGTATAATAGTTCGATTCCTTTCCTATAAAATTGAATTCCTTTTGAATAATTATATCTTTGGTATTAAACCCCACAGTTCCCTGATATTGTCTGTTGAAGTTGTTTATAGTTTAATGTTCACGTGACTTCACCGAAATAAGTCAGTGCCGGATTTACCATTAGCACAGGCCCCCGTTGACCAAAGAAGGGGGGTGCAATTTTAAATTTGAAGGCGTTCTGTTTCGGAGCGATTCCAGACATAACGATAGAGTTGAGAGTCTATGGAAGTGTGCCACAAAGCAGGCAGTCATGACAGTGGCTCAGTGGCATAGAAACCAAATTGTTGTAAAACGCCCCTGGTTATTGGCAAAAACAATAAGATGGATTCATGTTTACATGGTGTAATTTTAAATTTGATGGCGCTTTGTTCAATTTGCACACTTTAAGAAGAATGTAGTAGCATATATACTGGAACAGTGAAGAACAACACTGCTGCTAAAAATAGCTATTGATATAAATTTGCTTTAACAAGTTTATTCTTCAAGTCCTTGTATATGTAGCTTCAATCCTCCTAATGAGAAGTTACACACAGAGGAATAAATAAACATAGAAACAAACACAACTACCCGTATTATTGTTAATTATACTTATTAGATATTTACATTTATTATACTTTATGCACATTTCTTACATTATCCATTAATTTCATTGGAAAAGCGGCATTTGTTAATTTTCACTAACATTTCATAAGCCCCGCCCATCCCTAGCAACATGTGATAATATTAGCAACGGGTGTTAATGCCTAAAATTAACACCCGCTGAGCACGAAGTTTGCCGATCCAGACAAATTAACACCCGCACCGGCCGAGGTTTACCGATTCTTATTTCCTCATCATTTCCGTTATCAGCAGACAACAAACCGTCAAGCGCTCGTCATGGCGTTTGCTGACATATCTCTGATAAATTGAAGTGTACACGAAGCCAAATGACGCCTGATCTTTACGTTTAAAACTGGAAGTCTTCATATGACGTCATGTTGTTAATGTTCCAAATTCGTCAACAACATTTCGCGAAATTTTAATTCGTGCGATTTTTAGAGAATACATATGCAAGAATGATATATTTTTAATTACAATATTGAATTTAAGAATTTTAAGTATTGTACGGTATTAAAATTTAATGACAAACATTTCAAACAACAACTGCACTGTAAATGTTCATTTTTTTCAAAATGAGAAAGAATACATTGGCTTGAAAATTATCTATGCAATAGTCAGAATATAGAAGCAAACATGTGATAATATTTATCAAAATATACTATTAGCATTTTACATTAATTGTTATAAACATTTTGTTATTATCTTGCTAAATTTGATGTTTTGTTGCTGTTAATGTAAGTAAACTATCTTAATTTATGACTTTTTATTTTTTAACAATTGTCCCAATAACATAATGCACACTTGAATCATTAGACATACAGTATAATAAAAAACATACTGCCCTTGGATGAAGGTGTTAGGGTGATTAACACACTCTGGGAAAAAATTATAACCCTCGACTTCGTCTCGGGTGATAATTTTTTCCCTCGTGTGTTAATCTCCCCTAACACCTTCATCGAAGGGCAGTATATTTATAATATTCATTGTTGGTAGGCCGTTACGCAGTTTATTATCAAACATTATTAAAGATATTTCTCCGTCCATTTACTTAAAGAATTAATAAAATTACAAACACAATTATGAATGAGAAACCTGTAAGAGGACTTCTCCAAAAGTAAATATTTTAATAATAAATATACAATACTTGTACAACGTCGAAGCATATAGGTAATATGTGTATGAGGCTTAGAAACGGGGGAAAAGGCGAGGCTTCGCCGAGCCTTTTCCCGCATTTCGCGCCGAATACACATATTTACCTATATGCTTCAACAGTGCACATGTATTGTATTTATCCTGCAATTTTAAATCGTAAATAAACGTTTACTATAGGATTAAATACTGTTTTTTAGGAAATTATCTATGTATAAGCTCCAACAGCTCACTCACAAACTGAACATAACCAAGATGACGTCATTGACGTCATATGAAGACTTCCAGTTTGAAACGTAAAGATTAGACGTTATTTGGCTCCGTGTACGCTTCAAGTTTGATACAATTTAACTAAAATAAGTTTTCAAGGTAAGCTTTTTAATTATATTTGTGTATTGTTGTAAATATGACATGTAGGATTTCACATTTTCAAGATGGCAGATACATTTGTAGATTCTATGTTCTATTTATAACTGACCAATATCAAAAAAATATTGGGCAGGCTATATTGGTTAGTAAATGCTGTCATTGCAGGATAAATTATGTTCAGTTTAGTTTTATCTTTAAATTAGAAAGAATAAATTCATTTTCTTAGACAAATATTTCTGGGTAAGATTAACCTAGGAAGAGATTACAGATATGCGTGTTGGTGTAACTTATTGTCTTGTTTAGTATCTTGGATGTATTCAGTAGAACGTGATAGTTTGCGTTATTTACACATGCTTACAAATGATCCTCTAAATTGTTTCTTTATTATTATAGAGTATTATTTAGTTTAAGTTTTGTGGTGTATTTTTGTCCAATTTAATAGCTTATGACTGATCACAAATACTACGATCCAATTAAAAAAAATACTTTGACTCACTGTGTTATCTTTGAGCATTATATAACAGTTAACACAGAAATCTAAACTTCATGAGTGACCTAAGAATGGCATTCGTTACAGGTATTCTGACCAGTACACTACTATAGAGAGTGCGACGTACGTACTGCTGCTAGGGTCATGTTGAATAATCCAGCTGCCTAACTCATTGAGCCACTACATATGCAGGTGCTGCTGGAATGTTGCTACGTATAAATGGACAGTTCACAACGGGAAAATTGAAATCATCTCTCTTAGGGAAAAGGTTCGTTCTGAACAGTCCCTCACTGTCAAATTCGAGATGTAGGGCATGGTATGAAGTAGACCTATCGTATATGTGGTATTGTTTATTGTAAGCTCAATGGGATATATTTGCAATCAACGAAATCACCAAACGCTAAAATTGGCAGAGAATAAAAAAAAATGCTTAATTCACACCCCCCCCCTCCCTCCGCACAAATGGAAAAGGCACTTCTGTTTTAATTGCTCACTTTTACGAGATGAAAGCCAAATAAATAAATTCACTATTTGGTGTCATAATATTGGCACGTTTGAATATGTAATTATTGATTTAATATTGCAATAAGTTCATGCGTTTGTACCAGCATCGGCGGTGTAATGGTTAGCGTGCTCGCCTCGAGTGCGGTAGATTATTGGCTCGAGTCCTCTCTTCTTTGCCACTCTTTAACCATTGACTGTCTCCTTTATTCCCGCCATCTAACCCTTGCCATCCCCTTTTCCAAACCCTACCCTCCTCCTTTTCTCAACCCTTCGCTCCCCTTTTCCAAGCCCTATAACACTTCCCCTCCCGTTTCACCTTCCCCATCCCCCATTTACCCCTTCCCCTCCTTTCCATCTTTAACCTTCTTCTCTCCTTTAGACCTTACCTTCCCCTTACCCCATTAACCCCCCTTCTCCACCTATACCCCCCTTTCCCCCCTTTAACCCTTGCTCTCCCCTTTTCCAAATAGTTCCCTCCCCATTTCCTCTTTCCCCTCCTCCCTTTTCCTTGCCCTTAACTCTTCTCCCCTTTTATCCTTTACACTCTCCTTTTCTTCCTTCAATGATCCCGATCCCTTTTCTCCCGTTTATCCCTCCCGCTCCCCTTCCTCACTTTTCCTTACTCTTTCCCCCTTCTCCCATTTCACTATTCCCCCATACCCCTTTTAGCCTTTCCCTAATGTCCCCCATTCTTCCTTTAACCCTTCCCCATTCCCCACATTCCACTTTTAATCCTTCTTCATCCCCCTTTAACCTTTCGCCCCTTAACCCTTACCCCATTCCCCTTCTACCATTTCCCCCCATTCCCACTTTAATCCTTCCCCGATTCTACCGTTCCCTCGTTAACCCTTCCCCCATTCCCCCTTCAACCCTTCCTCTATTCCCTTTAACCCTTCCCCATTCCCCCATTGCCCCCTTTAACCATTCCCCCATTCCACCATTGCCCCTTTAATCATTCCCCCTTTAACCATTCCACAATTCCCCCATTCCCCATTCCCCCGTTTAAAAGTCCCCCTTTCCCCTTTTTGACCCTTCCCATTTTTAACCCTTCTCCCTTTAACACTTTCACAAGTTAACTCGCCCCCCCCATTCCCCTTTAAAGCCCTTCCCCCATTCCCTTTTAAACCCTTACCCCATTTTCCCCTTTAACCCTTCCCCCATTCCCACTTTGACCTTACCCCATTCATTCTCCCTTTAACCCTTCCGCCATTCCCCAATTCCCTAATTTAACTCTTTCCCCATTCCCCATTCCCCTTTTAACCATTCCCTCATTCTCCCATTCCTCTTTAACCTTCTGTCCCCTTTAACCCTACTCCATTCCCCCATTTGCCTTTAACCGTGTTCCCCCTTTAACCCTTCCCACATTCCCCTTGAACCCTTCTCCATTCCCCTTTAAGCGTTCCCCATTCCCCCTATAATCTTCCCCCATTCCCCCTTTAACCCTTCCCCTATTCCCCCTCTAACCTTTCCCCTATTCCCCCTTTAACCTTTCCCCTATTCCCCCTTTAACTCTTCCCCTATTACCACTTTAACATTACCCCATTCTCCCTTTAGCCCTTCCTCCATCCCCTAATTCCCTAATTTAACCCTTCCCCATTCCACAATTTAACCCTTCCCTCATTCCCCCATTCCCCTTTAACCTTTCACCGTTCCCCTTTAACCTTGTCCCCCCTTCAACCGTTCCCCATTCCCTGCTTTAACCTTCCCCCTTCCCCCTTTCACCTATTCCTCACTTTAACCTTTCCACTATTCCCCCTTTAACCTTTCCCCTATTCCCTCTTTAACCTTTCCCCTATTCCCCGATTTAACCCTTCCCTTATTCCCCCATTTAACCCTTCCCTTATTTCCACCATTAATCCTTCCCCTATTCCCCTTTATCTGTTCACCTATTCCCTCTTAACCCTTCCCCTATTCCCCTCCTTTTAAGCCTTCCCCATTCCCCTTTTAACCCTTCCCTTATTCCCCTCCTTTTTAACCCTTTTCCCTATTCTCCCTTTTATAACCAGTCCCTTATTTCCCCTTTTAACCTTTACCCTATTCCACTTTTAACCCATCCCATATTCCCCCTTTTAACCCTTCCCATATTTCCCCTTTAACCTTTTCCCTATTTCTCCCTTCAACCTTTCCCTATCCCGCCTTTAACCTTTACCCTATCCCCCTTTAACCCATCCCTTATCCCCCCTTTAGCCCTTCCCTTATCCCCCATTAACCCTTCCCCTATCCCCTTTAACCCTTCCCCTATCACCCCTTTAGCCCTTCCCCTATTCGCTCTTTAACCCTTCTCATATTCCCCCTCTGTAACCCTTCCCCTATACCCTTTTAACCCTTCCCCTATCCCCCTTTAACCCTTCCCATATCCCCTTTAACCTTTCCCCTATCTCCCTCTTTAACCCTTCCCCTATTCCCCCTCTGTAACCCTTCCCCTATCCCCCTTTTAACCATTCCCCTATCCCCATTTAATCCTTCCCCTATCCCCTTTNACCCTTAACCCTTCTCTCCCTTTAACCCTTCGCCCCTTTAACCCTTCCCTCTCCCTTTAATCCTTCCCCCTCTTTAACCCTTCCCATATTCCCCTTTAAACCCTTTTAATTTTCCCCTTTTTTAACCTTATCAATTTTTCCCATTTAACCCTCTTATTTTTCTCCTTTAACCTTTTTCCCAATCTTAATCCTCCCTTAAACACTCTTCCCACTCTTTAAATTAAAGTGTGGGCAGAAGTTAATAATGACAACCTCCCTCTTTTTAGCCCTTCCCCCATACCAGACTTATTCAGGGCACCAGAATTTACGACGTTACCGAGATTACAACCCGTTAGCATAACTTTTATTTGGATTTGCAAAGAAAGAAATGTAATATAACGGATTATAAATTTCAAAATATTTGTATAAAAGAGGTAAACGTGGTAAGCCATTTTAGCAAAGAAACTATTATTTAAAAGGCAAATTACAACAAAAATAGTTAAATATCTTTAGCTTGTCATTATAGATTTTATTCTTATTTCAACTTTTGACAAAAATGTTTTGAAAAAATGATAAACTTTAATTTTCTAAATACTATTTATAAAAAAGGGATGTAATTATTTTTTATTAATAGGAATGCATGTTCATGAAATGTATTTACTTTGCTGTAGGGCATGTGTACAGTTAATTAATACTCACTTAGATAGTAACAAATTCATTGTCAATTTTCTTGCAATATAAAAGGTAAATATATTGTAAACATTTCTGAAATAAGGTGGAAATTGTGGATGTTTATGTGATCAACTTGTGATTTCATGCATTGCTATACTTTCTTGAATGGAGCCAAGTGCGAGAATGATACACGCACGTCTACTTATTTAGCGGAAATTCACAAAAAGGAAAATGTACACCTCGTTGGTTAAAGACAAATGATACAGAGAGGTAAACTTAAGTCTAAATTAACAATGACATGTAACATGTCCCGACGTTGTACAGAATCAAAATAAGATTTTAGGCCTACAACTTTATCACATTTATACCACCACTTGCGTGATTTGTTTAGATTCGCAGTCACCACCCTTTCTTTGCAAGTTATGCAACATATTTGAAAGGAAAATAATCAATTTACTAACTGATGAAAAGATGAAAACCGTTTAAAGGATGGAGATGGGTTGGTGATCCTATTTATTTTTAGAATTCACAGTTTGTTTTATTTACAAGTGAATACATACAAAATGTAGGCCATGCATTATAATCTCCATACTACCTTGAATCCACAAGTCGTGCATGGTGAGTACTGGTGTACAACCAATTCACAATACATGTGCATACTTATTACTCGCCAAAAAAAAAGGATTTGTGTATTACCAGAGAATTGCATCCTTTTTCATATTTTTATTCCAAACTAATATACACATAATGGATCTGATTAAAACAACAACTGGCGAGTGTTCGTCTGACACCAGTAATAGTTATTGTCTAAACCCAGTATTGGTCTGACACCAGTTTAAGTTATTGTCTAAACCCAATATTGGTCTGACACCAGTAATAG
>MJUT01003650.1:0-10852 GCA_002080005.1 Gigantidas platifrons | reverse complement strand
AGTGGTAATTAGAAGTTGTAAATAGAAGATCAGACAATACAATGGCCAAAAGTGTGAAGATATCAAAGGGGTAATCAGAAGTCGTAAATCTAAGATCAGACAATACAATGGCCAAATAAAGAGAAAAAAGAAAAATTGGAGAAGAAATCATCTACAAAACACATTGAAAAAACAAGAACGCACTAAAAACCCAACTAAATTATTGTATGTCTCCGTATGGATTCTATTGTTATCATAGGATTCATAGGTGTCAGATCTGGCACTAGAGGCAACAACTTTAGCTCTGGATATATTTAAGGTAATGACAAGAACATGCAAAGTCTCCAAAGCATGTCGAATCCAGCTCTGGTGAGGTGTACTCGATAGAACATTATGTGATGAAGTTTGTCAGTGACATGCGGCAGATCGATGGTTTTCTCTGGGTTTCTTCTACCAATAAAACTGAACGCCACGAGATAACTGAAATATTGTTGAACATAGTGTTTATCTAGTATTTCATGTTGCAAAGCGCCTTAGGGTAATTTTTAGATAGGACGCTATACCAATTCTGGTACAAAATGTACTATTATTATTAGGTATTATAAAGAAAAAATCAATCTTAGATCAGGGATAAGTAGTTCGCATGAGTTAAATGTCTATATTGCTTCGGCACTGAATTGGTTTATTGTAAATATTTATTATTTTTTGACTTTGTTGGGTTTTATTGTGTTTAACGCCACTTTCAACGATATACAAATGTATCAGTTATATCGTGGCATCCAGTTTTATTGGTGGAGGAAACCGGAAGATCCGGAAAAAACCACACAACTGCCGCAAGTCACTGACAAATGTTATCATATAATATTGTACACCTCGCCCTGGGCGGGAGTCGAACCCACAACATCAGTGGTGATAGGCACCGATTGCATAGGCAATTGTAAATACAACTACCATATGATCACGGCCACGATGGTCCCTATTTATTATCTTACAGTTCCTTGATAAAGTTTACCAGGTGCTTGTCCAAGTTCGGTGGTTCTCTCCGGCTTCTTCCGCCGATAAAACTGGTCGCCATGATTGATATAGCTGAAATGTTTCTGAAAGTGGCACTAGACACCAAAAATCATTCAATCAATCAATACTTATATCAATGAAATTCCAGAGGCATCATCAATATCGTTATTATCATGGTAAAGGTGATAGGCACCGATTGCATAGGTAATTGTAAATACAACTACCAAACGATCACGACCACGACGGCCCCTATTTATTATTATTGAAAATTACAGTTCCTTAGTAATGTAATTATTATCAAAACTACGGTTCTACTCCCTCGTGCATCGATAATCTAGGCCGATTTTTGATTTTTTAATTTTTGGTGTTTAACGCCACTTTCAGCAATATGTCAGCTATATCATGGCGACCACATTTAGTAGTGGAAGAAGCCGGAGTACCTGGAGAGAACCATCGACCATGGGCAATCAACTGGTAAACTTTATCATTTGCGACTGCGAGTCGAGTGGACCCTTTTTTGTAATTTACAAAGCCGGGAGCAAACCGACGCCTTATTGGTGATGGGCTTTTATGAGTTACTAGGTAATCCAACTACTACCTAACTCATTGAGCCACCCGGGTCCTACAAATACCTAACTCACTGAGCCACCCGGGCCGTTGCTGATTTTGACTATCATGTTTTAGGTCGTTTGGTTTTCTTGGTCCTGAAGACTTTTAAATTATTTATCTTTCCGGTCTTTTGATCTTAAACGTACCTGATGAGGGTTGTTCCGGGTACACGTTGTGCACACTAAATTAAGGTATTTATTCAAATGTAGTTCAGTTGTGTCTAAGACAAAGTATATTCCTATGATTTGTAGAAATATGTAGTTGCTCACTATATCGAAAAAAATCTCGTTATGCACTTTTATGCTCGATAGTCACATTCTTTATGTATTATATAATTTTTGAATGTATAATTTTGCCTAGGAATTTTATCTTGGAATACACTTTTTCTATGCATACCTTTTTTCTCAAAAAGTTCATCTCCTTATAAACATTTTCTATGTATAATTTTAAGTACACATTTTGCCAAACTCTTTTGACAAAATCATCGGTTCTTTTACACTCTCTCATTATTCTGTACCAATGATCAAAGTTTCACAATAAAAAACGGAAATAGGATGTTTAAAAGAATTGTTAAAATATAGTACTGACTATGAGAGTACCACAAATTTTAATCGTACACTATAACATTCCGGGAAACTAATCTGAGAGGTACATGTATTGACATTCACCACAATATAAATACATATTAAGTGAGTGAGTAAGTGAGTGTTGTTTATCGCCAAATGAGGAATTTTGTTTCTAGCTATACCATGGCGAGAGCAAGTTACATTCAATATGATGATGTCTGCTTTGTAGTAGACAAACATGATGAGTTTGATTTTTATAGTGCTAGCTCACTAAAATAGCAGTTCACTTTGACACAATTATTCTGATTTTGAGCCAAATAGTCTTTGCCTTTTTCTCCTTACTGTGTATAGTTAGTGGTGAAGCAACAAATGCCAATTTTATAGCTGTTGGTTTGATCCGACCACGAACCCACGATCTACCGCACTCGAGGCGAGTACACCACCGATACGTTTTTAAAAAAAATTGATTATGTGTATACATTCAGTTATACATGTAAATTATATATATAATAATATGATAAATAATTCATATAATATATTGTATGTGTTTAGAATACATTTGTAGTTGGTGATATCCTACTTTATCTAAAGGTCATACCTTTTAGGTATAGGTGACCTTGTACCGATCTTCTCTGCTGTTTATTCNGATTTTTATAGTGCTAGCTCACTAAAATAGCAGTTCACTTTGACACAATTATTCTGATTTCGAGCCAAATAGTCTTTGCCTTTTTCTCCTTACTGTGTATAGTTAGCGGTGAAGCAACAAATGCCAATTTTATAGCTGTTGGTTTGATCCGACCACGAACCCACGATCTACCGCACTCGAGGCGAGTACACCACCGATACGTTTTAAAAAAAATTGATTATGTGTATACATTCAGTTATACATGTAAATTATATATATATTAATATGATAAATAATTCATATAATATATATATTGTATGTGTTTAGAATACATTTGTAGTTGGTGATATCCTACTTTATCTAAAGGTCATACCTTTTAGGTATAGGTGACCTTGTACCGATTTTCTCTGCTGTTTATTCTTTTATTAGAAGCACCCAGCGCTTTAATTAATGTACTAGCATACTCACTCCAGTCAATGTTGTTTTTGTTTTTGTTTTTTTTGAAACCCTTCTTCTTTATTCCACTGTATTGAACATATTATTTCACCTTATTCTTCTTTATACTAACTTTATTATTATCATCTAAATATATCATGTTGTAAAATGTATATGCATAATTATTGCCATTATGTGTAATCATTTTTGTTTATCTTTTTGTAAAAGGGAAAGGATTTCACTAATGTTGCTGTAACTTGTGTCCAATCCCATTTGCAACTGTTATGCAAATAAAATATGTTTAAACTAAACCTTGTACCGATACTGTTTTAGCCCTTCGGTTATCATGTTCCCAAAGACATTTAGATTATTTTTCTGTTTTATTGAGTCAAATTTTAGTATTATATATTTTTCGCTATTAAAATGGGCCTGTCGATCTATTGCACTAGCGATGAACTATAGCACCGACCCCAGTTGAACTTTGAACATGATTTCTGATTGGCTTTCAGTTTTGCCGATTGTCATGTGAATCAATGGATCATTGATTGCGTGGAAAAGTGTCAGGATGCTATATTTATTGAAGGCCAAGGAGATGTATGCAGTATAAATATAAATAATTAGGACTTGGTAATGTTTTGTTGACATAAAGAAAAACACTTTACTGGTATTAGGTAATAAATCTGTTATTTAATGGTTTCAGGTGCAATAGACTGGAACATTTGCCCTTTGGTTATTCCTAGGACCTCAGGGCTAATATTCCAGTCTATTTCACCCGCAACCATTAAATAACTATTTCACCCGCAACCATTAAATAACTATAACTATATACTAAATACTATAACAATAGTTTTTTTGATATATTGAAATATTATTTTAATCATCATTTGCACAATTAATCTCAAATCAACAGTATTATAATAACAGAAATTTACAAATTAAAAAAAATACTTTATAATACAACAAAACAATTGAGAAAGTATTCATAGTGCAATCATTATCAAAAGATAATGTATTTTAATGCCAAATCTTCCTTTATGGGTTTATTTCATAGATCGATGATTGACCCCCCTCTATCCATTTCCAATTTTTCCATGACCCCCCTACATTTTCCCGCCCCCTGGAGATACATAATGACCGATCGCTAAAACGTAGATATCAAATCTAGTGCTCACGATCCATTTCTGGAATAAAATTCATCAGGTGACGCTCAGTGTCAAAATATTTGAAAGCCAAATAAATTAAAACTTTGTAAAGGCATCCAAGATTAACTTATTTATTTATTTCTGTTTTGTGGAAAAAAAGGGGAGGGGAATTAACAACAATATCATTTGAACTTTTGTAATTTGATGTAAATAATAAAATAAAAAATAAAAACAAAAAATACCACACTGTAGGAAAAATTCCAAAATCAAAATCGAAATGGTAGGTATCAAATCTATACAGTTTTCTTATAATTATCTCCCCTTGAACAATGACTAAACATTTTTAATACGGAACCTCAAGTTTTGCATTAGACTTTATTAGCAAGTAATCGAGTGTCCATACTGGATTTCACTTATTTTGTTCATTTTTGTCTTAGAATTTGTAATACTGTAATATGAAGTGAAGTAACAAGGTTATTCTTCGTGAACAGTGTTTGTTATTTTCTTATCTAACAGTTCTTGTTATGCTTGAGATACAAGGGCCGGGCACACTCATCGCACAAAATTACCCAAAATGTCTATATACGGCCAAAATCTCTATATACAAAAAAAAATGTACTATTATACTTAGTATAATACCAGGGATTTTTGTTATTTCGAGTATTGAGGAATGATTGTTACTACCCCTTTCGTTTGACGGCCGAATGTCACTGAACGTGTTTCGTACACACATATTATTTTATCTCGTGATAAAATATATTTTGTTCATCCTGAAATTTAACGTTATTTCAGATTCTTCCTTGCACCCCCTCCCCCCACTCTATTATCTTTTGGCTTTCACTGTTTATGAATATTGATCATCATCAATATTGTATAAATGAGCGTGGTTTAAGCATACATAACATACTTTAAACATATTGATGCAGTTTCTGATCGTTTCTGACGATTTTATATTTGCACAACAATGTTAGGCTGACGAGAAAGGTATATATTTATCCCGTATATTATTGAACTTAGCGTCCCCTGTATTCTTTAACTTGACCTGTATTACCCAAATATATATTGCCGTCATTCTTGATTTTCGCTTAGGGACCGACCATTTAACTTAAAGGAGGGGGGGGGGTTATGTTTTTTTTTTCTAAAAAAATATTCTGATTCCCAATGGTGCTGAAAAAATGTTCTGATTTTGGTGGAGGAAAAAAAAATAATATGATTCAAAGTTTTTGTCATATAACCTAATGTTAATTTATGGTAAAAGATTTCGCCTTTGCACGACAAAAAAATAAATTTCTAACTCTCGTGTTGTCGGAAAAAAAAATTCTGAACGAAAAACAAAAACATAACACCCCCCGCCGCAAGTTAAATGGTCGGTCCCTTATATTGTATGTAGCAGTGTTTTCCTCCTCAATTGGTGTCAAATGAAAACACTAAAATATATATAAGTTATGGATTCTTTATTTTTCCTCATTATTCACATAATAACTAAAGTTGTAAATTACTAACCCTAAAATGACAAATGAATGTCCTTAATTAGACATAGTAACAACAATAGGTTAAAAATAAGTTACAATAATATATAGGAAATCAGGGCTCGAAATTAACGCTAGCAAGACGGCAAATTGCTAGTTGAAATTTCAATTTGCCTTAATTTTGCTAGTGAATAAAGTTAGAACTAGCAGAATTTTGCTAGATGCAAAACAATTATGTGTTCAGAATCGTATCTGAACTATGACAAACGTGTGAATTTGTTTTCTCGCAAGATCGGTAAAGATCGCATTGACTTAAAAAAAGGACGGTATAGTTACATTGTCCGCATTTGTCCGAGAAATACAAATATTTAGTCTCTTTCCGAGAAATACGAACAACCATACTGGTTCCCGATTTTTAAAATAACATCTGGTTGTAATTTTTACAGTTCAAGTTACCAGTCGAAATGTCAAAAAGAAGAAAAGTTTCTGATCACGATATCGATTGCGACGTTACAAAAATTACGAAATTCTTTCGCCAAGTTTCAGGTAGATTTATAATTGTGATTTTAGTATTTACAGTGATTAAGAGGAAATAATCGTGAAAATTGTTGTGTGACAGCTGTTACACTATCGTATGAAGGCAGCCTGTCTGCTTGCAAGAAATTCTTGAAGAATAATTTTTAGAATGGCAAGATTACGATTTTCGTTTATCCAACTTTGGCCTAGGTAGAGTAGGCAGGGTCTGGAATTACTTTTTCATTTATACTACCAAAGATTTCATATTCTTATGAAACAACTATACCTCATCTGTCTAAATAAAAAAAAAATGAAGTCCTGAAATAACCTAAGTTTTTTTTATATGTTCAGACCCCAATGTGAAATCATTAAATACAATTATCGTGTTTTTAACAGAAGTGATCTCATTATTTTATTCAAATAGTTATTATTGCTCTGTTTCCATCTTGATTAACTCTAACTCATCTCCTTTATACAATTTTCACACAAAAAAAGCAAAAAAATAAATAAATAACGGACAGGCATATTTCCTTTATGGCTGTACAATAATTATTCTGTCACATTACATGATGAAAGATAAAACAGTCATTAGTTATATCTTGGTAATAATTATATAATTATTTGAGATGAAAAAAAGTTCAGTACATGCACAGTGATGCAGCATGCCTACAACTTTTTTTCATTTGATGTTACATGTACTCCAACTCCACCAATTTGGGGGTACATGGAATTTTTTTAGGGTACAGTGTGTGGCTCTTTATATTACTGTCCAATAAAAGCCAGAATGTCCAGGAGCGACTTACTTAATGGTCAAGGACGCCTTTCACAATGCGATATAGTCAGAGACAGTGAATTGCTTAAATTAATAAAACACATAAAACCTTACAGTCTTATTGTTACATACATGTATTTCAATGAAAATAACATACATGTTTTGCTAAATTTGGTTGCTAGTCAGGTCAGTCTGTTTGCTAGTAGATTTTTATTTAACTAGCAAAGTTTTGCTTGTGGTAAAAAAAGTTAATTTCTAGCCCTGGAAATGTTTACAGGATATTTCCTATTATTTAAAATAACAAAATCTTATTCATACACAACATAATGATATTGATAACGGATCATCCTGAGTTTACTCAAATATATATACAAATACCATTTTTATACATACATTTGTATTTTGCATATTCATAAATACATCACAGTCATATTGAAGCTGTGGCTTCACAATAATAATAATTGGTTAAAAACAACAAATAGCAGCATTAGATTAATGCAGACAAGACATTACATGATTGCAACATAGAATGCAAGCAAACATTACAAATAAGCATTATTAAAAAACTAAGCTAAACAAAGCAAACAAAATACAAATAAACAATTAAACCTACCTCACATGAGGTGCAAAGGTCTGCAACTTCAGTGGATACAATCTGGTCAATTATTACCAATTTTTCCTGAAGAAAAATATTAAAATATACTATTGGGTTCTGAAAATAACCCCAATCATATTAACAAGGAAATATTGAGTTATCTCCCATTACAATACAACATTTAAAGTATTTACTTATTATCAGAGTTCTTGAAATTTGTCGGTTTTATCGGTTTGGCAGACAAAAAATCGGCATGTCCGACATATTCCACATCTCTGTCGGCCCACTGGACCGGCAAAACATCCGCCGGTATTCTAGGCCGACATTTCCGGTATTTGATTCATCTCCATATCCTAACCGTTTCGCATATTACGCATCCGGAAGTTATCTATTACTTCCGTTTTTCTTACTTTTGAAAGTATGACGATCTGGTGGCCGATTACATTTAGTGCAGGTGCAAAGCCTGGCAAACGAAAAAGAGAGGACATAATCGGAACTAAAGATAGTAAAAAACAATATGAAATTAATCGAAAGCGTCAGTTTTAACAACACTGGCTTGACAAAACACCTTGGCTACGATGCGAAACGCCGAAAGGGAATGAAGAAAATCAGAACTCAGTAGAGAGTGATACACAGCTAGAGAATGAGGAAGGCATTGATAGAGAGAGTGATAAAATAAATAGAACGTGAGAGAAAATAAAAATTGAGAATGAATTGGAAAGAGAAAGTGAGAGTGATGAGGAGGATAAAAGTAGAGAGAAAATAAAAACTGTAGAAAGTGAAATGAGTAGTGATTCAGAGTGTGAAATGAGTGAAGAAGAAACTTTAAGAGCTACATGTAAAACTGAATTTGAAATTGAGTATGAATTCAACTAGTTAGTGACATTCTGATGTATTCATACACATAATATTTACACAAACACACATATTGCTATTATAAATTACTGAAAAGTTATTGTTGAATAAAGTTAAAGTTAAATAAAGGCATTTCTGTATGGACATGAGAAAAAAGTTCGGACTGACAGATTTTGGTTCGGACTGACAAAGTTCCATTAGTTGTCAGTCCGAATGTCTGACAGCACAATTTTTTTTTCAAGAACTCTGTATTATACTTGAAATCAAAGTTTAAAACCATTTGTACACACTCATTCAGACTGTTAAATTATACTTTAACATCATTGATTTTATAATTTAAACCATTAACATTATTTATGTTTTTAATTGCAAACTTTAAAAATGTGTTCTATCTGTATGAAGTACGTCGATGGATCCACTTCTGGATTTTACTTCGACGGAGTGGGGTGCGCTATGCGACTTAGTAAGAATGTTGAAGAGCAGTTTTGAAGCTCTCCAAACTGGACTGGTTTACTGTGTTGTCGTCAAGATGGTTCCAGTCTAATACTGTCTTTATGAAGAAAGAGTTTTTGAATGGTTCAGTGTTCGCTCTTTGGTATACTAGTCCCTTAGTGTTTCTGATGACACTATTTTCTACTATATTTTGTGATAGACAGTCAGAATATTGTCTAGTTTTTATTAATCTTTTTGGTCTGGTTTTGGTTACAAAATCAGAGGGAGAAATTGCCAGTACCAGGCCCTCAACCACTTTGAACATAAATATTAGTCGTTGGGCTGTTCTTCTTTTTTCTAGCGTTGGTAATTCTAGATCTATGAGCATTTTGGTTATACAGCCTGGTTCTCTTGTTTTGTAGTCACTTGTGATGAACCTGGCTGCTTGATGTTGTATGCGCTCTAGCCTATCAACGTCTGTTTTGAGATATGAATTACTGATTATGTATTGCAATTAGTTAAAATGTTACTATTCATTCATCACAATCATACAATCAACATTCTATTAATCAATTATTCCAAATCTTACAAAACTTCAACTTTCACTGAATTTGGGAAATTAGATGATTAAATATTATTTGAATTAGTATAAGAATGAAAACTGACCTTCAAAGCTAGATTTACAATTCCAAGTATAATTCCAATATCAAGATTTCCTGAGAAGTAAAATGGCTGTTTGGCTTCTCCAAAGTGAATATGACTCAAACAATAGAAGTAAAGACAAAAGGTTCCTGCCAAAATAAACTGACCAATACAAAAGAAAGAAAGTAATATAAAGAATTGTCACACTTGACTAAACTAGCAGACTACAAATATTTAGAACATAGTAAAGTACTCTCGACAATAGAATTTTGCCTTACTTAATCATTAAGACCATGGATTTTCCCCATTGTTCCCCAAGGCAAAATTCTATTGTCTTGATTACTTTACAATGTTCTAAGTTTGTAAGAACATGATAATCCCTGTCTTCATGATAAATACTCGCTTCGCTCGTACTTATTCATGAAGACAGGGATTATCATGTTCTTACATATACATAAAGTAACTATTGAATAAAATATACAAGATAATTAAATCTTCTTATCTCTATGCTCCTTAATTCAATTACTAAATTGAATTAATATAAATCTACAACAAAAATACAATACAGTTAATATTACAAAATATACAAATACAAATACTTTATACTTATTGACTGGGTATGAGGGGAATAGTAAGTTTATTGACCCCGAGATATCAACTATTGCCCGAGGCGAAGCCAAGGGCAATAGTTGGTATCAAGGGGTCAATAAACTTACTATTCCCCGAATATCTAGTTAATAAGTGTTTTATTATACCGAAAGAGAAACTGACAACACAGGTCACACTACACGAAGAAGAAAAAAACAACAAAAACACAACACAATATGTGTTGGACACCACTATACACAAACAAATACAAATAAGACATGAGCACTCCTACAAACAACAAATTTGTTTATGAATAAATAATTGTAAAATAATGTATTAAAATGTTACCATAATATTTCTGGATGGTTTTCCATACGAGTTGATGATACGACCCTCTCAATCTAAGACATCTACAATTTTTCGAACCCAGTGAATGCAGTGAACGGCAACGACTTATTTTAATGTAATATGTCTAAATAAAGCATCCCTGTTTAGGCTGTTATTTACAAATTAAAACTTGTCTATGGGTGTGTATGTGTGTGTGACTTCTCTTTGTTTAAATAAAAATTTTAATTCTCTTCTTCTTCTTTAAGGTTTCCAGTATTCCATCTGT
>MJUT01003643.1:1350188-1372499 GCA_002080005.1 Gigantidas platifrons | reverse complement strand
TTTTTTTTTTTTACTATCCATAAGTTACTTTTATATATTTTCTGCAAAGTTTTTTTCATTTATTTTTTAATTAAACTTAACTATTATTGCTGTATTACTTTTATTAACAACTGTTTTCACTAACAAAACTATTTCTTTTATAAGCTAATTGTTAAGTTGTTTTCATTGTTCCTGTTGTCATGAAATGTTTACAAATAATGAATTTTCAATAGTTGAATTTGACTGCTACTTACGCGGGAGAACTGTCCCGATACTGCCACCTTTCGTAAAAAAATCAAATATCAGTTAGTAAGATTGTATTTCCGTATTATGTCTCGATTTTTGTCCAGAACAATAAAATCCAAAAACGAGATCGAATATGAAAAGAAATTCGGAAAAGTTTAATTTAATTCCTACTTGCACTAGAAAACGGTCCCTATCCTGTCGTCGCCAAATTACTCCGGTCTACCTGTCCATCATTCTTCCCTCCCGAAATGTTTTCAAATAATAAATATTCAAATAGTTGAATTTGAATGTCCCAACACTGCCGTCTTTCATAAAAAAAATCAAATGTCAGTTAGTAAGATTTTATTTCCGTATTTTGTCTCGATTTTTGTCAGGAACAATAAAATCCAAAAACGAGATCGAATATGAAAATAAATTCTGTAAAGTTTAATTTAATTCCTACTTGCACTAGAAAACGGTCCCTAACCTGTCGTCGCCAAATTAGTTTACCCGTCCATCAGTCCTCCCACCCGAAATGTTTTCAAATAATGAATATTCAAATAGTTGAATTTGAATGTCCCGATACTGCCACCTTTCGTAAAAAAAAATCAAATATCAGTTAGTAAGATTTTATTTCCGTATTTTGTCTCGATTTTTGTCAGGAACAATAAAATCCAAAAACGAGATCGAATATGAAAATAAATTCTGTAAAGTTTAATTTAATTCCTACTTGCACTAGAAAACGGTCCCTAACCTGTCGTCGCCAAATTAGTTTACTCGTCCATCAGTCTTCCCACCCGAAATGTTTTCAAATAATGAATATTCAAATAGTTGAATTTGAATCCCGCTACTTACGCACGAGAATTGTCCCAATACAGATAGTATACCTGTGTAATGATCACACTGACATTTTTATGGCTTTGTGTATAATTAACTAAAGTGCTGTAACCCAATGTAAGAAAGATAAAATTATTTTCACTTACAGAAAATAAATTCTGAAAAGCTCAATTTCATTCCTACTTGCACTAGAAAACGGCCCCTTTCCTGTCATCACCAAATTAGTATGCCCGGTCCATCATTCTTTCCTCCCAAAATCAGTGTTTTCATAAATTAAATATTCAAATAGTTGAATTTGAATGTCCTCAATACTGCCGTCTTTCATAAAAAAAAATCTGATGTCACTTAGTAAGATTTTATTTCCGTGTTTTGTCTCGATTTTTGTTCAAAACAATAAAACTCCAAAACGAGATCGAATATGAAAATAAATTCTGAAAAGTTGAATTTGATTCCTGCTGTTAGTTGGAAAACGGTCCGGTTTATCAAATGTCAGTTAGATTTTATTTCCTTAATTTGTCTCGATTTTTGTCCAGAACAAGCATTTTTTCAGCTATATCATGGCGAGAATAAGTAAATTTTCAATGAAATGATGACGAGGTTCAATTTGTACTAGACCAACACGCTGAGTTGGATTTGTATAGTGTGTGTTAGGATATTCTTTTTAAAATTGTTCCACATCCCAAAATATAAAGTGCTTAAAACGTATAAATTATAAACTACGCTTCAAGAATGGATGAAGATCCGTTGAAGAAGTGGTTCGCCGCGGCATACAGCGAATGTAACAGGTAACAGTGCTAGCTCACTTACAGTCCGCGGTTAGACATGTCGCCCCACTCGGACACATTATTCTGATTCTGAGCCAACCAGTGCTTAACGGAGAAGCAACAAATACAAATTTTATAGTCTTTAGTTTGACCCGACTGGACTCGAACTAGGGATGTACCGCACCCGAAGCGAGCAAGCAAACCATTACGCTAACGATAGTTCAAGCAGATAAACATATCTACATAAATGAAAACGTCATGCAACTGGTGAACCATCGCAATTTTGAAGGTAAGAATGGTTTGTGGATTTGAATTCAATTTTTTTTCAACATTTTACTGTCCATTGACATTGTAAAATTATTTTTTGCTGAACTAAGCATATTTTACAAGTCACAAACGGACACACAAATCTATAAAATGAGCGATACGAATGGACATTCGATTCTGAATATAGTAACTTTACCTTTTTTTCTTACTGAAGCAATATTACTGCATGTTGCTGATTGTCCCACAGACTTTGAAAATTGACATGACTCTTATAATACACCATAAACATGTGTTGATCTCCACTTGTCATTGAATAAAACTATGCATATGCAAGGTTCTATTATGGGGATAAAGAGGTGTTGCTACATCTATATAAAATACTTGCCAACAGGTCTCATTTATTCTGTAAGTATGTTAGAGAATGACGAGAAGTACTTGGAATATACTCTCTGTCTATATAGAATATTATACATATATATGGCTTATCCATAACTTATGGATAAGATAGTAGATTTACTCTCTAGGTGGCCAAGTTGTTGTTAATTTTTCACATACTCCTTTCAAACTTGTTCAATAAGATTGATCATTTCAGTTCTATCATGTAGTCCGGATCCATTGAACTAATTGAACTTTTTGCATATGCCCAGCTCAGCTGCATTTTCATATCACCGAAATACTTTTATTCATGCAGGCTAAGCAAAATTGTATTGCTATTTGGTATAAATACTTTCTTTCTTTTTATTTTTCTGTTATTTTTTTAATGCCACTTGGGTGTGTTTCAAAATATCTCTGAAATAAAATGTACTTTTATTTGTGTATACTAAGTAAGGTTTAGTTTACACAAAACTAAGTTTATTTAACTCATACTATTATATTTTATGATCCACTCATGTGACAAAACAGGATTGGGTTACTTCATATATATTCTTATGCGCTATGGGTACATGTATAATGACATATTTTTTTCTCTTTGTGGGTATACAATATAGTAATAATGTATATCCATTATGTTTCTCCTCTTGGGGTGACCCTTTATTTAAACTGATATATATATATATATAGTTTAATGAACTGAACTGCAAGACCATACAATTGGAAATATGAGTGAAAATTCAAAGAATCAAATTGTGTTTGTGTTGTACATTTGTAATTTACTTAGACCTCTAACTTATCAGTAACTCAGAANATATACATGTATATAGTTTAATGAACTGAACAGCAAGACCATACAATTGAAAATATGAGTGAAAATTCAAAGAATCCAATTGTGTTTGTGTTGTACATTTGTAATTTACTTAGAACTCTAACTTATCAGTAACTCAGAATGATAGTAACACTTTATATGTTGAAACTCTAAACATCACAGGCATTTAATTCATCATAGCATAGGCTGAATTAAATTAAAGTAAACTGTAAACATAAATTTCTCTTCTAATTTATCATCTTTTTTTTATTTCTTATTTTTCCCTATCTGCAAAATTTGTTTTTTTTGTCAACAAATTCAGAATTAACCCACATGTATATATACTTTTTTCTTTATGTAAATAGGTCTTGTTTGATGATGAATGTTTTTTTCAGAAGCATTTCTTATATTGTGAGTGTCTTGTCTATAAGTGTACGCATCTATTTTGTATTTCAATGGTTTAGTATTTTATTTAACCTGGAATATTTAAAAAAGATGATAAAAATATTGTTGGTAATTACAGACCTATTTCATTATTGAGTATAACTAGTAAAATATTTGAGAGATGTGTATACAAACATATCATGAATTTCGTACGTTCTCTACTTTCAGAACACCAGTCTGGGTTCAGACTAAAGGATTCCACATGCAACCAGTTGTTATTTCTTTCCAATGCTTTCAACAAAGCTTTGGATGAAGGAAAAGAAATCAGAATAGTTTTTTTCGATATACGCAAGGCTTTTGACCGTGTTTGGCATAGGGGATTACTTTTCAAACTAAAAAAGATGGGAATTTCAAGGAATCTTTTAGATTGGCTAAATAACTATCTTTCTGATCGTAAACAGAGGGTTGTTATAAATGGTAAAGAATCTTCTTGGGTTGAAATTACAGCTGGTGTCCCACAAGGGTCCATTCTTGTACCTCTTCTTTTTCTAGTATTTATCAATGACATTGTTGATGAGGTAAACTGTAATATTAAATTATTTGCCGATGACACCAGTATTTTTGCTATTGTTGAAAACCCGCTCTTAGCGTCTATCTCTTTAAATTCGGACATGTCCCGTATTCACAGATGGGCTGACAGATGGCTTGTCAATTTTAATCCCAATAAAACAGAGTCTATGATAATATCCCGAAAAAAAAATCAGGTTTTTCACCCCCCTTTGACTATGGATGGTAAGATTATTAAAAATGTTGATTCACATAAACATCTCGGGCTAACATTTTTTACTGACGGTAGCTGGAATCTCCACATTACCGGTGTCATATCAAAAGCTTCTTCTCGCCTTAATATGTTAAGAAAGCTTAAGTTCAAAGTGGACAGAAAAACCCTTGAAATTATGTACTTTTCTTATGTACGACCTATTTTGGAGTATGCTGACGTAGTTTGGGACAATTGCTTTGAGTACTTAAAAGACGAGCTGGAGAAAATTAACTATGATGCAGCGCGTATAGTAACTGGAGCTACCAGGCTAACCAGTCTTGATATTCTTTTAAAAGAATCAGGATGGGATACTTTAAGGGAAAGGAGAAAAAATCACAAACTGATACTTTTTCATGTACGAGTATGAACAATTAACCTTTCGACCGTGATCGGTTTGAAAGTGTCAAAAAATCCGGATACGGTCAAAACAAAAAGCATGTGAAATCACCATAGATAATCATTATAGATTTAGTTAAATATTCATAATTACAATATATACTATAAATTATATTTAAAATGTAATGTTGTATACCAACATTATTTATTTTGAAATAAGCTTCACTAAATAGTAAATCCCTTGCTATTTAGTGATTAACAAATAGGGATACTAGGTAAAAGCTGTATACCTAGTGAATTGTTAACAGCAATTTAGTGCAATAAAAATTATTTGTGTTTAAAAAAAAAAAAAGATACTTTTTCATCAATTGATTAACTATAACACTCCTCCTTATCTTTCTAACTTAGTACCAAATATCTTTGGTCAAATCCACCAATATAGAACACGAAATGCAGGAAACTTACCCAATCTGCCTGCACGAACAAATTTTTATTACAATAGTTTTCTTCCATCTACTGTCCGTCTTTGGAATGAGCTTCCTATACATATTAGAAACTCTTCGTTGTATTCATTTAAAATGTTTTTGAAAAAAAGTGAAATTATTCCCAAATATTTTTATTGAGGTAGTAGATATGGTCAAATTTTACATACTAGATTACGAACGGAGAGTAGTGGTCTAAAAGACCATTTATATAAGAAAAAATTAGTCTTGGACTCACTCTGTATTTGTGGACAAATTGAAACATCACAGCATTTTTTACTTCATTGTCCACAATACAACTTATTGAGAACATCTCTGTTAAACAATTTGCAAGGGCAGATTAATATTTATAATTTACTGTATGGCAATCCACTCCTGTCTGAAATCGAAAACACCAAAAATTTCAAGGTCATTCAGGACTTCATACTTAAATCCAAGAGATTTACATAATTTTGTTTTCTCTTGTCTTGTTTTCATGTCTATTTTGTATTATTTTGTATTTATATTTTCCATTATGTACCCGTGTAGCCTCAATTGTACATTTACTGTCACAAAGCATTAACTAGTATAACCTACTTTATTATTTACCATCTCTGATTATTTTTTAGGGAACGGAATTTGTAAAAGTGATACGTCACTTGTTTTCTAATCCCACCTGCTATTTGCTATCTTGTATTTGTGTTTGACTTTCTTTCAAATAAAATATAGTTTACACTAACCTGGAATATGTCATTATTATGAATTATGATAGTTTTGATTAATTAATTATACTATTAGAATATAATGCTGTAAAATGTATGAACCTGATGGTTATTGTGGTACCCATTTCTAAATTTGGTATTGTTTCTAGTTATTTTATCAAATATGCCCTACTGATAGCTGGTATTGAGTCTAATCCAGGTCCACAATTGAATAATAAAAAAAATATAAAAATAATACATAATAATGTATGTAGTTTACTACCTAAATTAGATTTTATTGAACATGAATTCCAAGATTATGATGTTATTTGTATATCTGAATCACATCTTGATACATTTATTGATAATGATAAAATTAAATTAAAGAGTTTCCAAAAATCCAGTTAGACTAGATAGAAATAGGCACGGTGGAGGTGTGACCATATATGTGAAAAATAGTTTATATTATAAAGTACGTACTGATTTATCAATTGATAACTTATAATTACTTTGGGTCGAGATCCGAAATAGTAATAATGACAAATTTTTGGTTGGTGTTATATATAGGCCTCCAAATTCTAATTTACATATATGGGAGTTATTCTGTGAGTCTGTAGATAAAGTTCTTGATTCTGATTTACCACTTTTTTTAGTTGGTGACTATAATTGTGACATGTTGTCAAACTCCAGTAACTATTTTAAAAAGATATTAAATCGTTTAAATTTGGAAAATGTAGTATTTGAAGCTACAAACTTTAATACAGAGACAGGAACTTGTATTGATCTATGTAACTAACAGAAAAAAATTGATTAACTCAGTGGATGTCCTTACTCCAGTATGTAGTACCCATGCTCCTGTCTTGGCTGAAATTTCATTCAAAACTTTTAAACAACACTCCTTTAAAATGCAAATAAGAAATTATAATGCTGCTGACATTGAAGGGCTTGCTGATGAACTGAATATTACAAAGTGGGATGATCTAGTTTTCAATTCTGATAATATTAATGATGTGTATTCTAATTTTCTTAAAACTTTAGATGATGCTGTTAAAAAATACATTCCTACCAAGACTATTACAGTTCGACCAATTGATAAACCATTCATGAATAATAAATTTAGAAACAAGATCAGACAACGTAACATAATTCATTATAAAGCTAAAACTACAAACAACCCTGATCATTGGAAAAAATTTAGAGAAATCAGGAATGAAGTTATTGATTTAGTGAGAAAAGCAAAGGACGAATATAAAAATAAACTTACATCTCAACTATTAAAAAAGGATATCCCTCCTGGGAAATGGTGGAGAATTGCTAAATCCATATCAAATTTTACTAAAGCCAGAGACCCACCCCCATTTTTGGAAAATTATGGTCAAATTTTTATTCACCCCTCTGATAAAGTTGAAATTCTAAATACTCACTTTTCTAATATAGCTACTATTGATAATGAACCAGTTATTTCTGATAATGTTACACCTCTAACATGTCATTTTAATTAATTTATTATAACAGAACAGGAAATTTTAGACCAGTTAAACATTTTAAATGTAAATAAACCAGCTGGCCCTGATGGTGTCAGTCCTAGACTACTAAAAGATATTGCTTATTCAATTTCTAAACCACTTACAAAACTTTTTAACATGTCTCTTTCAATTAAACAGTTTCCTCTGTTATGGAAGATAGCTCATGTAAGTCCAATTTTTAAAGGTAAAGGTAATCCACATTCATCACAAAACTATCGCCCTATATCAGTAACCAGCATAGTATGTAAAATTATAGAAAAATTATATTTAAACATTTATTTAATTATATGAAAACAAATAATATATTGTCAAAGTGTCAATCTGGCTTTCAACCAAATGACTCAACTGTTAATCAATTGATTGAAATATACCATAATATTATTAGTAATATGGATAGGGGGAGGGATGTAAGATTTGTTTTTTGTGATGTTTCCAAGGCTTTTGACAAAGTTTGGCATAAAGGCCTTCTTTTCAAACTTAAGCTGACTGGAGTTAACAAACAACTAATATCATGGATTGAAAGTTACCTCTCAGATCGTCAACAAAAAGTTGTTTCGGAAGGTTTCTCTTCAACTCTTAAGGGTATTAAAGCAGGTGTTCCCCAAGGTTCTGTTTTGGACCCATTCCTTTTCCTTGTATATATTAATGATATTGTGAATGATATAAAAAATGACATCTGGCTTTTTGCAGATGCTACTTCCTTATTTGTAGTAGTAGAAAATGATCATGCTGCAGCAGCAACTTCTCTGACAGATGACTTGGATGTTATTTCCAACTCGGCTAAGAAATGGGCAGTTCAATTTAATCCTCAAAAAAAATAAATATTGTATTTAGTAGAAGGAACAGGGAGCACCCACCTGTATATTTTGGACTTAATGGAGATGAAATTGATGAAACAGATAATCACTGTCATTTAGGGATAACATTTCAAACATCAGCTACATGGAAAAAACATATAGATGATATTTATAAAAAAAAGCATGCTCTCGTTTATTTTTACTTAGACAAGTTAAACATTTATTAGATAGATATTCCCTTATACGTATATAGTTTGCATTTATAAGGCCCGTTTTAGAATATGGCGATGTATTATGGGGTAACTGCACTAAAAAGGAATCAGATTTATTGGAAAGTGTACAAATAGAAGCGGGTCGAATTATAACGGGTCTTAGATGTAACTCATCTAGACAAAAACTATACCATGAATTGGGGTGGGAAACCCTAGAAAACAGACGTAATAAACACAAACTGATATTATTTTATAAAATTCTAAATGGGTTAACACCTGCATACCTTTATGAATTGGTTCAACCATATCTACCTAGACAATCAGGATATAACTTAAGAAATGAAAATAATACATTCCATCCACCGTTTTCCAGAACAAGTTCTTTTTATGATAGTTTTATCCCTTTCACTATAAGACTATGGAATACTTTGCCCCTCACTATTACTGAATCTCCAAGTTTAAATATCTTTAAAAATAGATTGACACACTTCTATAAAACTTGGGACACCAATGCTCTATATAATTTTTTAATAAGGAAGTTTAACATAATTCATTGTCAATTAAGAAATGAGGCTAGTAACCTGAAGGCACATTTATTTAATGATTTTTTATCTGACAATACTAATTGTCCAAACTGTAGTGGTTCATTAGAAGGATAACAACCATTTTTTGCTTACCTGTCCTAAATTTAATAACTTAAGATTGATCTTATTAGATTCCATACAGACATTAATACCAAAAAATAATAATATTGACATTAATATAGATTTATTATTACATGGAAATAGATCATTTTCATATGATCTAAATACATATATATTACAAGCTGTACACAAGTTCATAATTGACACTCATCGTTTCATTTAAGATGCTTCTTTTTTCAATTGCACTCCTCCTATTATACATTCATTTTGCTTTATTTTATTTTTTTCTTTAACTTATTGTATGTTTAACTATTTAAAATATTTAGAAAGTCTACAAATTTCACTTCACTAGTAAATTTATTATATATGAAATATTATTGGTGTTTACAAGGAACATAATTATCATATATTATTGATATAATTGTTATATACTATTTTTTACTGAATATAAGCCTTGTACGTGTAAAAGGAGAGAGCTTGTATAGGCATAGCCTGTTGCTCAATCCTATTCATTTTTGTGAATAAAATATGTTTAAAACTAAACATTTTACAGATCATTAGATGTGTTAATTTTTTAAATTCATAAAACGTGTGACATGTTTATTATATTGTGTGCGAGAACCACGTGATGTCCAGATAAAAAGTAAATTTTACGGTTGACTGCATTCATTTGACCTAGTAAACGTTATGAAAAATATACTAATCATCACTGAATGACACCGATACTGTGACCATTGCAACCTTTTACTTTATAAGTGTAGTTGTACACTGTTCTATTTGTGAAATTGGGATAGACCACAGGATTTTCTTCTGAATAAATTTGGGCAAATACATGCCATGGTAGCTGTGAATATTGTTTAGAGATTTCGAAGTAACATGACATGGAAAAAAAGAAACAAGAGGAAAGAGAGAAAATGGACGATGAAGGCTAACTGGAAAACTGGATAAAGGATCACTCACGATTTTAACCTCAAATGGAGTATGTATCTCAATTGATACGATATTCAAGAGCTTGTGGTTCCTATCAGGATTTCCTTGAAATATGGTTGCTGCTAATAAGGAAGCTACTGAATCAAAGGTTCCTCTTAGAGACGGATCATTTAACTTCCAGGAGGAAAGGGGGGAGGGGCGCTATGATTTTTTTTTCTAAAAACATATTTTTATTCCCAATGTTGCTGAAAACATATTCTGATTTTGGTGGAGGAAAACAAAAATAATCTGATTCAGAGTTTTTGTCATATAACCTAATGTTACATTCTGGACACAAATTTTCGCGACAAAAAAAAATAAATATTGTAACTCTCGTGTTGTCCGAAAAAAATTTCTGAAAAAAAAAAACCCATAGCCCTGTAATGTTCTTACTTTTACACTAAGTAATGATCTTATTTAAACGAGAAACTTTTACTTTATAAATCCAATATGTAAAGTTCTAAAATTTTATTATCCAAATTAATTTATGATGTTACAGTTATGATGGTCAAAACATGTCTGCCTTACAAGTTGCATTCACCCACTCTTTCTAATCTCAGACTCCTCCCATCAAACATGTATTCTATTTCACAGATGCCAAAATGTTTACATAGCACCATTATATAAATATAAAGATGTCAATTAAAAATACATAGATCAGATAAAGTCATATATACCAATAATCTTTTCATGTGAAAGTTGTAGTTGACCAAAGATTTATAGATAACATCTGGAAGTAATTAGATACACATCCGAAACCTGAGAAAGTTACAACCCCAAAATATTCATGTTAATTGTATTTAATGATTACAACAAATAACAATAATCTGTTAAGTTTAGCTATCAAAATAAAATATCAAAACCAATATATCACACCCCCCCCCCCCCCCCTGCAAGTTAAATTGTTGGTCCCTTAGTGGAAAATGTTATGTCCGCCACCAAGGCTTGCTTGACCGTTATGGGATATCTGTGTCACAAATGACAACGGACATGTTCCACTTATCGTAAACACTTCCGGACCCTTTCCTCATTCATGACATCACCGGTTTGTAACTAGATTAAAACGACGTCACGGGTGTCACTAGTGAAGCAGGAACTGCCTGTCCTTCCGGAGCACTCGAGTTCACCCCCTCTCCCGGTTTTTATTGGGGTTCGTGTTACTCGATCTTTTGTTTTATATGTATGTTTTCAAGATCGTTGTTTGTCCTTTTGTACTTTTTCTTTGGCAATTGTGTTGTCTGTTCTTCGATGTACGGATTCTGATTACTCCCTTTGACATCTTCAAACTCTTCTTACATTGTTTGATTTGATTTTTTATGTTTTAACGCCACTTTCAACAATATTTCAGATATGTCATGGGGACCAGTTTTAGTGGTGGAGGAAACCGAAGTACCCGGAGAGAACCATCGACCATAGGCAAGCAACTTGTAAAGTTTATCACGTGTGGCTGCGAGTCGATTGCACCCTTTTTTGTAATTTACAAAGCCGGGTGCGGACCCACGCCGTATTGGTGATACGCTTGTATGAGTTGTTGGCTCCAACTACCTAACTCGTTGAGCCACCTGGACCCCCTCTTACATTGGTGTTCTTAATTACTATGATTACCCACTACCGACTCAGTAATAGTTCCATATGGCCTGGAAGGTTTGAAAAAGTCATGGATGGTTCGTTTCATTTTGAAACTAATCAACCTATCCCATTCTATTTCCAAATTTATTTTTGTTTGTAATCAAGTGATGTATAATACCCTCGGTCGTTCCTCACATTCGATTTAATACTGACCAATCGAAAAATTTTATTGGATTTAAAAAATATTCAACTTTATCAAATGAAAAATAATTAAATTTAATAAATATAATTTTTTTAAATTGTATTGGATTTAAAAAAAAACATATTCCCGATTGTCCCACTTTTTCTTACCTTATTACCTGTAATTTCAAAAAGTGGGACAATCGGGAAGATATATGTCTAAAGTGATTTTTTAAAGATAAATAAAGTACAGCTGGGGACGCGATCAGAGTGCCCTCCATAAGGAAAACAGCGGATGTGCCGCTCCAACTCTGAGTCGGCACGTTTCCACGTTTCGTGGCTATCGAATCTTATTTTCTATCCGAAACCCTTATATAAATCGCTTCATCAATAATTTTTCTATTCATTCATAACAATCTTACCTTCAGAAAGTGGTGTTACACTCGATTACAGCACGATTTTGCCATTTGACATAACAACAATATCAGTATGCTATACATGTATGGTACCCTTCGATAACTCTGTAATTTATATTATTTTGTTAAAAAGTAAATGACAAACATTACTAACCCTTTCCCATTTTTATAAAAGTAAAAGACAAACATTTAAACCCTTTCCCATTTTTTTTTAAAGTAAATAACAAACATGGGTTGTTTTCGATAAGAACAAATATGTATATGGATTTTTTTTAAATAATCACTAATACAGCGTTAAACATCGATTTGTATGCATCTGATATGAAAGTAAAGCTCGGAGCTTATTCATATGAATATTTTACGTTAAGTTTAAGGTTTTAAAAAAATGAAATTCACTTCTGTAAACATCTGTTTATAGGCCTTGTATTAAAATATGTGTTGAAATAGTGTAAAAACAATTGAATTTTATATTATTCACAGAGAACAAAATTATTGTCCCAACAAGAGTTACATGCATAGAGGCATTTTTGTCAGGTGTACCACCTGTTGTGTTTACTGCTAAAGTGTATATTGTAGTGGGGTGAGCTGAAAGTAATGAATTACCAAAGTAATAAAATTTGATGATTTCTTGTATCCCTAAAGAACAACATTTTATAATATCAAAGAATGGTGTCCTTCCTAATAAAGTAAATAATAATGATTAAGGGGTCCCATTAAGGGTAAATTATTAATGAATATGTATTATTAAAATTTAAAACTATAAAATTACACATGAAATATAAAACATAATAATATTAAATATTTATTATTAATTTTATATATTAAGCACACTTCAAATATGAAAACATAATAATTGATATTTATATTAAACTTTAAAACTATATAAGCAAACCTAAAATATATTCTCCAAGCTTGATTTTTCACTACTTTTTTAATTAAAAAGTCAAGTTACATATGGTCTTTTTTCGATTAACGGAAAATAAGTCACAAGAAAAAAGTCACAATTGTAATTTGTGAAAAAGTCACAGTTTAATTATATAACGTGTGTCACATTTTTAAGTAAAAATGTAATAATTTATATTTAATATGTCCCGATAACTATCGATTTTTTTACGGATGAGTACGTATATACACGATCGAGTTGAGAAAACGGGAATGTTTGTTTTCATTTATTTATGAACTTGTATGGTATCGATAGTGTATTCACCGTTGACAGAAGTAAAAAAAGAATACACATTTCTTCACGATAACGGTAACGTTTTAAAATAGTCTGTATTAATGAATAAGGGTAATAACAAAATTACCGAACACCGAGCAATCTTCCAAAGGGAAATTCAAAACTCGTAAATCAATAAACAGACAAAATCAGTCAACAACCGGGAAACCGGGATGCATGCAATCAAGTATTCACGGCTGACAAAAAATAAAAACGTAATTTACACATTTCATCTAGATCGAGTTTAACAGTCGGCAGGGGCGGATCCAGGATTTCAAGTGCGGAGCGGGGCGCGAAAATTTTTGGGGTATTTCGTGTGAAAAATCATGATTTTACGCATAAAAATCATATTTTTTCCAATTTTAGGGGGGAGGGAGCGGTGCGCACCCTGGATCCGCGCCTGGCCGGTTTTCATGACCGAAATGATGAGATGAATGTTGTATTAAATATTCCGTCGGTGTTATTACGCCATGCTTTTATGATGTTTGTGTACTGTATATATCGACATTTCTGAAAAAATTTGTTTATAAATGATCCATCTGTCTGTCTGTCACAAAAGGTTAAGATTTTATGTAGGTAAAAGTATTGTCCCCAACATGTTTTGTGTCCTCGTCTGTGCCACTTGTGGAAGGTCTACATATATATAATTGTGAACCTCCTTTGTGTTATTTGCACCATTCTAATATGTCCTTAGTACAGCTTATAGGTAGGGGCCCGGGTGGCTCAATGAGTTTGGTCGTTGAATCTAACAACTCATACAAGCCTATCACCAATACGGCGTGGGTTCGCGCCCAGGTTTGTAAATTACAAAAAAGGGTGCACTCGACTCGCATCCGCAAGTGATAAAAGTTTACCAGTTGTTTGCCCAGGGTCGGTGGTTCTCTCCGGCTTCCTCCACCACTAAAAATGGTCGTCATGATATAGCTTAAATATTGCTGAAAGTGGCGTTAAACACCAAAATTCAAATGCATTCAGTTTATATGTCCTTAGTGCACTAAGGAGGTCCTGTGTGGTATTTCTACCCGCCTCCTGACAAGTACAAAACATGGTAACACACAATTATTGTTCATAGCTTAGCTGTATCTTTCTATTTTACAGATATTTTAAGAAGAGGAGACGCGACGCTTTGCACACGATACGCACATAGCAAGTGTATTATCGATAACCGGATGTTTACGATTCGTTGAAGTGAAAACACCTTGTCAATAAATTATACTTAAATTAAACCTCAGTTTATCCAGTTGTCTAATTTTTTTTCCAATATGGGATTTCTTGAATTTAAGATCGAAATACTTGTATACAAGTATTGTTGAAAAAAAAATGTACAAGTATTGTTATTTTCCCCCAAAACAAGTTGAACTCTACGAATACGATTGTGATTTATTTTCTGTTTTGATATGTAGTTTTAATGAAATTTTATTTTCATTTAAAGAATCATAATTAATTAAATACATATTTGAAATTTTTTTATATAGAAAAACGATTATAGTTTAGTCATGAACAAACGTCTCTGCAATACACATCTACAAAATGTATCATCATTCTTAAAGGTCATTAAACTTAATACATTTAGTTATGCAACAATACTAAAACATTCTTATAAAAATCACATACAGTTCTCGGGTAAAATACAAGTAACAATACTTGGACATTTTGTAGTGACTCTCTCTGGGTTGTAACCAATTACTGATTATACAGGAAGAGCCCCTACTGTGAGGTCATCTATTTTGAGATGTCATTCAAAGAAAATAATAACCTGGCCATATTGTTACATAATAAGATATATACATGTTAAATGTGTATTGGGACATTTATACTTGATATATTTATCATATAATTTTTATTACATATTTGCGATCATAAAGTTCAAGTGATCCTCACTATGTTTTACTGCGAAATCGCATAATCATTATTAAAAAGGCTAAAATATGCTATTCTATGAATTCAAATTGTAACAGGTTATGTTTGATACAACACAAATCACGAAAAATTGGGGGATTTTTCAAGGTCAATTGTGGCTTAAGGAATGGAGACTTACGAAAATATAGGAAGAACTATGATTGATCAATGTCATACTAAAAAAGATAGGAAAAGTCTCCACCAGATTTTACAAATTTTCAATTTTAATGTTGATCGGTTCAGGACGCTATGAATGAAAAAAAAAGATGGCGACAAAGTGGCCCTCTCAAAAATAGCAGATGAACACATTTAACATTCAACCCAGAGGAGGCGCGACGCTTTGCACACGACACGCACATAGCAAGTACATGTATATTATCGATAACCGGATGTTTACGATTCAGTTTAAAAATGGATGTTGAAGTGAAAACATCTCGTCAATAAATATGCCATTTGCCAATTCCCGACTTGATTCTAAAATTATGCACTTTTATCATTTTATTATTTGAGTTATTTCCCTTACAGAGGACAAACCGGTTCTCGGTCAATGCAAGAGCAACAGAAAGGATTAAGAATTTGAGTATAATTTTCATAAAATTTATAGATAATTGAACCTTGTTAAATAATAGAAGTAAACTTTATAGCAAATAAAAAATTCACAAGTTGTTACAACATTTAAATTTTATACAGAGTATGAGAAAAATATATGTCATTTTGGTTGAATATTGCACGAAATTGATACTTTTGTCCTCTGTAAGGGAAATAACTCAAATAATAAAATGTTAAAATTGTATAATTATAGAATCAAGACGGGAATTGGCAAATGGAGTATTACTTAAATTAAACGTGAATTTATCGGGTCCGTAGAAATACCGCAAAGGACNNNTCCTTAGTGCACTAAGAACAATAAAAGTGCACTAAGGACACAATAGAGACGTCTTATGTGCACAAAGAAGGTTGCAAATGAATTGTCAGTTTAAAAAAAATCTTATTTGGTCAATTTTTATAATAAAAAGTTTAAAATTAACGACGATATTTGCATTTTTGTCGGCTGGCGCCTACTACAAAGATAATCACGTGGTGATTAATACATGTTGATTGTTAATCAACGTCGAACAGGTAAACAATGACAATTAGATGGGAGCTAATTATATAATAAATAATTGTGTATGAGCTTGGACACGTGATTTTTGACGTTGATCTTTAAAACATATTGTTTTTTTTACGATGAATTATAATAAAAAAAAATGTGAAAAAAACACAGATCACGAAAAATTGGGGCATTTTTCAAGGTCAATTGTGGCGTAATGAATGGAGACCTAAGAAAATATAGAAAGTACTATAATTGATCTATGTCTTACTAAAAAAGATAGGACAAGTCTCCACCGGAAATTACAAATTTTCATTTTTAATGTTGATCGGTTGAGGGTGCTTTAGTTAATTATACACAAAGCCATAAAAATGTCAGTGTGATCATTATACAGGTATACTATCAGTAATTGGGACAATTCTCGCGCGTAAGTAGCGGGATTCAAATTCAACTATTTGAATATTCATTGTTTGAAAACATTTCGGGTGGGAAGACTGATGGACGGTAAACTAATTTAGCGACGACAGGTTAGGGACCGTTTTCTAGTGCAAGTAGGAATTAAATTAAACTTTACAGAATTTATTTTCATATTCGATCTCGTTTTTGGATTTTATTGTTGCTGCCAAAAATCGAGACAAAATATGGAAATAAAATCTTACTAACTGACATTTGGTTTTTTTTATGAAAGACGGCAGTATTGGGACATTCAAATTCAACTATTTGAATATTTATTATTTGAAAACATTTCGGGAGGGAAGAATGATGGGACAGGTAGACCGGAGTAAGGACTGGGGGCTATAAGGGCCAAAATCGGCCCCACCTCAGAAGTCGATAAAATTTTCTACAAAATGTATTCACAATATGTGCTTTTCTGAAATAAATACAGTTAGTTAATATGTACATATATTTCCTCATAGAAGACACACAAAGTCAGGTAATGAAAAGCACTGATAGTAATTTTTTTTTCAGAATACAGAACTTACGACGTATCATTGTATTACAATGAATATCTTAAAAATGTTGTCCGCGTTCTCACTGTGGTATTTCTACTAAATAACCTAAGAGTCAAATGAATGATTTTACCCTCCCTTCACTCTCTTACTGGATGTGACGCTACCTCTGTTTTTTTTCAGAATATTTTTACAAAATGTTGAAAACATCACCCGAAGAGTTGTCTTATTTGGTTTCACTGCTGTGGTTGTATTGTTATCAAATCACCAATATGTCTTTCTAATTTCTGTTGTAGTCTGTGTGATGTGCAAATTTCCTTTCGATCAGAGGGCAGAAAATCAGAAAAAAAAGTTCTAGCAGTTGGATTAAAGTGAATATCTCTTTGTGAGTTAGCAAGTTTTCTTTGATAGTTAAAATGAAGGATTGAAATAAGTTATCATGTTCAGATGTTAAATAGTCTTCACTGTCGTCCTTAATTCTTTTGAGTAAATAATTTGTCATACAAGTAGTATGATATATTGCATTCTCTGCAAACCCATCATTAATAATTCTGTTTGCCATTTCGCCATCATCGGTCAGTGTTGCCATGTTCAAAAGTCGTTTGTTCTCTATTTATCCACAATTATTTGTTTTAAGAACTCGACACTATTGATAAAATTGTATCTAATTAAATTGACAGCTTTTAGATGTAGGTATTGTGGATGTTAAAAAGAATTTGATGACAGTGGCCTCCCTCTTATCAGGCCACCCCTTCTACGATGAAAAAGTGCCCTTATAAGAGGGGTGGCCTCTATTGAGGGGGATAAAATGAGTAGTACTTATTTCACCATCTCAGTGCATCTGAAATTTGGCCAGGTCTTTTTTATGTTCAATTGTTTGAGGTGAGAGCTGCTTGATTGTTTTGTTGCTATTGGTCAACTGTTTAAACTATCTTTACATAAGACAATGAAATAAAAAAAACATCTTGGTTTTTGACAACAAGAATCGTTTTTAAAATGCAGATGAGAATTTAACAAGAATATGCTATATCTTGTTATTTCTTAATATTTGGTTAAATTAAATTTGCTAAGTGGGAAAACAATATTTTTTTTCTTTTCTGAACTCCGAAATCTACAGGCTTAAAGTGTTCATTTAAGAAACAATAAAACAAAACCCTTTTCAACTAACTGAAAACTTTATAAAAAGAAAGCAATTTACAAGAAAACAAATCTTCTTTTCCGTGGAAACGGATCCCACTTTTCTTCCTCATTAGACTCTTGGAAGTACAAAGGTTGTATAATGCCAAAAATGTTTACAAACAGGATGAAAAGGATTAAATTGCTTTATCTTCCATTTTAATCTCACGATGTACCTTTTTCAAAAACACAAAAATATATTGTTTTACAAAAATTTGAAAAACAAAGCAGAAAATAAGATGTTCTAAAAAGATAAAAACTAACATAAACAAAGCAAAAGATTGTTAGTAAATCTTAAGATTTTGACGAGGACGTATTTCAGTGTAGCTTTTATAAAACTGTGATGTCGTACAATGGAGAAGTGGGTATACGTTTCCGTAAAAACATATTCTGAACATTGTTTAAACTTGACAGAATTTATTTTCATATTCGATCTCGTTTTTGGATTTTATTGTTCCTGACAAAAATCGAGACAAAATATGGAAATAAAATCTTACTCACTGACATTTGATTTTTTTTTTATGAAAGACGGCAGTATTGGGACATTCAAATTCAACTATTTGAATATTTATTATTTGAAAACATTTCGGGAGGGAAGAATGATGGACAGGTAGACCGGAGTAAGGACTGTGGGTAGTCCTATAATATATGACTTCGCATTTATAAAGTCTAATTTTAACGTTTTCATGCTGATTTTTTAAATTTTTTTTTAAATGCGGAGTCATATCGGAAATGTCAAAATGTACGTAGCACTTTCCGATGTCATTTCAAGTCGGAAGCAGATTCACAAGTTAACCCACTGCACACACCCCGAATCATGTAATTTACACCCCTTAACAATAATAATGAATAAATAATTAACTTACCTTATCTCTAGAATCGTTAATCCCATTAGAATTGACAATTACTTTTCCAAGGCGAACTCATTCTCCCGCCGCCATAGTTTAAAATCAGTGTTAATTAAATTTACGGATTCTAGAAAAAAAATATGTCACAAAACGAACTAAAATTGTAATTTGGGATGCTGTTCACGGTGAATGAGGATTGCTTCGCTCACCGTCAAAATTGTATTTTGTTAAATATGATGTATTTGTTGAGTAGTAACTCTTAGTTTCTGAAGTTATCGCTGTATTCTTCATTGGAACTAATCCTCGTTAATTTAACGTTCGTTTCACTCAAACTTTTTAAAATGTTCAAAACCGCCATATTTGAATATCAACGTCTTACTGTCAAAAACACTGAGAATATTTCACTGGAATAATGATGAATGTGATGGATTATAGACTTTAAATTACCATAACTATGTAAGGTAATGCTACTTTTATAACTTTTTACTCAGAATAGAGTCTGTTTTTATTTTTTGACATGCTACGTGATTTGACCATCTTCCGATAAGACCTCGCACAATATTGACAATAAAAAAAAATAGTGAAAAAAAAAGAAAAATAGCAAAAACAATAAAAAAATGAATATAAAACGATAATATAAAATGAAAATATCGACGTGCGAGGTTCTATGTTATAAGACTAGGACTGGGGGCTATAAGGGCCAAAATCGGCCCCACCTCAGAAGTCGATAAAATTTTCTCCAAAATGTATTCACAATATGTGCTTTTCTGAAATAAATACAGTTAGTTAATATGTACATCTATTTCCTCACAGCAGACCCACAAAGTCAGGTAATGAAAAGCACTGATAGTCATGTTTTTTTCAGAATACAGAACTTACGACGTATCATTGTATTACAATGAATATCTTTAAAAAAAATAATAATAATAGTGAAACTCAATAAACAAGGATGTCCGCGTTCTCACTGTGGTATTTATACTAAATAACCTAAGAGTCAAATGAATGATTTTACCCTCCCTTCATGCTCTTACTGGATGTGACGCTACCTCTGCTTTTTTTCAGAATATTTTTACAAAATGTTGAAAACATCACCTGAAGAGTTGTCTTATTTGGTTTCACTGCTGTGGTTGTATTGTTATCAAATCACCAATATGTCTTTCTAATTTCTGTTGTAGTCTGTGTGATGTGCAAATTTCCTTTCGATCAGAGGGCAGAAAATCAGAAAAAAAAGTTCTAGCAGTTGGATTAAAGTGAATATCTCTTTGTGAGTTAGCAAGTCATCTTTGATAGTTAAAATGAAGGATTGAAATAAGTTATCATGTTCAGATGTTAAATAGTCTTCACTGTCGTCCTTAATTCTTTTGAGTAAATAATTTGTCATACAAGTAGTATGATATATTGCATTCTCTGCAAACCCATCATTAATAATTCTGTTTGCCATTTCGCCATCATCGGTCAGTGTTGCCATGTTCAAAAGTCTTTTTGTTATCTATTTATCCACAATTATTTGTTTTAAGAACTCGACACTATTGATAAAATTGTATCTAATTAAATAGACAGCTTTTAGATGTAGGTATTGTGGAATTTAAAAAGAATTTGATGACAATGGCCTCCCTCTTATCAGGCCACCCCTTCTACGATGAAAAAGTGCCCTTATAAGAGGGGTGGCCTCTATTGAGGGGGATAAAATGAGTAGTACTTATTTCACCATCTCAGTGCATCTGAAATTTGGCCAGGTCTTTTTTATGTTCAATTGTTTGAGGTGAGAGCTGCTTGATTGTTTTGCTGCTATTGGTCAACTGTTTAAACTATCTTTACATAAAACAATGAAATAAAAAAACATCTTGGTTTTTGACAACAAGAATCGTTTTTAAAATGCAGATGAGAATTTAACAAGAATATGCTATATCTTGTTATTTCTTTATATTTGGTTAAAGTAAATTTGNNTAAGTGGGAAAATAATATTTTTTTTCTTATCTGAACTCCGAAATCTACAGGCTTAAAGTGTTCATTTAAGAAACAATAAAACAAAACCCTTTTCAACTAACTGAAAACTTTATAAAAAGAAAACAATTTACAAGATAACAAATCTTCTTTTCCGTGGAAACTTCCTCATTAGACTCTTGGAAGAACAAAGGCTGTAAAATGCCAAAAATGTTTACAAACAGGATGAAAAGGATTAAATTGCTTTATCTTCCATCTTAATCTCACGATGTACCTTTTTCAAAAACACAAAAATATATTGTTTTACAAAAATTTGAAAAACAAAGCAGAAAATAAGATGTTCTAAAAAGATAAAAACTAACATAAACAAAGCAAAAGATTGTTACTAAAGCTTAAGATTTTGACGAGGACGTATTTCAGTGTAGCTTTTATAAAACTGTGATGTCGTACAATGGAGAAGTGGGTATACGTTTCCGTAAAAGCAGATTCTGAACATTGTCTATAATGATTAGGACAACAAAACATTGTGAATTGAATTGTTTACTTTTTATTTAAATATTCAGTATGGGAAAAGATTAATATACAGGCATAAAATGTATATAAATCATGTAGGTAAAATGTGTTTTAGTTTAAACATATTTTATCTTCCAATTAAAGTGGCATTGGCCTTTAGGCCATGTGAGCTATTTCCATCACTTTTCGTCCGTCTTCCGTCCGTCGACATTTCACATTTTAATCTTCTCTTCAGAAACCACTGGGCCAATTCCAACCAAACTTTGATGGAATGGTCCTTGGAGGAGCCCCTTTCAAAATTGTGTCCGATGATCCCGACTTCCAACCAAGATGGCCGCCAAGCTAAAAATAGAAAAAAGGGGGATGAAATTTAAAAAAAAAATCTTCTCCTCTGAAACTACTGAG
>MJUT01003643.1:1334644-1347292 GCA_002080005.1 Gigantidas platifrons | reverse complement strand
ACATGAAATTTTAATCAAGTATTTTCCCAAATTCATTATTAATTAAATACGAGGCCATATAGGGCCCCTATAGTCCCAAGTCCCTTTTCTCGCATTGACGATATTGAAACCAGGAGGAAAACTCAGAGCATGCCATGCACTGAGTTTCCTTCCTGGTTTAAATGTACAAAAACTGTATTTATATTCAATACAATTATTTACAGAAACATTAGTTATTTACTGATAAATTTCATTCCTTGAAAAGAATCATAAAATGTACATAGATTGTGTATAATGGTCTCATATGGTGTACATATGCAATCAAAAAAGTGAATATATTGATTTTAAGTCAGATCGAGGTTATAAATAAATCAATATTTAAGAACCTCCACAACCCTCCACCAACAAAATATTTTGATAAAATCATTTACCCTCTATACTCTAAACACTTGCTCAATTTGGTGTTGGTGGAAGACTGTGGAGGTATATAAAATAGCTAAAATGTACTTGAAATGTGTCGTTTACAGTCCATTTTTAGCATTATCCGTCTAATTATGATGTCATTATGACATCATAACGCATTCAATTTCACGGGAAGATATATTTTTTGAAAATGTGTTTATATAACAATTAAATTAGTAAATTGTTTTTATTCTATGTAAAGCATTATTTTTTTTATAAAAGGTGAGGCCAATATTGCACCTTAAAGCTTCTCCCTCTTTGGCGACGACAGGATAGGGACCGTTTTCTAGTGCAAGTAGGAATTAAATTAAATTTTTCAGAATTTATTTTCATATTCGATCTCGTTTTTGGATTTTATTGTTCTGGACAAAAATCGAGACAAAATATGGAAATAAAATCTTACTAACTGATATTTGATTTTTTTACGAAAGGTGGCAGTATCGGGACAGCTTTCCCGCGTAAGTAGCAGTCAAATTCAACTATTGAAAATATATTATTTGGAAACATTTCATGACAAACAGGAACAATGAAAACAACTTAACAATTAGCTTATAAAAGAAATAGTTTTGTTAGTGAAAACAGTTGTTAATAAAAGTAATACAGCAATAATAGTTAAGTTTAATTAAAAAATAAATGAAAAAATCTTTGCAGAAAATATATAAAAGTAACTTAAGGATAGTAAAAAAGAATAAATAACACAAAACAAACGATTTTATATATACCTTTTCTTGAAATGTCTGTAAGATAATAAAAAAAAACAGCTAAGCTATTTATCTGTGTGCTACCATGTTTTGTACTTGTCATGCAGTACACATTCATCTCATCATTTAATTCATGAAAACCGGCAAATACACAAGGATTGATGGATTATTGTGTATTGAATAGAATACTCTAAAATTATTATCATCCAGAATGGTACAAATAAATAAACAATAATATAATACTATTATAAATTGTTCTTATATTTATCAGGGAATTATATAGACATTTAAAAAAAATAATTTCCTGTATTTATTGATCAATCTAATTAACTGACAAAATAGTGTTTACATTTAAACTGCATATTTCTGTTGGATCGGACAAGGGCGCGTTACGGCGTTTACATAGGGATATATCATAAACAAAAATATTTATTGTTCACTAATGTTCCTCATTACAATAATCAGAACTTTTAAAGCACAATAACTTTGACTATGTGCATACGCAATCCTGTGCTATGAAACAAGACATAAACAGCTTAATAGAGACCGATAGTTTAATATACTTAATTCTTTTTTTAGTAAATAGTCTCAGCATAGGTCATACAAGGTTAATGTATTTCTCATATGATAATAAAAAAAAACAAGTAATAGTGAAGTGACAACAGTATTCTGCAGTGTACCACATTTTGCTAATATTTTAATACATTTAAAGTCACATTTCTTAATAAACATGCATTAAGTTAAAATACGACCTGAAAATCAAATACCTTGTCCTCAAATACCCAACAAATGATGGATTATTGTGTATTGAATACACTAAATCTATTAAGGGCCAGACTAGTGTAATATAAATAATAATAACAATAAATAAATAAATACATATAGATACACGATAATATAATACTATAGATCATCATATTCAATGAGCTAGTGACGACTACAGTATTACGTAATCTCACTACTCAGCGGGTGGCTTATATGACCGTGGGATTTAACTGGTAAAATGCAAAAATAACAGGAGAATGCTAATTTAACAGGAGAATGATAATTTAACAAGAGAATGAGAATTTAAATCGACAATGCAAAAATAACATGACAAAGACGAATTTAAAAGGAAAAACGCAAATATAAAAAGATTTAGCTAATATAAAAAAATGTGCAAATTTAATAGAACAAATGCAAATCTAGCAGGAGAATCCATATTTAACAGGAGAATGAAAATTTAACAGGAAAATGAAAATGTAAATCGACAATGTAAATATAAAAGGAAAAGTTCAAATATAACAAGACAATGACAAATATAAATAGGAATTGTCTAATTTAACTGGTAAACGCTAATATAACTGGCAATGTTTAATTATTAGCATTTTACCGGTTATATTTGCAAAAAAACGAGCATATTTGCAATTTCTATTTCCCAGTGATAGAGATTACACAAGACGAACATAAACAAAACAAAAACACAACACAGTATGTGTTGGATACCACTGACCACAAATAACGTAAATAAGACATGATCTTTCCTGCAAACAACTGGAGGTAAAGACGAACCGAACATAATTTATAATGTGGAAATCGTAACAGGCACCACAACACGGAACACATAAAGACACATAATAGCACAACACAAAAAGCTAAAAAAAATAAATAACACGGACCCCACAAAACACCGGTGCTTGCGAAGGGTAAGCATTTCCTGCTTCTTATAAGACACCCGCTGCGTTACTCATATATACAGTCAAGCTCGGTAAAAAGTATTGGCAGTGATAGGTTGGCAAATAAACAAAGAAAACTACTAAAAGGCAAAGAAACCAACTCACCTAATGTGTTACTGATATTCCGTCAAGATATGATTTACTTATTAAATAACTTTAAGCTTAAAAAATAAAAACTTACTTTATAGTCTTGTAAGCAATATACAACCTGCTGTTGTACCATCGTCAATATCCTAAAATGTAAATAAACAATATATTGGACACAACATGATAACCGGTAGTAAAAGATTTATTCAACAATACATGGCGTCAAGAACTGTCTGATCTACAAACTCGGTGGGCGAAATTTTAATCACATTATAGCATGTATATATAAACAATATACGTATACAGCGTTCGCTCTCACCGTACAATTGATTCACTATCTTTTAAATATCAATGTCTCCCATTTTAAGGCTGATATTGATATATATTGTACGAGCTTCAGAAACAGGCGTCATTCTAATACTTTTCAATGGTGTCCTCTATGAGGTTTGCGTTATACTGTTAACGATTTAATGTTGCTCTACATAGTTCAGGTACCAGAAAATTTTTATTTTTGTCAGTGACCGTATATAACAAATATTTATCAAGTCATTGCAATTTGAAATTAAATGAAAATTGAAAACAAGAAACAAAAATAGATTGATTGATTTACATTTAACGTGAGAAGTATTTCAACTATTGTCATGAGGAGAGCAAAATTATACGCTTTGGTTTTCTGGCTGGTAGAGACTTAAATGATTTGGCTTTCCAATCTTTTGATTTTGTGCGTACCCGATGAAGGGTATTCCCTGTAGAAACGCGTTGAGCGCACTAAATTATATACCGGTATATTTTTTTACACAACACCCCCCTCCCTAAAACATCTATAGGTAAAATGGTAACATTTTGTATCAGGGTTGTGGTGTTTAACGCCACTTGTAACAATATTTCAGCTATATCGTGACCGTGAGTGTCATTGGTAGAGAAAATCGGAGTATCCGGTGAAAACGACCGACTTGCCGCAGGTCACTGACATCGAGTACACCTCGCCTATATCGGGATTCGAACTCACAACAGTGATATGCATTTTGGGTGTGAATTTAGAATGCCACAGTAAAACGAAGATATAATAGATAGGGCTCATGAACTTTGCCTTTCAACGGGTCATAGCAACCACTCTAAACAAGATCTTGCTCATATCGAGCTATCTACTACATATTACATGTATGTTAATGGGGTGTGGTCAAGTGGGTTTGGTTTCTTCCGCACAACTAGTGGACGCCTCTTTCGAAGGATTTGTACTACATAGCAGAGAAACATATTTACTATGTCGCGAATTAAGTTAATATTAAAAAAAATAAAAGCTACACAATTTAATGGTATCCCAATTATATTAATAGATATAAAACGGGAACAGTAAAGTTTTTGTGATGGGGGGAACAGCTCCTTGACAACTGTGCATCTCAAAGCCAATGCATTTCTTTATTAAACGAATAGCATAACAAATATCAAGTTCATCATAACATTTTTATTGCGAAAATAATAATTTACTTTCTATATCCCCATTAATTGCTAAAAGTTTCAAGACGACATTATAATGTATAGGTGACAAATATTTATGTATCGGTGTTAAGTCAAATAGCATTAAAATCTCATTTAGAGTTGTCATGTTAAGATCACGACAGCACCCCTTGATGTTAAATATTGTTCTCTTAGATAAACAGAACGTACACATTATATCGTAACTCTATGGGATCTGTGTTGGCTGTATGTTGCTATTTAACTTAATTGTTTCCATTTGATTTGATACAATATATATTTATTGTGTTGATATGATAAAGCTGTGAAATGTGAGAAGAAATTAAATTAAACTGCAGCATTGAGTTCTAAGGAAATTGACTAATGACAATTTACAATCTGGATTAGTGGATATGGTCAACAAACAAAAAAAAAGACCACACATTAAGTTGTGTAATAATGATGATAATTATCTCCCTACTCTTCACACATTAGAGTGTGATGACAAAGCAGACCACACTATATAATTTCGATGGCCGTACTGTAAACTACATTACTCATTAAATATTTTTCTTCCACTCAATAAATATACGGACTGCCAATATAAGATTAAAATATTGTTGAACGAGTCGTTCAAACATAAATAATTCAACCCCTAATGTCGAAATAGTCGAATCGTGGAATGTAAACATTCTAAAGATATATGTGTACTTAATTTCTAATTCTTGTAATCAAGTATATTTGGATATTATTTCCTCAATTTGTAGTCACCAACGATATCATATTGTTCATATAGAGGGATTATCTATTGGAACAGATGTATAGGTTAAATTCCTTGGTGATTTTGGAATTTGAACTGTTAAATATTATGATCATATTTGCAATCTATTCTTTCGACATCATCATTGTCGACGAATATGACTATTGCCTTTATATTCCCGAATACATTACATTTACACCAGTTAACACAATCTCTTGTTGTATAACCGTGCTCGCATCGAGTTAGGAGATCGTCCGTTCGATTGCCGATCAGGTTAAACAAAATCTATAGAATTGTTATCTAGTTTTTCTTTTAGTGGGAACAGCGACTGGTTGATTCAGACTACGAGTTGATTGACATGTCTTCTTCCATAAAACATTGCATGAAATAGTGAGAACAGCCACTGGTTGGCTCTGACTACGAGTTGAGTGACATGTCTTCTTCCCCAAACACACAGCATGAATGAGTGAGAACAATGCCTGATTGTCTTTGAGTCCAAGTTGAGTGACATGTCTTCTTCCTGACACTCACAGTATAAAGTAGTGAGAACACTGAATGTTTGGCTATGAGTTCGAGTTGAGTGACATGTTTTCTTCCTGAAACACACAGCATGAAGGAGTGAGAACAGTGACTAGTTGACTTTGAGTCCAAGTTGAGTGACGACTTCTTCCCTAAACACACAGCGTGAAGGAGTGAGAATAATGACTGGTTGTCTTTGAGTCCAAGTTGAGTGACATGTCTTCTTCATGAAACTCACAGTATAAAGTAGTGAGAACACTTAATGGTTGGCTATGATTTCGAGTTGTGTGACATGTCTTCTTCCGGAAATGCGTAGTATAAAGTAGTGCGAACACTGAATGCTTGGCTATGAGTTCGAGTTGAGTGACATATACTGGTTGTCTTTTAGTCCTAGTTGAGCGACATGACTTCTTCCCTAAACTCACAGCGTGAAGGAGTGAAAACAATGACTGGTTGTCTTTGAGTCCAAGTTGAGTGACATGTTTTCTTCCTGAAACTCACAGTATAAAGTAGTGAGAACATTGAATGGTTGGCTATGAATCCGAGTTGAGTAACATGTTTTCTTCCTGAAACACACAGCATGAAGGGGTGAGAACAGTGACTGGTTGACTTTGAGTCCAAGTTGAGTGACGACTTCTTCCCTAAACACACAGCGTGAAGGATTGAGAATAATGACTGGTTGTCTTTGAGTCCAAGTTGAATGACATGTCTTCTTCCTGAAATGCACAGTATAAAGTAGTGAGAACACTGACTGGTTGGCTTTGACTACCAGTTGAGCGATATGTCTTCTTCCTTAAACACACAGCAAGATTAAGTGAGAACAATGACTTATTGACCCTGAGTCCAAGTTGAGCGACATGTTTTCTTCCCGAAACACACACTGGTTGTTTCTGACTTCTAGTTGTGTGACATGACTATCTGTTAACTGTTGTTTCAGTGAGCTAGAGCTGTAAAAAAAACATCTTAGCTTGTTGATCTAGTAAATATCACTTCTAAAAAAAATACATAAATTGTTCTCGACATGATATTGCCTCATGCAGATATACGACAATCACTTACTCAATAATTACCCATTACATTATTTGATCGTTACAAGATAAACAATTACTATGTACAAAATAAATTTCGTAAAGCTCATCCCTTTCACTAGAAATAATCCTTAGTATACACAATGCGTTACTGTCAAATTCCAATACACCAGCTTGCAATAGTGTTGGTAATATTGCCTTTAATAGTAAAATTGCAACAACAACAAAAAACAACAAAACAAAACAGTAAAATTGTAAAAATCAATAAAATCACAAAATTCTCATGAATTCAAGCCCGTGTGATCTTCCCGGGATCACTAAAACCAGGATTTTTTTCTCGAATGGTTAGGCGAACGAAAATATCCCAGTGCATAATTATAGCTTTATAAAGAGGTTCATTTACATGTGTGTGTTTAGATACCATCATATTACACTTTTCTCGCAAGTTTTAATAGTTTTTTTTTTAGATTTATAACTCGTCAGACCCTTTACAAATTAAGTAGCGGTCCATTTAAGAACCATGCAATTTTGAAAGAAAACAAAACATCCTTTAAAAGTCTTCGTATTTTTACTTCTTTATATTTGATAGCTTTTTGGGTGTATAAAACGATATGGATAACAATTCTTTCAAAGTGACTGGTCAGATACTCGAACTTTAATGTGTAATAAGTTATATTGTATTTCTTCACAAATTTGTCTATTTTTTACAATGCATTCTATTAAATTCTTATCTCCCATGACCAGGGTTTATTTGTAAAAAGAACCACATGCATATGGTATTGTATTCTAAACAAAACACCCAAAAAAAAAATATGTAAGCTCTCAACCAATGAATCACCTATTGCATAATTCTTAACTGGAGTGGTACTTAATAGGTATACATCCGATTTGATGATAACTATTTGCATATTGATTATTACTAGTTTCTGTTCTTTTTTTCAGAAACGTTATATGCATTGTTCTTTATTCATTAAATTGTTCATTTAATTGGTCCCCTTTTGTATTTTAGCTCACCCGACTAAACAGTCAGGGTGATCTTGTACCATCACTTGTCCGTCATCCGTCGTCCGTTAATATTTCACATTTGGATCTTCTTGAGAACCACTAAGCAGAATTAAACCACGCTTGGCAGAGGTGTTCACTATGAGGTCCTATCCTACACCAATTTTGCTACGTTTTATGCCGATTCGTAAAAAAATGGTCACCAGGAGACATTGGAAACATTGTTAGTTTTTCAATAATCTTTTTTCAAGAACCACTGAAGCGATGGTATGGAGACGTGATTTATATGTTCAATTTAAGGTCGACAGGTATTAATACTTTTTGAGCCCATCGGAAATTCAAAATCGTTGCCAGCGGAGGGAGGTCAAATTTTGCTTTGAAACCATATGTAAAGCAACATTTTCATGGTCTACTTGAAAAAACACTGAACAGAATTTAACCACACTTGGCAGAGGTGTTCACTATTATGTCCTACGCAAGTGTTGTTACTTTTCATGCCGATTCGTAAAAAAATAAATAAAAGAAGAATGTGTCTAAGGACACGGAGTTCCCCGCTTTCAGCTAAGTGGACCTAACTTCCAAGCCGTATATAGGATCTGACTGAAATTGAACTTGACCTGCATATTATGGTTCTAAACATTGTCTTGAAATTTCAGAGTCCTTTACAGGTGATAATGCTTGTTGTACCGATCGGAAATTCAAAATGGTCGACAGCGAAAGTCAAAATTGCTTTGAAAACCTATGAATTATATTTTCGTCATCTCCTTGGGAACCAATGAACATAATTTAACCAATTTAACATTGAGGGTGTTTAATATGGGGTACTACACAAGTTTTGTTACATTGGTGCAGATCGATAGGAGACTTTGAACATTCTGATTGATCGATTTTCAAGAACCATTGAATGCATTGTCGGGGAAAATTTATTAATGTAGTCGTCCTCCTCACTACCTTACTCACCCTTCCTCTCCATCCTCCTCCTCACTGCCTCTCTCCCTCCTTCCTATCCATCCTCACTACCTCTCCACCTCCTTCTCACTGCCTCCCTCCCCCTCCTCTCAATTATCTTCACTACTATTCCCTCATTCCTCTCCATCCACTACCTCTCGCCCTCCTTCCTTTCCATCATCCTCCTCACTACCTCTCTCTCCTTCTCCTCACTCCCGCTCTCCTTCCTTCCTCTCAATCCTCCTCCTCACTACTGCTCTCCCTGCTTCCCCTCCCCCATTCCTATCCATCCTCATCACTACCTCTCTCTCCCTCCTTCCTCTCAGCCATCCTCCTCATTACCTCTCTCTCCTCCTTCCTCTCAATATTCCTCCCCACCTCTCCATCCTTCATTCCTCTCAATCCGTCACCGCATTACCTCTCTTCGTTTTCCTGTAATATTATCATCCACCTCATTACCTCTGTCTTTCTTCCGTCTCCATCCTCCTTATCAACTCTTCCTCACTTCCTCTCTCCCCCTTCTTCTGCATCCTCTTCCTAATTACCTTCTGCATATACTTTTCTCCTCCATCATCATCATCCTCCTTATTACCCCCTTCACTACTTCTCTCCTCGTTTACCTTTGTCACTTCGTCCTTTCTATCCTCTTTCTTCAAATCTCCTCTTCGCAATCTGTTTCACTACTTCCTCATCATTATCCACCTCAATATCTCCATCCTTTTCCATATTGACTCCTCCTTATTTTATACCTCTATCTCTCCTTCCTCTCCATCATCTTTTTACCATTCTCTCTCCGTCCTCTCTATTCTTCTCTTTATGTTCCTTCCTTCCTTCCCTCTTCCTCATACCAGTCAATTGTGCCTTCCAGCACTTTGCAAACTTAAGTTTTTCTCACTTGCACTAAGGAAGATCGCTTTATCACTCAAAAGTGTTTTCCCATCCTTTCCTCCTACCTCCTTATCCGTTCTCACTCCATGTTCATGCTTGCCTTAGTTATTACTATCATCATTGTTGATACCCTCTTTCGTCCACATTTAACTATTAAGTCTTCCACCATATACATGTATAGAAGTGTACACAATAAAAACCCTATTAAAAATGGAGAGGGAGAATAACTAGTATGGGGGGAAAAATGAGTATGTGTTAACACATACTTGGTTTTCCGGGGGGAAATTCAGTATATACTCATTTTTCGGGGGGAAATCTCAGTATATACTCATTTATCCGGGGGGAACTGAGTATATACTCATTTTTCCGGGGGGTGAAATGAGTATGTAACACCGGTCGTTCCTTATTATTTGATAGATAACTATGTGTTAATCTACCATTTCCAATACGACATATGGTCAAGACTACCTGTTCCTTCCGATTATGACCGTAAGAACAAGGAGTCTTGCCAACTATGGAATGTATTTTGTGTAATTTATTATGAATTTGCTGGTCCCAGCTGTCTTGTCAGCGTTTTAAAATTTATTTCATAATAAAAGGTTTAAAATTATTATAAGGAATAGAACAATTGGATACAGGACCATCCAATGCGTTCTTGACTTCCTGGTCAACGACTGTGTTTCCATGGATACCTATGAGACTAGGGATCCATGTGAAAATTACATGTTTACCAATAGCAACAAGGCTTTTATAAATGTCAACAATTTTTAAAATAAAGAGGCTTTAAGTTTTACAACTCTTAACTACCAATAGGCAAGAAAGAGAATCTTAAGAGATCATGAATTTACTCTTGTCAGAAGAGGCAACATTATCGGTCACGTTCCGATTATCTCCACTAATCACTGACGGGTTAGTTGAAACAATTTCATTCAGAGTTATCCGGTTACTGGTCCCGCTTTAGAAGATGTTCTAGAGACATGACATTCTTTTCGTTTATTATGCAAATAAAGTATCAACATTGCCTGGTGCAAATAACTCCCGTTCTCAAAACATCACGGGGCCAATCAGATTCGAAATGAATTATCAAAGAGGACAATGGATTTTCCTTAATTCTGAACCACTGGTGAGTATCGGAGTGTGAGCTGACGTAGGTTCCCTATTATGTCTATCGATGACCCTGTGTACTATTTAATACCTGGTGGTTTAAGTCATGCGCTTTCGTTTATATACCGTGTATGTACATATGGCAACTTCTTTGTCAAAAAGATTAAATATATGTATAAGTTTCAAGATTAAAGCGTTCTTTATAAGATGGGTTTGAAGATATCAAAGGGTTAAGTAGAATCCGTAAATCGAAGGTCAGACAACACAATAGCTAAATGAAAAGGACAAACAACGATCTACCAAACAATACACACAGACACTAAATGAGCAACACGAACCCCACTAAAATCGGAAGTAAACTCAGGTGATCCGGAAGGGTAAGCAGTTCCTGCTCCACAAGTTTCAGACGGTATGGTATGTTTTGTTTTTCATTTTATTATGATACACGCAAAGTAAATACTTACAATAGCAATGATAACTATCAAGTAATTTGGTCAAACTTCATAGGTGTTACTATTGATATCTACCAAGAAATTTGGTCAAACTCCATAGGTTGTACTATTGATATCTACCAAGTAATTTGGTCAAACCCCATAGGTGTTACTATTGATATCTACCAAGTAATTTGGTCAAACTCCATAGGTGTTACTATTGATATCTACCAAGTAATTTGGTCAAACCCCATAAATGTTACTGTAACAGTGTTTTCTTTCCACCAGTGTATAATTTCCAGAGGAATTATTGCACTAGTCTATTTTTTCCATGCTAACCCTAACCCTAACCATAATCCTAACCCTAACCGGAAATTCTACACACCGTGGCCAAGTTCGATTGGAACCCGATAGGAACCCAGGTGTTGGGTTGGGTGACGTCATACTACTATTAATTGGATGCGCGCGCAACTTTCCATTTGGACGCTGTTGTGCGATCTCGAGTAACTCCCGATGATTTTGTTGTCGACGACTCAAGATTTTTTTCTTTATTTTTGTCAACTGAGAACATTTCACGGCTAGAGCATTTATGTACAATTACACATGGTATATTTAATACAATTTACATGTATATTAATATGTTGAAATCATGAAATGGTCTTAATCTACGAAAAGGCTAATCTATTTATACATGTTTTCCAATTAAGAAAATAACAATTACACAATTACAGGATGAAATAATTTTACCTTATTTAACCAATCTTTCTGCCTGCAGGGGAGTTGCGTCCACAAGGTAGTTGTGACGGAAGGACGGACGACGATCTTAGTCCCTCCGTCTCGTTGCGGCAGAGGACAAAAATGTATACAGTAGGCAGGGACCATTTGATTGGATTGGTACTTTTTTAGAAAAAAAATCCAAACTAATTATCTAACATTAATCATTGACCACGAACAGGGGAAGAAAATCTGTACATTGTACATTAATATGCTCTTGCTTACTCGATTCACATCGTGTATGATTTTCTGCTTGTTTAAGACAATTAAAAGTTTGAAAAGTCTCTCCCGTGTAGAAACGTAAACTCATTTACCATAGTACATACAATGTATTTGGCCCATAAGACGATGATTGTCCCTTCCTCATCCGAGATTGACACAGCAATTAAAAGCAAAATCATAAAAAAAGTATTGAAATAAACAAAAACATGTGATCAATGTTAAATTTGACAATTCAAGTCTAAGATGATCAAAATACAAACTTACAATTCTGCATCGTTTCCTCCTGTCGCCATCTTGGATCTCGAATAACCCTGGGTCGACGCTGGGTTAGAAGAGAAACAAGGTCTAAAGTTCAATTGCGTCATTGTTTCTATTTTTAACACTTTCCCGGGTGGTTCATATGGAACCCGAGTAACGCGAATTCGATCCCGCGTCCCATTCGAACTTGGCCCGTAATAAAAGTACGCTTACATTACATGTACTATATGTCAACAAAAGATAATAGTTGTCAATAACATGGAATCACGTAATAACAAATCGATTGATTGATTGATTGATTGATTGATTGATTGA
>MJUT01003643.1:1321630-1334565 GCA_002080005.1 Gigantidas platifrons | reverse complement strand
GTTAACGCCAACTTAGAAAAGTCGTTAACTGAAACAAAAATAACAATATCCAATATGTTATTCATTCAAAACAAACAGATAGTATGCATGTGTTACAGGAACCAAATAAATATACATTGTCTACAATGTTTGTTGAACAATTCTTGAAGTCTTATAATCTGAAAATGTTTATTTCAACAATAATTCTTACATCTTGATACCACAGCATTACAGTGACCGTCACGAAATGAAGATACAAAACTGCATGATAATAAACCATCTTTTAATCTATATCCGTACCCTAGGACTTCATCATTTCTACATTAATTCTTAATTAATGTTAAAGTGTACAAACACACATGTATTTGGGAAAGTAGACTATACATCATATTATGTGTGTCTTGACAATACAAACTGAATACTAACGTATAAAGGAGGCTATATTAGAGATTTATGGAAATTGAAATACACATACACATACGATTACGATTACTAGTAATGTAAATTAAGGGACCATCTCAAGACTACTATAATGTTGTTTTTTTTTTTTATTTCATCTCGTCATTTACCCGGAAAAAACAGCGACTTGTCGCAAGTCACTGACAAACTTTATCACATAATGTTGTATCGAGTACACCTCGCCATGAACGGGGTTCGAACTCACAACTTTAGAGGTGATAGGCAGTCATTGAATATGTAGTTGTGAATCCAACTACCATACGATCACGGCCACGCCGACCCCTTCTTGCAATTGGAAGAAAAATATAAATTCAAGGAAAGATTTTGAAAGCTATTCTTGCTTTACACCACCAAGAAAATACCCGTAATCCAACTAATAAAAAGGCATTACTTACATTTAGCAATGATTGAATATCGAACTATTTTGCCATTCACTATATATACTCCACAATATAGCTGAAATATTGCTAAAGTTGGCGTTAAACACTAACAAATATATATATATATATATATATAGCAAACTTTTATAACTCTTATGACTACTCTGTATTCCTTGTCAGCATCAAAATACAACAGAACCATAGGTACTTATTGAGTTGATCACTCCCTTAAGGGACGAAGGATGGAATTTATTATAGAAACAGGTTGATATCGACCTCGGGTTAAGTTATTTTTGTAATGTTTGAGGTTGGTCAACACTATTTATACTCCAAACATGCCACAAAACTGATGAAATAACTTCTTGGGAAAACTAAAAAAAAGGGGTGGTACCTATAAACAGAATGATTCTCCGTAATTGTAAAGCAATCAAACAGGTGGCGGATAGATGCTCCGTTCTCCTTCCTTCCTTCTCTCTGCTCTCTTTTCTTTTATCTCTCTCCATTTTATCCGAGTCTTCTTTAAATTGTTTTGCTTTCTCATACCCCTCTTCTCCTTTCGCCTGTCCATCGTCTCCGCTCTCTCACAGCGACGCGTCCACCTCCTGCTTAACACGACCGAGTATCGCTCATGTCCAGTTGAGCTTGCCGGGCCGGACCGATCCGGTGTTAAATGATACTCATGATTGAAAATTACATTCTAGCTTACAGATAAGGAACATCAATCAATGTAGCTGTTCATTACTTAATTGTTTCATGTATTTACGTATTATTTTTACCTGTTAAGTTTTATTTTAAATTTCTGACGAAACGTTTCTTAAAAGAGCAGATGCTAAGGAACCAACCATTTTAGTAGGGGGAGGATTCGGATTTTATTTATTTTTTCACGATCGAGTCGAGGCGTCATTTTTTTCTTCAGAATTTTACATACGGTTAATACGAAAAACATATTTAACCGTATAGTACAAAGTGTTTTCATTCCGTTGTCATGTTTCACTTAAGAAAACGCACAACCTTGAAAAATTGTATTTGAAAAAAAAATCAAATCTGTTTCCATGTTTCGATTGATAGACAATAAAATATTCTTATTATTAACATCTAATAAACATGATTGTAATTCTATGTTGACTAATTGATTTTTGTGAGACAATTTCTAGAATTTTATTATTTGTGTTATAAACGTGTTTTCGTAACTCATCTTCTACATATTATATCAGATGCATAAGTGCACAGGAGTTTTAATTTTGACTGTAAAACTAATGTGTTTGTTCATTAAACAAATTCGTGACATGTGTCTTGCCAAAACAAATATCGTTTTACAACAGTGGTATACTTGATTCATTTTTACAGTAACTATTTTCAATGTATGAACACCACAAACGATTTATTTTGGCTGTATTACCTGCATTAGCGAGATGTCCACATGACATTATGCATTTCATCAGAAAGTGGATCACAATTAGTATATCGGCAAGAACACTGCCGGTCCATTTCTTACTCACAGACAGAGAATAATTGGTGAAAACGTCATTGTATGGAATGGCAAGGATATATTTACGTTACTTCCAAACAACTAATATTGTTTATTTTTGAAATTACCGAAAGTTTGATAGATATCGATCGTGAAGTTCGAGAATTATTTCATCACACAGTTGGTCGGTACCATACACTATCTCTCAGACACAGAGTTATGATTTTCGTTTTATGGTTACGATCATACCCGTTATAACCTATGGAAGAATGGACGAACTTTCAGGGACGTTGACAAAAACTACCGTTTGCTGTAGGGCCTATGGACAGGACATCGACGGAAATTTATAGACAAGGAATACAACCACAAGAACACTATTATTCCGGATACCGACATTATCACTGTATACACACTTAGGTCATGATCACAAACGACGGCGAGTCCAAATCTCGATCAGGGCGAGGTGTACAACATTATTTGATAAAAGTTTGTCGGTAACTTGCGACAGGTCAGTGGTTTTCTCCGAGTACTCCGGTTTCCTCCACCAATAAAACTGACCTCCACGATATGACTGAAATATTGATCAAAGTGGCGTTAAACACCATCAAACAAACAACAAAAACGACGGCATTATTTATTACGTAGAAATAGGTTTCCTGGGACATCAGACGATTCCCGGCAGTTTATACTATGAAACAGATTAGAATATATCTGCCATTTCCCGACGATCTGTATTTACTTGGGGATAAAATTTGTCCTAATCGTCATATACATGTCAACAGATACCCCGAAAACCGGCATATTTGCAACGCAAATGTCGTAAAATGAACGGACGTATCACAGAATCACAGAATACGGAGTTAAGGTAAACTATGCTATTCGAGAAAAAAAAAAAAAAAAAAAACGTTGCATGGTCCTGTTGTAGGGATATGTGCTGCATTTGTTTGTAGACGAAGCAACATATTTAGTTAATAAAATAAAAGTACAGTATGTCTTGAGATGACCCCTTTCTATTTACCTTATCTGTTAGCATAATCGTATGAATAGGTGTAGGTATCAATCGATTTCCATAAATCTCTATTAGTAAGTGATTATGTAAGAATACTAGGCTTGTTATTAGTAGATTGCCTCAATTGTTGTCTACCTGTCATAGGTAAAAGTGATATCATAACCTCCAATTTTACACACTGAGTTAATTTCGGCACGTCTACAGGGCTTTAATTGTTTAATGTTCTTAGTTTAAAGGTATATATAATGTCGTTGATTTTGGTGATTTTTTGTCAAGATATGTTTTACAAGGAGTACATTAAAAACATAAATTAACACTATTATCGGGTTTTAAAGTAAAAAGTCCATCCATTCTCTTTTATTTTCATGAAAACGATCTCAAGCATAATTTCCTGTCTGTATGACAAAAATGTTTGCCGATGGAAAACTTGCACGCGGTCGTACGAGAATTTTAAATGATTCTGCTAGAAAAAGAAACATGAGAGAAGTTTGGGCAAATTATAATAAAACAAGAATTAACATAGGCAACTAACATGACCGTTGGATGGAATTGAAAGAAGCATTGCAAGTTTCGACGCATGCTGAAGTGTAAACATCAGAGCCATTGCGCATGCATGGGACATGCCTAATTATGATGCTGGGAGACAAGTTACGCACATTTATACATTCTTTGTTTCTATATGAACCAACAATATACATGTACATGTATATATAGAGGTGTGGAAGGGGACCAAAAAGGATGTATGGAGGGATTAGGAGCGGACCAGAAAGTGCGGGACACGTTTTAAGAGGAAAACGGAAGAGCTAGTTTTTAAAACTTTTTATTTGATTCCATGCTGGAAATTCATATTTTCTTAAATATTTGCAAACAAATGGGGGGTGGGAGCGGCACCTACACACCCGAGTTATAGACTGATATGTATGCATTACAAATAGTAGAAAAGTAGTGTATAAAGCATGTGTGTTAATGTCATGTTTAACAATATTCCAGTTATATCGTGGTAGTTTGTTTTATTGGTGACAGAAAACGCAATATCATGTACTTAATATATACCAGAGTCTTTTGAGTTAATTAATCTACTGACCAAATGTGCATACGGAAAACCCCTAAAAAAGCCTACTGGATAATTTTAATGTCCCTTCTTTTTCGAAATTCATATATCAAAACATTTGACTTTTTGTACACTTAATCTTACCATTCCTCGTGAAAAAACACACCTGTTGAAACCCCGTTTTAAAAACATGATTACCTTACATAGATTAAGCAACGTTACAAGTTTCTCTTTTTGTTATTTTTCATTTGGCCATTATGTTGTTTATTTTATTTCGATGAACGAATTATGATTTCCCCGTTGGTATCTTCAAACCGCTTCTGATAGTTTTGGGTCAGGAATTAATTTATTTTGTCAAGCATGAAACAATAGGCAAAATATCATACACAGAAAATATACTGAAGTACAATGTATGTTACAATATGTTGTTAATTAGAACATACCACTAGAGAAATTGAACTAGAAGAAACGGCTACCGCTGTCTCATTTCTTCACATTTATCTCAAATCGACACCAATGTAAATTTTATCTGACTGACAAAAGAGACTTCAATATTTCACACCTTGATAGTAATATACCAGCCGTTTCCGCGTAGTGGAGTTTGTTTACAACGGAACCGTCTTCTGAGTATTAAATTATTACATGTAGTACGTCAAGGATTTTTAAGGAATGGTCTCATCTTTCATAATATGTTCGAAGATATCAAGATCTTGTCGAAAAAGTATTATGTAGCTTGCGTACAGATGCTGACTATTCCTCCTTGTCATTTCTTCCGATGGTCTTATGTAGTATCTTCTTGATGGAATTAAAATATGACAACGATTAACTATATTATGTATAAAATTCAAGATAAGGTTTCAGTGTTCTTATTTTTTTACCAACGATGTTGCATGTAGGGTTTGACATGTTTCTCACCAAGAAGAGAAGTTTGGGCACATTAAACTAGTTGAACCCAATCGCATGTCATTGAAGTGCTTGTATCATATGTCTGTTAGAGATATCGATTTTGCTTTATTTTCACGATTTTTCGATTTGATTTTGGAATTGTTTCAACAATGTGGTATTTTGTACTTTGTCTTTATTTTTATTAATTGAAATCATTATAAATATTACTCTGTAAGTCGTATACTAGGTTAGTTAAAACACACCTCGCTTAAAGGCACATTGTCTACCAAAACCGTAATTTTTCATACCCAAAAGTATTGTCGTTTTCCGTACTGACCTTCATAAAATGAAGATTAAACACCGATTTATTGGCGAATACGCTACGAAACGATAAGATTCAAACAACATTAAACGAGCGTGACAATTTGAATTGTTTGAATCTTAACAGTGTTTTCCTTACCTCAAAGCTAAAACACCGAGAGTTCCTAACTTCCGCTTTTTTATTGGTGGCGCTGTTACTTTCACTCTGAATTTTTGTCATCCCGGACAATCAATCGGCAAACATCGGGTGAGTCCGCTTCTCTCCCTCAATCCTTCGGCTGTGATACGGAATTTGATATGCGTCTACGCGTCATATTTCTTCGCCGGAAGACCCATATCACTTCAATCAAACATTGCGCACCGCGAATAAGTTCTAAAATGGGGACATTCGATGAGTGTTTAGATTTTGCTTTGAAAAATAGTGGTCTTTAATGAAGGTACGGAATCAGTCGATGTTGTGACGAATGAAAATATATTATTATTTGACGAATATTCGAAAGTGAAATTACTTTAATACCTCCTTCATTGAAGATTTCCGAAAGTAGTTCCAATGGAAGCTATCGTAATAGGACGAGGTTTGATGAAGGTACGGAATCAGCCGAAGTTGCGACGAGTGCCCGGACAATAATTCCGTTAACGATAGTTTTGGGTCTGTTTTGTCAAAAAAAGAACACCAATCGTATCTTTTGCAGCATAAATGTTTAATGATAGCTTAAATAATTCATTTATGGACAGTTACAATTTTTCAACAAAATCGTAGACAATATGCCTTTAAAGCTTCTTTCACACACTGACTCCTTCCATCATATTCTATTTTTCAACTATGAATAATGTGAAACTGTTATACAAATATAAATTAATTTTAGAGTCACATATCATTTACTAAATCTGAAAATAGACGTCGTTCCCAAGACGTCGCGTGCCGTTGTCATCAGGCGATTTTCTTTAAATGAGCCACCTTTGTGGTGATTTAAATTTATTACCGATTATTTGCCTTATCTTTAAAAAATAAATATATTTTTCAATATCATAGCAAAAAAATTTTGAATTAATTTATAAGGTTGGATCGAAATTATTTGTTCGGTTCATTCGAAATAACCTCATTATTTTTTCATGAATCGAACAAAAATTGCAATAAATCCTTAAATAAATTTGTACAAACAATGTGTATATCAATGAGATATATTATATTGGCATCAATTCAACTATTTAAAAAGAAAATCAGTGAAGTATAACCCATTCTATTTAACTATTTAAAGATGTCCTTTATATTCAAAATTAATTAGAACTTTACAGGTAAAAAAAAAGTAAATATTTCACAAAATAAAGTTTCAAAAATTTTTAAACTTCACATTAGAATACGGTTAAAAGTTTCATGACAAATGAAAAAGAAAATTACACAATCCATATTTAGAGTCTATATCACAATCTACACCACATATTTAAATATCTAACGGGGCTGTAGACACTCCATCTACCAGCACTTTTCTTTGGGGTAAAATATGAAAATGCAGTCCTTTGTTGTAGGTATGTACATGCGGTATTGTCAACAAAACGAACCCCATATTAGTACCACTTCCGGACCTCTTTGTCAGAAGCACATCCATATACGTACTTTTATTGATCTCGTTTAATCGTTTATTGATTCATTTGCAGCTGAATTTGTCCTCGACCGCAAAACAATAATATGTTTTACTACATAGGGCAACAATTCCTTCTCTGTATTCTTCTTTGAAGAGCTCCGGTGTCTTCTTATCATATGCGGCATGTTCGGGGATATCAGACATTGGAAACCAGTTGTGCTTTTCACTTTGATACCGTTGTTTGAGTTCAGAGTCTCCTGCACGGCGGACATCGCTTATCTGTTCTCCTAGTTTTCGGAAACATTGGACTGAAGTATATTCGAGAACTTGGTAAATATTGGTCACTCGTATTCCGTGTTTTACATACCATTTCAGTAAGGGTGAAATAATTATGATTTGTTCTCCAAACCAGATATTTTCGGGTTTATTCATAACGTTTCTTTCTTCGTCATAGGTTTTCATGTGATCTCCGATATTGTCCCTGGAGACTTCAATGTTTTTAAATATAGGTGACATCTGGGAGAATTTGGACTTTAAATTGTCAGGTACGCTGATATATACTTCCAATGCTCCAAACAACTTGTCTTCCATGACGGCTTGTACAATTTGGTCTTGCGTCATTTTACGTTTGTTATCACATGGTCTTTTTATGGAGTTGAGAAGCTGGTCAAGCTCTTGATTTTCTTTAATAGCTTTTTCCATTCGCATTCTCTCATTACTTTAGTTGGTGACTTCTGTTTCGGAGATATCGATTTCGCTCGTCGGTTTGTGGTCGGGCGTGAAATAAACATCCGTCAAACTGGAATATGGTATTGGTCTCTACAAAAACCATCAACAGGGTACTTGCTAATCATTTTTTCCTTCTGGTTTCCACGATGTTGTATGTAAAGATCGGACTGGCTGGTTTCCCATTCTACAATTGAATGGCCATGCCCTCATATTTACTTGGAATAAATTCGGTTTCCAGTTTACGTCTGACAAAATGGCCCGTTGGCATATTTGTTTTGGATCAGCATGGTCATCAAAGAGATTGAGATACATTGTACTATTGTGATTATAAGACGAACGCAGGGTCAGTTTGGCATGAACATCGTCTTTTTCAGCTTGTACACGAAAATATTTATTTCGTAAAATTTGTCGATGTCTTGTAGATCTTCAATTGCCACTCCTTAAAATTTATTTGTAGACTTCTGTGTATGTTGTAAATATTGGTGAACATCTGTCTTTGCTGGAGATTCGACATATCTAACAGGAGCTCCACGATTTACGGCCAGCCATCTAAATAAACACAGGTCGTCGTTGTAAGGTCCATGTGATCCGATAATTAATGCAACCATTCCATGAATTTTTAGGAAGTAATCAAGTAGAGTAACACTTGCGCCAATAGGATGCTCGTTGATTTTATTAATGTAAAAGGTAACGTTGACCAGGAGTTGCACACATTTGGCGTAAGGATGTTGATATCTGATATATTCCAGCTTGTCGTGAAGGCTCAATTCGTCCAGAAATTTCTGTAAATCGTCTTCGTTCCTGATTAGACGCGGAACATCGTAAAAAGGGCGTTGTTTTGATAAGGATGGTAGTACCGTAATTTTCCAGTTTCGACGTTTCTCAAAATAAAACCAAATGAGACACTGATTCTGAAAGCCGACGTCTGTTGTGTGAAAATATTGCGTACCATCTCTGGATAAGTGGAGGACATTATATCGTTTAAGGCAAAATTATATCGGCCCTGGACACGGTTTCCACTATTTTCCTGAGTTTGGATGGTATTCCAGTGGCTTAGATATAGTATTCTGGTTTCCGAGTCCACTGGTAATATATTAGGTGCAACGGAGGGACTGTTGGAAGTCTGGGGACTGTGAATTTGTGTTCTTTTTGGAGGACTATTGGATGGTCCAGGGTTCGCGGGAAGCGGGTCTTTTAACTAGCATCCTTGGTCTCACCCCAGGTCTTTCGTGGAGAGCCCGGCGACGGAGCATGTTTCCCTTCTCTTAAAAAAATGACCACCAACGGGACAGGTAATTGTGTAGTTATGCGATTCCTCGTGGCGTTTCTTATTATCGGGATGGCTGAATTCTTTTCCGTAGATGTTGCAATGTGTCTAGTGAGATTGCGCTTCTCCGTATACTGTTTTTCATATTTGTCACACACGTACTTCTGAAACGATAAAATAGAAACCCACGCTATGTTTGGGTAAAAAGTTCGGTTGTATTTTGATTCCTTTTTGAGGTTTGATTGTCTTTTCGTTTGTGTGATGCATATATTTAGTGGAATGACCAGATCCCTTCTTTAGTCTGGTAGTTTGTGTGTTTCCTTTTTATTCTAAGTGTTTGTTTGTCTCGTTATCTACTCGTGTATCTAAATACGTAGTATTGATTCCCTAAGGAGCCTCGCTATTTTTCTTTCCTTTTTTTATTAATCATACTATATTTAAAAGTTATGTTTCATTTATCAAACCCAATGGAGCATTGATTAAAATGTAAACACATAATAAAAAAACGTTATTTTTAGCCATCTTCATGGATCATGGGTCTTTTAAAGATGGATTTTACGTGATTTGACCCAATGAATGTTTTTAATTTAAATTGAATCAAGGAACTCACACTCTTCACCATATCGGAAAGAGTATCTACGTAATTTTTCTCACATTTAGCCCATTGTACTCGACGGAATCCAGAGGAATTTCGAAATTATGTTTCCAATTTATAGATTAGGGTCATGATATTTCGGTCTTTTTGCAAACACATCTCGTAGAGAGGTGTTGTCTATAGTGTTAAGGCCACCAGTTATGACATGGTCATCCAGGTTATACATGGATGGGGAACTTGCACTGGTACAGTATGAGGCTTATGCTTGAAGTAGTCTATGTTGAGATCATGCAACACGTTTTTGGGGTTAACTATTTTGGTTGCAACAGGTGTGGTAAAAGGTATACGAGATTATAGCAACATAATAGTCTTTAAAATAGGGGGTATCAGGGGCGGATCCAGAATTTGTGGTTACGGGGTGCGTGAGTAGGCGATGGTTCTGGGGATCCTGGCAGAGCCCTGGTAGGGGTCCAGGGGGCGTGAGCCCCCCCAGAACCTCTGGGGTTTAAGGAATTAGACATTTATTTGAACGACAATTTTGAATCAACCACACGATTTTTATCAGACCAAAAAAACTTGACTTTGAGTCTTAATTTTGTCGGATAATTGTTAACAATATGTTTTTGTAAGATTATAAGAATCTGAAGTAAAACTTTTTTTAAACAACCGTGATGCGAATTGTTCAACTCATGACTGATCGATCACGATATTTTAACCCTTCAAAGAACTATTGGTTTAGTTTTAAAGCATTCCTCATTTCACTAATTGTTCTGTACATTCGGGTGGTTCTAGTTAGTACTGCCCGTCCGGATGGAGCTGTTCTTTTCGTCATTTGATTCATTCATTGAAAACGTATGATTCGACCGCTCTTGTTTATAGACAAACAAAAGCGGAAATTGTCAATACATGAACTTGTTGTTGATTTCTGATTAGCTAACGTAACTAAATTAGATGATCAGAATCGTTTCATGCAGCATTAATGTTAACATATTCACTTTTATTTGTCTATAAGCAAGAACAATTATTATGCTTTTTCTAGCTACTTATTTGATAGTTTGGCCCGCTTGATACATAATATTCTTTGAATCATCGGACGGATACGTTGACTTAAAGCTCACAAAATTTCTCGAATATTGTAATATTTTTTTTAAGTTAAGAAAGTCATCTTAAGTATGTACTATTGAAGCATATTTAATACTTAATTATAAATCAAAAAAGAAAAGAAAATGTTGCATTTGGTGATCAAATATGTTTCTTAACTTAAGGTTTTCAATTCATGTGTAGTATACTCGCATCTTGCAATAAAGTTCAACAATACAAAAAGTTTGAACTCATATTTGTCATATTTTGATATTTAACTCTGGGTTCTTCTCGAATGTTATATATATAATATGATTAACATTAACAATTATGTTCAGGATTGGGGAACGTCAGAGGGAGAAAAAAACATTTACCTGTAATCACCCACCTGTAAATTTCTCGGATTTTGTAATTTTTGTTTTAAGTTAAGAAAGTCATCTTAAATATGCACTAATTAAGCATATTTAATACTTAATTCTAAATCAAAAAAGAAAAGAAAATGTGGCATTTGGTGATCAATTATGTTTCTTAAATTCATGTTTTCAATTCATGTGTAATATACTCCCTTCTTTCAATAAAGTTGAACAATGCAAAAAGTTTGAACTCATACATGTGATATTTTGATATATAACTCTGGAACCTTCTCGCTTTTTACTATTTCGAAATTATGTTTCGAATTTATGGATTTACTTATAGGCTCATGATATTTCGGTCTTTTTGCGAACACATCTCGTAGAGAAGTGTTAATTATAATGTTAAGGCCACCTGTTATAACGTGGCCATCCAGGTTATATATGTATGGGGAACTTGTACATGTGCAGTCAGAAGGTTTATGCTTGAAGTAGTCAATGTTGAGATCCTACAACAAGTATATTTTGGTTGCAACAGGTGTGGTAGAATGTATAAGAGTTTATAGCAACAGACTTGTCTTTAAAATAGAGGGCATTTTAGATATAGAATTTCGCTATTTTACAATTAAAAAAAATGGAAACACAGGTTTGCACATTCTACGTAAAGCAAACGTGTCACCCTGACGACCATTGCTTTCTGTGGAGAAGTGATGGCTTCTATTTGAGGCATGAAGTCGATTAAATTCAAATAAATTGCCTGTCACGTTTGACTTGCCTTTTACGTTCACATGTTCGAGTAGTTCTTTATGACATTTTATAGAAATTAACTTCAGCGTTTAATAATTTAAACCAATCATTTGTGTTTGTACACAATGTAAACACCAGGCAACAAGGAAGTCGGATTAAATTACCAAAAGTATAGTATACACTGTAGGGACTTCTGATGAACTCATTTCTCGCCGTGTAATCCTTGTGACAATTAAGGTGAGCTGGTTTGAAAGACAATTTCGAGGTGAGATTTTCTTTATACAGACAATATGAAACAATTATTATGCTTTTTGTAGCTACTTATTTGATAGTTTGGTCGGCTTGATACACAATATTCTTTGAATCATCGGACGGATACGTTGACTGAAAGCTCACAAAATTTCGCGGCTATTGTAATTTTTGTTTTAAGTTAAGAAAGTCATCTTAAGTATGCACTATTGAAGCATATTTAATTCTTAATTGTAAATCAAAAAAGAAAAGAAAATGTTGCATTTGGTGATCAAATATGTTTCTTAAATTCAGGTTTTCAATTCATGTGTAGTATACTCGCATCATGCAATAAAGTTCAAAAATACAAAATGTTTGAACTCATATTTGTCATATTTCGATATTTAGCTCTGGGTTCTTCTCGAATGTTATATATATAATATGATTAACATTATCAATTATGCTCAGGATTTGGGGAACGTCAGAGGGAGAAAAAAACATTTACCTGTAATCACCCACCTGAAAATTTAATAAACTATATCTACCTATGTCATTGTTACCACACAAACAAATACTTTATTATCCCCAGACACTCTACAGTGTACAAGGGGTCAAACTATCATACAAATACATAGAAATAGATGACAATAGTTAGACATTTACAAAATATAAATACATGTTAACTCAATACATTGAAATTGACAATAGCAGTTAGAAATTTACAACAATATACGAACAGGATAGGTTGACTTGAACAACGTCACGTGCAGTTCGTGGCAAGAGTGTAAACCTTATATACTACAC
>MJUT01003643.1:1291135-1309799 GCA_002080005.1 Gigantidas platifrons | reverse complement strand
ATTGAGTAAACTAAAGACTTCCATATGTATTGCCGTTAGAGATCAAGTTATCAAGGGAGAGGCTGGAATACCATAACTGATTTAATCCCGCCACATGGTTGTGCCTGTTCCAAGCCTTGACGAGGATACCAGCGTCATATGTCGTGGTCATTTTTGTTTGTTTGTGTGTTCAGTGAGAAGATAATTGTTTGTTTTGTTGATAAACTATTGAATCTGAATCTGCTATCACAGAATGAATGACAACATAAACAGTCGAATAGCGAGGTTAATGAATGCTTTTAATTAAATGATCACAAAATGTTTGAAAATGACAAATGGAAAATCAGAAGCCGTTAATCGAAGAAGAAGCAATATTACATACTAGGTGTTCATAATGGTGCCCCTGAAGAATAAGTGGTGTCTGCTCCCCATGTGGCACCCTTCGTTCTACTCTTGCTACAAACCCGGTGATAAGTCACGAATGAGGAAAGGAATGAGATTAAAACAAAAAATATCACACTGTCGGAACAGTTCCAAATTTTAATCGGAAAACCTTAGAAACTTCAGCAAAGCGATATATCTAACACATGTACGTGACCGACCACTTTACTGTCTTGGGACAGATACTTCAATAAAAGGTGGCGTTGTGCTCGTTTTGTGGGTCCAAAAACATAGCTCTTAGTGACACGAAATGGTCCGGTATATATAACTGTACTGATTTAGTTGCTAATTGGACCTACAAGCTGTATCATCAGAACATTAAAAAGCTGCCTCAGTGTCCAAATGAGTTCCAGAATCTGAACATTAGCGAATACGATTTTCAATCATTTAACAAGTAGATTTGTTTCTATTTAGTAGATAAGTACGATGATCCATCCTCTAAATAACATATCTAGACTGTCGTTACTAATAATAGATGTATGCAGAGATGACTAAGACTAGGCCTTGATGGGAAGTAACTTAATAAGTATCGCGCGGAGATGATTCAAGCCCTGGTAGAAAGTAACTTAATAATAATGTCAATGTTCCAACTCACAGTTAAAATTTAAACATTTTACAATAAGCTATAGTATATTAAAAACACAAATAAACAGAACATATTTTGGTAATAATTGAATTATTTAATGGTTAAAAAGGAGTAGAAAACTATGGACGCTGTATACTGAGTAAACTGTAGATATAAATTAATTATTTACAGATATTTACACAACAATAAAATATCAGTTATAAAGGACAACACTTTCAACAATCTAACAACTTTGTATAGACTGTAAGCATTATTGAGTATAATTAGAGTATAAAGTCAATATGTCAATACAATGCATAGTATAGTTAATGCTTCCGAGTAATGTAATAGACTAGGTACGATCTAGTGTGACGTCTCTGGATGCTACACGTCCATCTGAAAGCTAAAGGTGGGAAACTGGATTCATCTGAGTGCGACACCTAACGTAGTCGTGTCTGGATCCATCCAAGAGGTTTCGCATGTTATCGTTAGGTTAAAGTTGTACGAGTTGAATTATGAAGCCTCTTTTGAGTTGTTCGTACATTAACCAGTCTGGTTTTAACTATACTAGTATTTAATTTATGAAGGCAACTAAGGCCGTGATTGTATGTAACTTGATAAGTGACCAATGTTTTTGTAGTATAGATGAAAAGCACGACGATTATAAAATAATGACAATGTTCCGACTCACAATTAAAATTTAGACATTTTACAATGAGTTATAGTACATTAAAAACAAACCGAATAACAACATATTTTGGTAATATTTTAATTATTTATTTGTTGAAAAGGAGTAGAAAACTATGGAGGCTATATACTGAGTAAACTGTAGATATCAATTCATTATTTACAGAAAATTAGACAACAATAACATATCAGTTATAGAGGACTACGCTTTCAACAATCTAACAAATTTGTTTGAACTGTACGTATTATTAAGTATAATTTGAGTATAAAGCCAATATATCAATACAATTCATATAATAGTTAATGCTTTCGAGTAATGTAATAGACTAGGTACGATCTAGTGTGATGTCTCTGGATCCTACACGTCCATCTGAAAGCTAAAAGAGGGAACCTGGATTCATCTGAATACCACACATTACGTAGCCGTGCTTTGATACATTCAAGAGATTGTGGTTGTTCTCGTTGGGTTAAAGTTGTACGATTTGGATTATGAAGCCTCTTTTGATTTGTTCGTACATTAATCAGTCTGGTTTGAACAATACTAGTATTTAATGTATGAAGACAACTAAGGCCGTGGTCGTTAGTAACTTGATAAATAACCAATGTTTAAAACTAAAGATGAAAAGCACGACGACTATAAAATAATGTCAATGTTCCGACTCACAATTAAAATTTAAACATTTTACAATGAGTTATAGTATATTAAAAACAAGATGAATCCTGCCGTGGTGAGAAATAACTAAGTACATGTAAGTAACGTACGAAGACGATTAAGACTAGGATGTGGTGGGAAGTGACTTAGTAAGTAACTTACGTAGATGAATAAGGCCGTTGTGGGAAGTGACTTAGTAAATAAGGGCAAATCTAAAACGTGTAACGGAACTAAACGAAACGAAACGAAACGAAATTGTTTCGTTTTGGGAAGTAACTTACGCAGATAACTAAGACTGTTGTGGGAAGTAACTTACGTGGATGGCTAAGGCGATGGTGGGAATTACTTACTAAGTATCGTAAGGAGACGATTAAGACTAGGATGTGGTGGGAAGTGACTTAGTAAGTGACTTACGTTAGTGACTATGACTAGGGTGTGGTGGGAAGTAACTTACCTAGATGACTCAGGTCGTGGTGGGAAGTGACTTTGTAAGTAACTTGCGTTAGTGACTCAGGCCGTGGTGGGAAGTGACTTTGTAAGTAACTTGCGTAGATGACTCAGGCCGTGGTGGGAAGTGATTTAGTAAGTAAACTTACAAGTACCTAGATGACTAAGACCATGGTGGAAAGTTACTTAGCAAGTAACGTATGAAGACGATTAAGACTAGTATGTGGTAGGAAGTGACTTGGTAAGTCACTTACGTAGAACATTATGACTAGGCTGTGATGGGAAGTAACTTACATAAATGACTCAGGCCGTGGTGGGAAGTCACTTTGTAATTAACTTGCATAGATAACTAAGACTAGGCCTTGGTGGGAAGTAAATTAATAAGTATCGCGCGGAGATGATTCAAGCCCGGGTGGAAAGTAACTTAATAATAATGTCAATGTTCCAACTCACAATTAAAATTTAAACATTTTACAATGAGCTATAGTATATTAAAAACACAAATAAACAGAACATATTTTGGTAATAATTGAATTATTTAATGGTTAAAAAGGAGTAGAAAACTATGGACGCTATATACTGAGTAAACTGTAGATATAAATTAATTATTTACAGATATTTACACAACAATAAAATATCAGTTATAAAGGACAATACTTTCAACAATCTACCAAGTTTGAATTTTCTGTAAGTATTATTGAGTATAATTTGAGTATAAAGTCAATATGTCAATACAATGCATAGTATAGTTAATGCTTCCGAGTAATGTAATAGACTAGGTACGATCTAGTGTGACGTCTCTGGATGCTACACGTCCATCTGAAAGCTAAAGGTGGGAAACTGGATTCATCTGAGTGCGATACCTAACGTAGTCGTGTCTTGATCCATCCAAGAGGTTTCGCATGTTATCGTTAGGTTAAAGATGTACGAGTTGAATTATGAAGGCTCTTTTGAGTTGTTCGTACATTAACCAGTCTGGTTTGAACAATACTAGTATTTAATTTATGAAGACAACAAAGGCCGTGATTGTATGTAACTTGATAAGTGACCAATGTTTTTCTAGTATAGATGAAAAGCACGACGATTATAAAATAATGACAATGTTCTGACTCACAATTAAAATTTAGACATTTTACAATGAGTTATAGTATATTAAAAAAAAAACGAAAAACAACATATTTTGGTAATATTTTAATTAGTTATTTGTTGAAAAGGAGTAGAAAACTATGGAGGCTATATACTGAGTAAACTGTAGATATAAATTGATTATTTACAGATATTTAGGCAACAATATTATATCAGTTATAGAGGACTACGCTTTCAACAATCTAACAAGTTTGTATGATCTGTAAGTATTATTAAGTATAATTTGAGTATAAAGCCAATATATCAATACAATACATATTATAGTTAATGCTTTCGAGTAATGTAATAGACTAGGTACGATCTAGTGTGATGTCTCTGGATCCTACACGTCCATCTGAAAGCTACAAGGGGGAACCTGGATCCATCTGAATACCACACATTACGTACCTGTGTTTTGATACATTCAATATATTGTGGTTGTTCTCGTTGGGTTAAAGTTCTACGATTTGGATTAAGAAGCCTCTTTTGATTTGTTCGTACATTAATCAGTCTGGTTTGAACAATACTAGTATTTAATGTATGAAGACAACTAAGGCTGTGGTCGTTAGTAACTTGATAAGTAACCAATGTTTTATACTAAAGATGAAAAGCACGACGACTATAAAATAATGTCAATGTTCCGACTCACAATTAAAATTTAAACATTTTACAATGAGTTATAGTATATTAAAAACAAGATGAATCCTGCCGTGGTGAGAAATAACTAAGTACATGTAAGTAACGTACGAAGACGACTAAGACTAGAATGTGATGGGAAGTGACTTAGTAAGTAACTTACGTAGATGAATAAGGCGTTGTGGGAAGTGACTTAGTAATTAAGGGCAAATCTAAAACGTGTAACGGAACTAAACGAAACGAAATTGTTTCGTTTTGGGAAGTAACTTACGTAGATAACTAAGACTGTTGTGGGAAGTTACTTACGTGGAGGAATCAGGCGATGGTGGGAATTACTTACTAAGTACCGTAAGGAGACGATTAAGACTAGGATGGGGTGGGAAGTGACTTAGTAAGTAACTTACGTTAGTGACCATGACTAGGGTGTGGTGGGAAGTAACTTACGTAGGTGACTCAGGCCGTGGTGGGAAGTGACTTTGTAAGTAACTTGCGTAGATGACTCAGGTCGTGGTGGGAAGTGACTTAGTAAGTAAACTTACAAGTACCTAGATGACTAAGACCATGGTGGAAAGTTACTTAGCAAGTAACGTATGAAGACGATTAAGACTAGTATGTGGTAGGAAGTGACTTAGTAAGTCACTTACGTAGACCATTATGACTAGGCTGTGATGGGAAGTAACTTACATAAATAACTCAGGCCATGGTGGGAAGTCACTTTGTAATTAACTTGCATAGATAACTAAGACTAGGCCTTGGTGGGAAGTAACTTAATAAATATCGCGCGGAGATGATTCAAGCCCGGGTGGAAAGTAACTTAATAATAATGTCAATGTTCCAACTCACAATAAAAATTTAAACATTTTACAATGAGCTATAGTATATTAAAAACACAAATAAACAGAACATATTTTGGTAATAATTGAATTATTTAATGGTTAAAAAGGAGTAGAAAACTATGGACGCTATATACTGAGTAAGCTGTAGATATCAATTAATTATTTACAGATATTTATACAACAATAAAATATCAGTTATAAAGAACAACACTTTCAACAATCTACCAACTTTGCATTTTCTGTAAGTATTATTGAGTATAATTTGAGAATAAAGTCAATATGTCAATACAATGCATAGCATAGTTAATGCTTTCGAGTAATGCAATAGACTAGGTACGATCTAGTGTGACGTCTCTGGATGCTACACATCCATCTGAAAGCTAAAGGTGGGAAACTGGATTCATCTGAGTGCGATACCTAACGTAGTCGTGTCTTGATCCATCCAAGAGGTTTCGCATGTTATCGTTAGGTTAAAGTTGTACGAGTTGAATTATGAAGGTCCTTTTGAGTTGTTCGTACATTAACCAGTCTGGTTTGAACAATACTAGTATTTAATTTATGAAGACAACTAAGACCGTGATTGTATGTAACTTGATAAGTGACCAATGTTTTTCTAGTATAGATGAAAAGCACGACGATTATAAAATAATGACAATGTTCCGACTCACAATTAAAATTTAGACATTTTACAATGAGTTATAGTATATTAAAAAAAAACGAAAAACAACATATTTTGGTAATATTTTAATTATCTATTTGTTGAAAAGGAGTAGAAAACTATGGACGCTATATACTGAGTAAACTGTAGATATAAATCGATTATTTACAGATATTTAAACAACAATAATATATCAGTTATAGAGGACTACGCTTTCAACAATCTAACAATTTTTTTTGAACTGTAAGTATTATTAAGTATAATTTGAGTATAAAGCCAATATATCAATACAATTCATATTATAGTTAATGCCTTCGAGTAATGTAATAGACTAGGTACGATCTAGTGTGATGTCTCTGGATCCTACACGTCCATCTGAAAGCTAAAAGGGGGAACCTGGATTCATCTGAATACCACACATTACGTAGCCGTGTTTTGATACATTCAATATATTGTGGTTGTTCTCGTTGGGTTAAAGTTGTACGATTTGGATTATGAAGCCTCTTTTGATTTGTTCGTACATTAATCAGTCTGGTTTGAACAATACTAGTATTTAATGTATGAAGACAACTAAGGCCGTGGTCGTTAGTAACTTGATAAGCAACCAATGTTTTATACTAAAGATGAAAAGCACGACGACTATAAAATAATGTCAATGTTCCGACTCACAATTAAAATTTAAACATTTTACAGTGAGTTATAGTATATTAAAAACAAGATGAATCCTGGCGTGGTGAGAAATAACTAAGTACATGTAAGTAACGTACGAAGACGATTAAGACTAGGATGTGGTGGGAAGTGACTTAGTAAGTAATTTACGTAGATGAATAAGGCCGTTGTGGGAAGTGACTTAGTAAATAAGGGCAAATCTAAAACGTGTAACGGGACAAAACGAAACGAGACGAAACGAAATTGTTCCGTTTTGGGAAGTAACTTACGTAGATAACTAAGACTGTTGTGGGAAGTAACTTACGTGGATGACTCAGGCGATGGTGGAATTACTTACTAAGTACCGTAAGGAGACGATGAAGACTAGGATGTGGTGGGAAGTGACTTAGTAAGTAACTTATGTAAGTGACTATGAATAGGGTGTGGTGGGAAATAACTTACGTAGATGACTCAGGTCGTGGTGGGAAGTAACTTTGTAAGTAACTTGCGTAGGTGACTCAGGCCGTGGTGGGAAGTGACTTTGTAAGTAACTTGCGTAGATGACTCAGGCCGTGGTGGGAAGTTACTTAGTAAGTAACGTATGGAGACGATTAAGACTAGGCTGTGGTGGGAAGTGACTTAGTAAGTAAACTTACAAGTACCTAGATGACTAAGACCATGGTGGAAAGTTACTTAACAAGTAACGTACGAAGACGATTAAGACTAGTATGTGGTAGGAAGTGACTTGGTAAGTCACTTACGTAGACCATTATGACTAGGCTGTGATGGGAAATAACTTACGTAGATGACTCAGGCCGTGGTGGGAAGTCACTTTGTAAGTAACTTGCATAGAAAACTAAGACTAGACATTGATGGGAAGTAACTTAATAAGTATTGCGCGGAGATGATACAAGCCCGGGTGGAAAGTAACTTAATAATAATGTCAATGTTCCAACTCACAATTAAAATTTAAACATTTTACATTGAGCTATAGTATATTATAAACACAAATAAACAGAACATATTTTGGTAATATTTGAATTATTTAATGGTTAAAAAGGAGTAGAAAACTATGGACGTTATATACTGAGTAAACTGTAGATATAAATTAATTATTTACAGATTTTTACACAACAATAACATATCAGTTATAGGGGACAACACTTTCAACAATCTACCAAGTTTGCATAATCTGTAAGTATTATTGAGTATAATTTGAGTATAAAGTCAATATAGCAATACAATACATATTATAGTTAATGCTTTCGGGTAATGTAATAGACTAGGTACGATCTAGTGTGATGTCTCTGGATCCTACACGTCCATCTAAAAGCTAAAAGGGGGAACCTGGATTCATCTGAATACCACACATTACGTAGCCGTGTTTTGATACATTCAATATATTGTGGTTGTTCTCGTTGGGTTAAAGTTGTACGATTTGGATTATGAAGCCTCTTTTGATTTGTTCGTACATTAATCAGTCTGGTTTGAACAATACTAGTATTTAATGTATGAAGACAACTAAGGCCGTGGTCGTTAGTAACTTGATAAGTAACCAATGTTTTATACTAAAGATGAAAAGCAGGACGACTATAAAATAATGTCAATGTTCAGACTCACAATTAAAATTTAAACATTTTACAATGAGTTATAATATATTAAAAACAAGATGAATCCTGCCGTGGTGAGAAATAACTAAGTACATGTACGTAACGTACGAAGACGATTAAGACTAGGATGTGGTGGGAAGTGACTTAGTAAGTAACTTACGTAGATGAATAAGGCCGTTGTGGGAAGTGACTTAGTAAATAAGGGCAAATCTAAAACGTGTAACGGAACTAAACGAAACGAGACGAAACGAAATTGCTCCGTTTTGGGAAGTAACTTACGTAGATAACTAAGAATGTTGTTGGAAGTAGCTTACGTGGATGACTCAGGCGATGGTGGAATTACTTACTAAGTACCGTAAGGAGACGATGAAGACTAGGATGTGGTGTGAAGTGACTTAGTAAGTAACTTAGGTTAGTGACTATGACTAGGGTGTGGTGGGAAGTAACTTACGTAGATGACTCAGGTCGTGGTGGGAAGTGATTTTGTAAGTAACTTGCTTAGGTGACTCAGGCCGTGGTGGGAAGTGACTTTGTAAGTAACTTGCGTAGATGACTCAGGCCGTGGTGGGAAGTTACTTAGTAAGTAACGTATGGAGACGATTAAGACTAGGCTGTGGTGGGAAGTGACTTAGTAAGTAACTTACAACTACCTAGATGACTAAGACCATGGTGGAAAGTTACTTAGCAAGTAACGTACGAAGACGATTAAGACTAGTATGTGGTAGGAAGTGACTTGGTAAGTCACTTACGTAGATCATTATGACTAGGCTGTGATGGAAAGTAACTTACGTTGATGACTCAGGCCGTGGTGGGAAGTCACTTTGTAAGTATCTTACATAGATGACTAAGACTAGGCCTTGATGGGAAGTAACTTAAGAAGTATCGCGCGGAGATGATTCAAGCCCTGGTGGAAAGTAACTTAATAATAATGTTAGGTTAAAGTTGTACGAGTTGAATTATGAAGGTCCTTTTGAGTTGTTCGTACATTAACCAGTCTGGTTTGAACAATACTAGTATATAATTTATGAAGACAACTACGGCCGTGATTGTATGTAACTTGATAAGTGACCATTGTTTTTCTAGTATAGATGAAAAGCACGACGATTATAAAATAATTACAATGTTCCGACTCACAATTAAAATTTAGACATTTTACAATGAGTTATAGTATATTAAAAAAACAACACGAAAAACAACATATTTTGGTAATGTTTTAATTATTTATTTGTTGAAAAGGAGTAGAAAACTATGGAGTCTATATACTGAGTAAACTGTAGATATAAATTGATTATTTACAGATATTTATACAACAATATAATATCAGTTATAAAGGACAACGCTTTCAACAATCTACCAAGTTTGCATCATCTGTAAGTATTATTGAGTATAATTTGAGTATAAAGTCAATATGTCAATACAATACATATTATAGTTAATGCGTTCGAGTAATGTAATAGACTTGGTACGATCTAGTGTGGTGTCTCTGGATCCTACACGTCCATCTGAAAGCTAAAAGGGGGAACCTGGATTCATCTGAATACCACACATTACGTAGCCGTGCTTTGATACATTCAAGATATTGTGGTTGTTCTCGTTGGGTTAAAGTTGTACGATTTGGATTATGAAGCCTCTTTTGATTTGTTCGTACATTAATCAGTCTGGTTTGAACAATACTAGTATTTAATGTACGAAGACAACTAAGGCCGTGGTCGTTAGTAACTTGATAAGTAACCAATGTTTTATAAAAAAGATGAAAAGCACGGCGACTATAAAATAATGTTAATGTTCCGACTCACAATTAAAATTTAAACATTTTACAATGAGTTATAGTATATTAAAAACAAGATGAATCCTGCCGTGGTGAGAAATAACTAAGTACATGTAAGTAACGTACGAAGATGATTAAGACTAGGATGTGGTGGGAAGTGACTTAGTAAGTAACTTACGTAGATGAATAAGGTCGTTGTGGGAAGTGACTTAGTAAATAAGGGCAAATCTAAGACGTGTAACGGAACTAATCGAAACGAAACGAAACGAAATTGTTTCGTTTTGGGAAGTAACTTACGTAGATAACTAAGACTGTTGTGGGAAGTAACTTACGTGGATGACTCAGGCGATGGTGGGAATTACTTACTAAGTAACGTAAGGAGACGATGAAGACTAAGATGTGGTGGAAAGTGACTTAGTAAGTAACTTAGGTTAGTGACTATGATTAGGGTGTGGTGGGAAGTCACTTACGTAGATGACTCAGGTTGTGGTGGGAAGTGACTTTGTAAGTAACTTGCGTAGGTTACTCAGGCCGTGGTGGGAACAGAACATATTTTGGTAATATTTGAATTATTTAATGGTTAAAAAGAAGCGAAAACTATTGACGCTATATACTGAGTAAACTGTAGATATAAATTAATTATTTACAGATATTTATACAACAATAAAATATCAGTTATAAGGACAACACTTTCAACAAACTACCAAGTTTGTATTATTGAGTATAATTTGAGTATAAAGTCAATATGTCAATAAAATACATATTATAGTTAATGCTTTCGAGTAATGCAATAGACTAAGTACGATCTAGTGTGACGTCTCTGGATGCTACACATCCATCTGAAAGCTAAAGGTGAACTGGATTCCTCTGAATGCTACACCTAACATAGTCGTGTCTTGATCCATCCAAGAGTTTGTTGATATTGACGTTACCAGTTTGGTTTGAACAATACTTGTATTTACTTTATGAGGACAACTAAGGCCGTGGTCGTTAGTAACTTGATAAGTAACAAATGTTTGTTACACGTCCATCTGAAAGCTAAGCGTGGAAAACTAGATTCATCTGAATACGACACCTTTAAAATTTAAGCATTTTACAATGTGTTATTTTGATAGTATTTCAATTATCTATTTGTTGAAAGGGAGTAAAAACTATGAACGCTATATACGAAGTAAATTTGAGACATAAATCATGATTATTTACAGACCTTTACACAACAATAACATATCAGTTATAGGGGACAACACTTTCAACAATCTACCAAGTTTGTATAATCTGTAAGTATTATTGAGTATAATTTGAGTATAAAGTCAATATAGCAATACAATACATATTATAGTTAATGCTTTCGGGTAATGTAATAGACTAGGTACGATCTAGTGTGATGTCTCTGGATCCTACACGTCCATCTCAAAGCTAAAAGAGGGAACCTGGATTCATCCGAATACCACACATTACGTAGCCGTGCTTTGATACATTCAAGAGATTGTGGTTGTTCTCGTTGGGTTAAAGTTGTACGATTTGGATTATGAAGCCTCTTTTGATTTGTTCGTACATTAATCAGTCTGGTTTGAACAATACTAGTATTTAATTTATGAAGACAACTAAGGCTGTGGTCGTTAGTAACTTGATAAGATACCAATGTTTGTATATTATAGATGAACATACGATGACTATAACATAATGTCAATGTTTCGACTTACAATTAAGATTGAAACATTTTACAATGAGTTATAGTATATTAAAAAAAAACGAAAAACATCATATTTTGGTAATATTTAAATTATGTATTGGTTGAAAAGGGGTAGAAACTCTGGACGCTATATACTGGGTAAATTTTAGATATAAATTAAATATTTACAGAGAGTTACAGTATAATGAAATATCAGTTATAGAGGACACCGCTTTCAACAATATACCAAGTTTGAAATATCTGTAAGTATTATTGAGTATAATTTGAGTATAAAGTCAATACTATATATCAATACAATATATATTATAGTTAATGCTTTCGAGTAATGTAATAGACTAGGTACGATCTAGTGTGATGTCTCTGGATCCGACACGTCCATCTGAAAGGTAAAAGGGGGAACCTGGATTCAGATTTAGACTAGGATGTGGTGGGAAGTGACTTAGTAAGTAACTTACGTAGATGAATAAGGCCGTTGTGGGAAGTGACTTAGTAAATAAGGGCAAATCTAAAACGTGTAACGGAACTAAACGAAACGAAACGAAATTTTTTCGTGGTGGGAAGTAACTTACGTAGATGACTCAGGTCGTGGTGGGAAGTGACTTTGTAAGTAACTTGCGTAGGTGACTCAGGCCGTGGTGGGAACAGAACATATTTTGGTAATATTTGAATTATTTAATGGTTAAAAAGGAGCGAAAACTATTGACGCTATATACTGAGTAAACTGTAGATATAAATTAATTATTTACAGATATTTATACAACAATAAAATATCAGTTATAAAGGACAACACTTTCAACAATCTACCAAGTTTGTATCATTGAGTATAATTTGAGTATAAATTAAATATGTCAATACAATACATATTATAGTTAATGCTTTCGAGAAATGCAATAGACTAGGTACGGTCTAGTGTGATGTCTCTGGATGTTACACGTCCATCTGAAAGCTAAAGGGGAACTGGATTCCTCTGAATACGACACCTAACGTAGTTGTGTCTTGATCCATCGAAGAGATTTCGGTTGTTGTCGTTGGGTTAAAGTTGTACGATTTAGATTATGAAGCCTCTTTTGAGTTGTTCGTTCATTAAACAGTCTGGTTTGAAAGATACTAGTATTTAATTTATGAAGACAACTAAGGCTGTGGTCGTAAGTAACTTGGGTTAAGGTTCGCCGATTTGTATTATGAAGCCTCTTTCGCATTGTTCGTACTCACCAGTATTGGCTTGAGTAATAATAGTCTTTAATTTACTTACGTAGATTACTAAAGCCTTGGTGATATTTAACTTAGTACGTAATGTATGGAGACAACTAAGACTAGGCTGTGGTGCGACGTGACTGAGTAAGTAGTAACTTCCATAGATGACTAACGCCGTGTTGGGCAGTGACATAGTAAGTAACTTACGTAGATTACTAAGGCTGTGGTGGGAAGTAACATAGTAAGTAACGTACGGAGACAACAAAGACTAGGCTGTGGTGAGAAGTAACATAGTAAGTAACGTACGGAGACAACAAAGACTAGGCTGTGGTGTGAAGTAACATAGTAAGTAACGTACGGAGACAACTAAGACTAGGCTGTGGTGGGAAGTAACATAGTAACTAACTTACGGAGACAACAAAGACTAGGCTGTGGTGAGAAGTAACATAGTAAGTAACGTACGGAGACAACAAAGACTAGGCTGTGGTGAGAAGTAACATAGTAAGTAACTTACGGAGACAACAAAGACTAGGCTGTGATGGGAAGTGACTTAGTAAGTAACTTACGAAGACAACTAAGACTAGGCTGTGGTGGGAAGTGACTTAGTAAGTAACTTACGGAGACGACTAAGACTAGGATGTGGTGGGAAGTGACAGAGTAAGTAACTTACGTAGATTACTAAGGCCGTGATGGGAAGTGACATAGTAAGTAACTTACGGAGACAACTAAGACAAGGCTGTGGTGGGAAGTGACTTAGTAAGTAACTTACGGAGACGACTAAGACTAGGATGTGGTGGGAAGTGACTTAGTAAGTAACTTACGGAGACGACTAAGACTAGGATGTGGTGGGAAGTGACTTAGTAAGTATCGTACGGAGACGACTAAGACTAGTATGTGGTGGGAAGTGACTTAGTAAGTGTCTTACGTAGATGAATAAGGCCGTGATGATGTCATGGAATAGAAGTTCCATCATAATATTTATTCCAAAGATATTTTATCATGTAACATAAGTTCCAGTTGGAATTTATTTTATGTAATGCAAATTTCATTAGCATAATAAAAATACCAATCCATTGGAATATATATTGCATAAATAAATTTCAACAGGAACTTATGTTGCATGATAACATATCTTTGGAATAAATACTTAGATAAAAAGAGAACTTTTATATAATATTTATTGTGATCGGTATAACTGTTATATAATATTTATTCTGATCGGTATAACTGTTATATAATATTTATTCTGATCGGTATAACTTTTATATAATATTTATTCTGATCGGTATAACTGTAATATAATATTTATTTTAATTTTATAGAATTTATAGATTTTAATTATCACCAGGTAAAGCACTTATTTGATGTAGTCAGAAATCAATGAAGTGAGAAAAAAAAACTGATTTTCAAGAATGAAAGTTATATTCATCAACATATAAGTTCTCCTTGCAAGTGGAATAATTGTAATGGTTATGGAAAAAGTATTCCATGAAAAAAGTTCTGAAGAAAAAATATTACCAGAATATTTTTTCCATCTGGAACAAATATTCTTAGGAACAAATATACATTGACAGTGGGAAATGGCTTAGTAAATAACTTATGGAGACGACTAAGACTAGGATGTGGTGGGAAGTGACTTAGTAAGTATCGTACGGAGACGACTAAGACTAGGATGTGGTGAAAAGTGACTTAGTAAGTAGCGTACGTAGATGATTAAGGCTGTGGTAAGAAGTGACTTAGTAAATAACGTATATAGATGACTAAGGCCGCGGTGGGAAGTGACTTAGTAAGTAACATACGGAGACGACTAAGACTAGGATGTGGTGGGAAGTGACTCAGTAAGTAACTTACGTAGATAACTAAGGTCGTAGTGAGAAGTAACTTAGTAAGTAACTTACGTAGATGAATAAGGCATTGGTGGGAAATAGCTTAGTCAGTAACGTAGTGGTGGGAAGTGACTTAGTAAGTAGTAACTTACCTAGATGACTAAGGCTGTGATGGGATGTGACATAGTATGTAATGCACGGAGACGACGAAGACTAGGCTGTGGTGGGAAATAACTTAGTAAGAAATTACGGAGACAACTACGTGTAGGATGTGGTGTGAAATACCATAGTAAGTAACTTCCGTAGATGACTAAGGCCGTAGTGGGAAGTGACTTAGTAAGAAAAAACTTACGTAGATGACTAAGGCCGTGGTGGGAAGTAACTTAGTAAGTAACGTACGAAGATGATTAAGGCCGTAGTGGGAAGTTACTTAGTTAGCATCTTACGTAAATGACTAAGGTCGTAGTGGGAAGTGACTTCGTAAATATCTTACGTAGATGACTAAGGCCGTAGTGGGAAGTGACTTAGTAAGTAACAGATGACTAAGACTGGTGGGAAATAAACTACTAAGCAACTTACGTAGATTACTAAGGCCTTGGTGATATTTAACTTAATACGTAATGTACGGAGACAACTAACACTAGGCTGTGGTGGGAAGTGACTTAGTAAGTAGTAACTTACGTAGATGACTTAGGCTGTGGTGGGAAGTGACATAGTAAGTAACTTATGTAGATGACTAAGGCCGTGGTGGGAAATAACTTAGTAAGTAACTTACGTAGATGACTAAGGCCGTGGTGGGAAATAGCTTAGTAAGTAACGTATAGAGATGACTAAGACTATGCTGTAGTGGGAAGTTACTGAGTAAGTACTAACTTACCTAGATGACTAAGGCTGTGGTGGGATGTGACATAGTAAGTAATTCACGGGGACGCCTAAGACTAGGCTGTGGTGGGAAATAACTTAGTAAGGAACTTACGCAGACGACTAAGAATAGGCTGTTGTGGGAAGTGACTTAGTAAGTAACGTACGGAGACAACTACGTCTAGGATGTGGTGGGAAATGACTTAGAAAGTAACTTACATAGATGATTAAGACCGTGGTGGGAAGTGACTTAGTAAGTAACTGACGTAGATGACAAAGGCCGTATTGGGAAGTTACTTAGTTAGTAACTTACGTAGATGACTGAGGCCGTAGTGGGAACTTACTTAGTAAGTAACTTACGTAGAAGACACAGACGTAGTGGGAAATGACTTAGCAAGTAACTTACGTAGATGACTAAGGTCGACGTGAGAAGTAACTTAGTAAGTAACTTACGTAGATGACTAAGGCCGTGGTGGGAAGTTGCTTAGTAAGTAACTTACGTAGATGACTAAGGCCGCAGTGGGAAATGACTTAGACAGTAACATACGTAGATGACTAAGGTCGTGGTGAGAAGTAACTTAGTAAGTAACTTACGTAGATGAATAAGGCCGTGGTGGGAAATAGCCTAAGTAACGTACAGAGACGATTAAGACTAGGCTGTGGTGGGAAGTGACTTAGTGAGTAGTACCTTACCTAGATGACTAAGGCTGTGGTGAGGTGTGGCATAGTAAGTAATGTACGGAGACAACTACGTCTAGGATGTGGTGTGAAATAACTTAGTGAGTAGCTTACGTTGATGATTAAGGCCGTGGTGGTAAGTGATTTAGTAAGTAACTTACGTATATGACTAAGGCCGTAGTGGGAAGTTACTTAGTAAGTAACTTACGTATATGACTAAGGCCGTAGTGGGAAGTTACTTAGTAAGTAATTTACTTAGATGACTAATGCCATTGTTGGAAGTAACTTACGTAGATTACTAAGGCCATGGTGATATTTAACTTAGTATGTAATGTATGGAGACAACTAAGACTAGGCTGTGGTGTGACATGACTTAGTAAGTAGTTAGTTACATGGATAACAAAGGCGTGTTCGGAAGTGAAATAGTAAGTAACGTACGGAAATGATTAGGGCCGTAGTGGGAAGTTACTTAGTTAGCATCTTACGTAGATGACTAAGGTGTTAGTGGGAAGTGACTTCGTAAATATTTTACGTAGATGACTAAGGCCGTAGTGGGAAGTTACTTAGTAAGTTACTTACGTAGACGACTAAGGCCGTAGTGGGAAGTGACTTAGTAAGTAACAGATGACTAAGACTGGTGGGAAATAAACTACTAAGCAACTTACGTAGATTACTAAGGCCTTGGTGATATTTAACTTAGTACGTAATGTACGGAGACAACTAACACTAGGCTGTGGTACGAAGTGACTTAGTAAGTAGTAACTTACGTAGATGACTAAGGCCGTGTTGGGAAGTGACATGGAAAGTAATTTACATAGATGACTAAGGCTGTGGTGGGAAGTGACAGAGTAAATAACTCATGTAGATGACAAAGGCCGTGGTGGGAAGTAACTTAGTAAGTAAGGTAAAGAGATAACTAAGACTATGCTGTGGTGGGAAGTTTCTTAGTAAGTACTAACTTACCTAGATGACTAAGGCTGTGGTGGGATGTGACATAGTAAGTAACGCACGGGGACGCCTAAGACTAGGCTGTTGTGGGAAATAACTTAATAAGGAACTTACGGAGACGAATAAGAATAGGCTGTTGTGGGGAGTGACTTAGTAAGTAACGTACGGAGACAACTACNGACTAAGGCCGTAGTGGGAAGTGACTTAGTAAGTAACAGATGACTAAGACTGGTGGGAAATAAACTACTAAGCAACTTACGTAGATTACTAAGGCCTTGGTGATATTTAACTTAGTACGTAATGTACGGAGACAACTAACACTAGGCTGTGGTGCGAAGTGACTTAGTAAGTAGTAATTTACGTAGATGACTAAGGCCGTGTTGGGAAGTGACCTGGAAAGTAATTTACGTAGATGACTAAGGCTGTGGTGGGAAGTGACATAGTAAATAACTCATGTAGATGACAAAGGCCGTGGTGGGAAGTAACTTAGTAAGTAAGGTAAAGAGATAACTAAGACTATGCTGTGGTGGGAAGTTTCTTAGTAAGTACTAACTTACCTAGATGACTAAGGCTGTGGTGGGATGTGACATAGTAAGTAACGCACGGGGACGCCTAAGACTAGGCTGTTGTGGGAAATAACTTAATAAGGAACTTACGGAGACGACTAAGAATAGGCTGTTGTGGGAAGTAACTTAGTAAGTAACGTACGGAGAAAACTACCTTTAGGATGTGGTGGGAAGTGACTTCATAAGTAACTTACATAGATGATTAAGACCGTGGTGGGAAGTGACTTAGTAAGTAACTTACGTAGATGACTAAGCCGTAGTAAGAATTTACTAAGTAAGTAACTTACGTAGATGACAAAGACCGTAGTGGGAAATAACTTAGCAAGTAACTTACGTAAATGACTAAGGTCGACGTGAGAAGTAACTTAGTAAGCAACATACGTAGATGACAATGGCCGTGGTGGGAAGTTGCTAAGTAAGTAACTTGCGTAGATGACTAAGGCCGCAGTGGGAAATGACTTAGTAAGTAACTTACGTAGATGACTAAGGCCGTGGTGGGAAGTAACTTAGTAAGTAACGTACGGAGATGATTAGGGCCGTAGTGGGAAGTTACTTAGTTAGCATCTTACGTAGATGACTAAGGTGGTAGTGGGAAGTGACTTCGTAAATATTTTACGTAGATGACTAAGGCCGTAGTGGGAAGTTACTTAGTAAGTTACTTACGTAGACGACTAAGACCGTAGTGGGAAGTGACTTAGTAAGTAACAGATGACTAAGACTGGTGGGAAATAAACTACTAAGCAACTTACGTAGATTACTAAGGCCTTGGTGATATTTAACTTAGTACGTAATGTACGGAGACAACTAACACTAGGCTGTGGTGCGAAGTGACTTAGTAAGTAGTAA
>MJUT01003643.1:1245899-1274980 GCA_002080005.1 Gigantidas platifrons | reverse complement strand
GGGCGGGCGTATGGATGTTAGCCTATCTTCGTTAACGCGATAGCGCTCTTAAGCTTTGGCCGATCAACATAATTTTTGGTAGGAAGCATTATTACACTATTATTTAGAGCGAGTTCGAAATTCAGATTAATCTTATTGTTTTTTTCTTGTAAAATCATGTTTTTTTTTATAGAAAAAGTACATATTTTGAGAATTACACATTTCTCTGAAACTACAAAAGATAGAAACTTAATATTTGGTATGGGTGGATATGTCAATGTGAAGTTGTGCATTCAACATTTTTTATCATCGGGGCTCAGTCCCACCCCACTGGGGAATCTGTTTAAAAAATGTGACCGAGATCCCGACCCTAAACCGTATATATTTATGATCAGGGTGACTAGGCAAATTGAATGCATTATAGCTCAGGCCACGGGGTCATACTCCACCCCCTACCCTAACTGAACTTTTTAATGGTTGAGATCCCCACCGCTAAACCATATACATGTATATTTATGATCAGGGTGACTAGGCAAATTAAATGCCTTATAGCTCAGGCAATGTGGGAGGTCATACCCCACCCCTATCTTATGTGAACATTTTAATGGTTGAGATCCCCACCCCTAAACCATATATATGTATGATCAGAATGACTAGGCAAATTAAATGCCTTATAGCTCAGGCCCTGGGGGTCATACCCCACACCCTACCTGAAGTGAACTTTTTAATGTTTGAGATCCCCCACCCCTAAACCATATATATTTATGATCAGGGTGACTAGGCAAATTAAATGCCTTATAGCTCAGGCACTGGGGGAGGGTCATACCCCAACCCTATCTGAAGTGAACGTTTTAATGGTTGAGATCCCCACCCCTAAACCATATATATTTATGATCAGGATGACTTGGCAAATTAAATGCATTATAGCTCAGGCTCTGGGATCATACCCCACCTCCTACCTGAAGTGAACCTTTTAATGGTTGAGATCCTCACCCCTAAACCATATATATTTATGATCAGGGTGACTAGGCAAATTAAATGCCTTATAGCTCAGGTCAAGGGGGGTCATACCCCACCCCCTACCTGAAGTGAACTTTTTAATGGTTGAGATCCCCACCTCTAAACCATATATATTTATGATCAGGGTGAATAGGCAAATTAAATGGCCCAAGATTTTGACTTGCAACTCGGCTGTTGCATCTCTGATGCTTTCTCGATTTTTTTGTTATTCATTGAAGCTTAATTTTATTTGTTACCTAAATATATTTTTTACCTTTGACTACAGTTTGTGGAACGGGGGGAGACATCCGTTTTTGCCGACAAAAACAAACTTTAATTTGTCATAAAAACGTAGATACATGTATGCAATTTAGTGTATCACCAATCCCCGATGTATGGGAAAAGTACGACCGGATACAAAGTAATGTCAGACATGTTTAATTTAAAGTAGACGGCATGGAAATAATTAAATACACAAAAAAATCTCCGCGGCGGTGTGTTGATTTTTCAAAATACAGCTCAATGAAACACGCCAGATCTATTTTGATAGATAACGTTCAAGTCATTCATTATCAATTTTCTTGCGTTGATGTACAGCAGAACTACGTAATTTACCACCTGTTATGAGTTTTTATTGAATCGACAAATAAAATTAGAAAAAAAGTATTTCGTTGCTGATTGATCTTTTTTTTTCTTCAAAAATTGTGTAGCTGCTAAATATGTGAACTAGAAACAATATGGATGAGGAATCCCCAGTGACTTCTTTAACATTGTAATAATCAGGGTTACATTTTGACTTGCTATAATAACGTAATAATTTCAGAGTGCTTCTTTAATAGATATTGAAACTGCAGGATTTTAAATACTGTAGTATCTACCATAAATGGACCGGGATTCTTCTTTAACAATATTTTTGCATGGTCAGAACGCATGTTGGTTAGTTGATTTTATACTAAAATAAAACAACAACAAAAACAACAAAAAACCTGTTAAAAGTCAACAATTCAATACACATTTAGTGGGATAGGTCTTTTCGAATTGTGTTTTGGTGTATTGCTGGCTCATCGGTCTGTTTCATCAGAAGTGTCATGTTCACTATCCGGTACCTTTTGAGTTTTATTTAATCAAATTTTGTTCTTTGAAATCTTAAAATTCACGGAAGGTGATCATTCGACAATAATGTGGACAAATGTCCGTTCCAAAGTGTATAATAACTATTGATTTTTGTCATTGAAATCGGTGAATACCTGGTATTGAGTATGTGAATAAATGTTCATCATCTGGATACCTACCTACCCATACCTAACACATGTAGTCCGGGTTTGGACAAACTGAAATATTTCTAATGGTGGCCTTTACTTGAAAATGTGTAATCTACAGCTTTCCTTGATGAAATACTTGATAACTAATAATACCATGCATTCAAATCTCTTTATATATTTTTACTACTCTTTTTCATCTGCAAGGTTATAGTGAAGGCCACTGTGTACTTCACTAATTGAAAGAAGACATATTTATTGACTATCGACAGAGCAAACACCCATTAACAAAAATACTATTGAAAAATGTCATGATATCAGAACTCTCGTGGTAGTCATGATATCAGAACTCTCGTGGTAGTCATGATCTTAGAACTCTCATGGTAGTCATGATCTCAGAACTCTCGTGGTATTCATGATCTCAGAACTCTCGTGGTAGTCATGATTCTAGAACTCTCGTGGTAGACATGATCATAGAGCTCTCGTAGTAGTCATGATTGGTATTTGAAAATAATGTTTTCCTCAATCTAAGGGGAGATGTTTTCCTCAACTCAAAATCTCGATAAAATTTGTACATTTGACAACACAGTAAATACATTTTTGCCTTATCTACGCGTATCATAATTTTCAATATGTAGCTAGTGTGGTCTAGATTAATTGTATTATGATTGGTCAAACATCAGTCTCTCGTTTATGTTTTTATTCATTGAACTTTTACACTATAGAAAGGATGCTTATAACCGGACAGTGATATGATATGTAATACAATCTAGGTTCTAATGCATTCCTTAACGCACCTAGTTAGTTTATCCAATCACAATGATTTGTGTCGATGTTGATGTGTTCTGGTCGATTTAGTATATATCGCTTGATATAACAAAAACAAAAACAAACAAATAAACAAACAAACAAACAAACAAACGAACAAAACAAAACAACCCTGAACGGGAGAAGGAGTCGTCGGACCTACTTCGTGCCAAAGAAAACCCACATCAGCTTCCTTTAGTAATTATTTCTAAATATCACTTGCACAACAAATACAGACAAATGTTTCCTAAACCTCCAATGAGTGCATACAGCGAACATAAAAATCTAAATGACTTACGTCTTCTTAATTGACAGAGTAATACAAAAGTGTAAGGTCAGAACTCATGACGCACCGTTCAATTTATATAGTCACCTATTCAATTCTGAACTAAAGAAACACAATGCGATGTCTCTTGAAAGTAGACATGTATACGTAGCTGTAAGGTACATTTGGATGGAAATTATGGTAGATTTGATCAACGATCCACCAACATCATTGCTTCACAATGAATAATTGAAATTAATTGTTATGAAATTTAGAATATGTTACATACAACCATAAAACATGCACGAAACTAAGAATTGCTGCATTATAATGATCAAATGAAAACGTATCAACGGAATACAAATTATGTATCCTTTAATTTTTAACCTTTGAGAATTGTTACGCATTAAATTTACTGCACCAACACTGTCCGACATAGGCAGTCTTTTTACGCCTTCAATCTTTGTACATTTTGTATAAATGTGCGTCAGTATTGATAAAATTTAATGTGGATCAGCTTAATTATTATACACTTGAATCTCATCAAAATTCAATTTAATCATTATCTTGCGGTCAGTTTGAACATATTATTGTACTTGACTTTAATTGACATACTACATTAGTTATACAGATACACCCATTACTGTGAGTGGGTTAAATGACTTCTAAGTCGGAAGTTCATATTACATAAAGTTCGACTGTGTTCCTGTTTCTTGTTGTTTTTATTAATATCAACATGATTCGACACACATAATTGTTTAATTTACTTTGATACCAATAAAGAATGTGGTGGTGGACACCCCACATGGGAACCACTTGAATTATAGAATAAGGATGTAGTTTATTGGCTAGTTTTTTTCCTAAAAGTGGCACCCACTGTGTTAATAAGAACACATCCCCACTTCACCCTATGGACGGGACTTTAATGAGGTTCTTGTGTTTGAGGAATGACAGGCTTCTTGCACGTAAAACATAAATGCTGGACATCCAAATAAGTAAGAGCATATAGTAGTGGTCGTTGGTGGTCCGTTGCAAACCAGAAATGGCTGATTCAACTATTATAGCAGCAGAAACTTGTTATTTCTTGCATACAGGGACACAACCAAAGCGTTACCTTATTACATACATGCTGGTGCATCAATCTCTTAGACAGTGGTCCTTCAACTGTCCCTCTCATACGGGTGCCACATATAGATCAGGAACTGCCTATCCTTCTGGGAGTACTTGCACTCACTCCCTGGTTTTAGTGAGGTTCGTGTTGCACGATTTTTAGTTATCTGTGTAATGTTTTGTACCTTTGTCCCTTTTCTTTTGGACATTGTATTGTTTGACTTTCTTTGATTTACGGCTTCTAATTACCTACCACTTTGGTATCTTCCAACTTTTCTTAAAGTCTGTCATTGTTTCGAATAGTTCAAAGTTTTGCTCAAGAATATTACAATGCAAAAAGGCAGACATAATCAGAAGACATACGAATTTGAAGACAATTTTGAAGATACCAAATGGTTGGGTAATCAGAAGCCGTAAATCAAAGAAGGCCGGACATTACAACATGACAGGTGTCACTAGTGGTGCAGTATCTGCTTATCCTGACAGGGCACTTGCATTCACTCCCAATTTTTGTTGTTCGATCGGTAGTTTTCTGTTTAGTGTATTGTAGATCGTTGTTTATCCTTTTGTTATTTTTCTTTTGACCATTGTATTATCTGTCCTTTAATTTACGGGTTATGATTTCCCCTTTCCTGTCTTCATACTTTTCTGATCATTCCATATCATGTTTATGCTTTGCTACTTTCTGCTAGCAGTTTCATTCCTTTCTTGATCATATAATAATGGTGTACACTTAAAGGGATATTGTTCTTTTTTTGACAAAAAAGACCCAAAACTATCGTTATCGGAATTATTGTTCGGATGACAGAAATTCAAAGTGAAAATAAAAGTAAGAACGGAAGTTTGGAATTCTCGGGGGTTTAGCTTTAAGGTAAGGAAAATACTGTTAAGATTCAAACACTTCATGATTGTCACGCTCGTTTAATGTTGTTTGCATCTTAACGTTTCTTAGCGTATTCGCCAATAATTCGGTGTTTAATCTTCATTTTATGAAGGTCAGTACGGAAAACAACAATAATTTTGGGTATGAAAAAATATAAATGTGGTAGACAATATTCCTTTAAAGTAAAGAAATTTTTAGTTTCATTCCTCATGTATAATGAGTTTTTCATCAATAGTATAAAAATACCAATTCATGCAAAGAAACACTGGAATTTTTAAGTTTCATTACCACGGTAAAAAAAAGTTGGAAAACATGTAAATATCATTAAAATGTATTTTTGTATAATGTTTGAATACTTCAATTACGAACTTCTTTTTTCTGTTCAATAGCATGCTAATTGTATAATGGGTATTACACGATTTTATCTTCTCATGCAAACCATATCATAAATATGTGTACGTAGCCAAGACAACTTGGCTCGAAGAATGCTGCATTTTAACTTTATTGGCCACACATGCATGTAGAGACAAAATATTGATATTTATATTCTCATAAATTTGAACTGTGATAAACCAATGGATACTTTTGTGCTGTTTATAATACCTCTTCATTATAGGTTAACTCTTCGTTTAAAATATTATCTTATGTGCATACAGTTAAGTTTGCCTCACAACTGAGAGGTGTTTTCTCTCACGCACGTTTTCATTGCCAGTTGTTTTCTGTATATTTCTTCGTTTTCTGGTATAGTTGTATTAAGTGTTGTTTATGTACTTATCGGTGAGGTGTACTCGATACAATGAAATTGACAGCCACGATGTAGCTGAAAGATTGTTGAAAGTGGTGCTCAACACATTAATCCTAACTCCTATATATATTCTTTGCATCTTTAACAGGTTTTCGGATAAATTCGCAATTATTGTTTTTCTGAATATGAAATAAAAACAATATAATTTTATCTACAGATCTTAACTTTTAATAAAAGACAAAAGCTTCATGCAGCTATAGTCCATGAGAATTCTACGATTTCATCTCATTTTTACATATTTTTTTAGTTGAAAATGACTATTTCTAAAATAAATGATGTTGTGAGTAATGTTAAGATTTAAATTTTGGCAATTAAAGCATTCATCAAATTAGTTGAGTTAAGGTTTATCACAAAATCCAAGTAAAAACAAATCGCATTTTGAACTTCCTTTTTGAAATTCTCAGTGGCACGTAATGTGTTATCGTGTTTTCTCTAAATAAAAAACATTTCAGTAGATATTAATATCAACGATGGCTGCTGAGAATTTAATTTTTCTCAATTAACCGACTTTTTTTTATATTTCAAATAAATTATTAGCAAGAAAACGTGTTTCTAAAACAATTTCTCAGTTCGTTTTGCCAACTACCAAATTTATAAGAAAATTGTTGTGTGTATTCCTCTACTGTTTGTACTGACGTGAACAGTTGATATAACGTAACATTTCAATATCATACACTCGTGTCCTTGAATATTTCAAACATCTCACGCCACGTTGTACATATTGACCACGATGTAACTGTAATCTCGCCAAGTTGGTATAAGACACAAGAAACACGCGTTTATGGAAAAACGTCCATCAGTGAACGTTCATAATGAAAAGATTGGAAAGCCAAATAATTTAAAAGTATTTTGGGAGCAAGTAAACCAAAGGGACTAAATAGGGTATTATAAATCTGCTAAGGTTGCTTATCAATCATATTTAGCTTAAAATAAATACTTAATATTAGTGTAAAAGCCTTAAAAATGACACAAAATACTGCATATGTCCTTAGATATATCCATTCTCCTTGAGGCTACGTTTGTCCTAATCACCATCGATCCTTTCCTTATTTCATGACTTATCACATGGTAATACAAGTTCCAGGAAGTGCCTATCCTCCCGGAGCACATGATATCACACCAGTTTTAGTGGGGTTGATGTGGCGCAATCCTTAGTTTTCAATGTAGTAATTTGTAGATATTTGTTTGTCTTTTTTCATTTTTTTAATATCAAATTTGGTACGTACGATGCGTTTCTGGAAAACCCGTTATCTGGTATGCTGAAAACAACAGATTGGAAAGCCTAATAATTTAAAAGTGTATGGGAGCAATAAAACCAAAGGGCCTAAACAAGATAGACAGAATGGACAAAGGCCACCTATGTATGAGCGAAGAGAGCCTTAGTTTGCAAAGTTTTCTTTGTGTAAGTCCAAACTATATAAGAAGAGAAGTGAATGAAGCAAGGAAAACTAATAATTAACAACCAAAGGTACTTCACACTTATAATAAATATATCATGGCATTTTACCAACCGATTTAACCACTGGGGAGAAACATTTTTACTACTTTCTTCAACGAAATTTACTTGATAATTGTGTAGAATGAAAACGTACCTTCATTAAAAATACAACAGGTGATATTTATGTTATATTAAACCACGATAAGTAGAAACACTAGAAGAGGAATTACCCAGTAATATGAAGTGGAAATGTCTGCTGATACATCAAAAAATAGATTATCCACCATTTCAAAGCACTTAAAATTATCCTACTGTATATATTTCGTAATTTGTACACGCCTTTGGAATAATATCTAACATTAAAAGAAAGAAAATTTTTCAACACACAACAGGACTGAAGTAAAATTAACAAGAAATGTATTACAATACTGTTCGTCGTTCAATCACTTTTAAACAGTATTACTAATTAATCGTCTGACCGCGCTTCTTTTGAAGAAATGTGGAATACCAATCTCTACCCAGAGTTGTCGGTCCTTACTCTCATTGGAGTGAGAGTAAGGACCGACAACTCTGGGTAGAGATTGGTAGAATACATGCTTATGTACTGGGCAGTGCATTTATCTGGAATATTGAAACTATGTCCTTGGAAATGGAATACGACTGTGCATTATTGATCCATTAATCTGTTAAATGAACATACAACTATGAATGTATGAACATTGAACAGTCCCTTTGTTAACCTTGCTCACATCGAGACGCCGTTTACCACATTCCAATACTATGACGTCACGAAATAGTAGTCCGGCAGAGAACACCCGTGCAACGTCGAACCGTTTGTTTGTCACCCCTGTTTCATATCTTATATCATATATGTTACTTACTTTAATTTGAAAGCCAAACTAACATAATGCTAGATAACTATTAAGATCAAGATTTATTTTGTCGGCGGTGATCCCACCCGAATATCATGTATTCGTGTAATTAAGAGATGGGAGGGGGTAGGTTGATAAGCCTTAAATGTGTTTTAACTTGAAAAAATTACAGATATGTATTGTAGTTTTTTCCGAATCAATGTGTTCTAATAAATTTCGAAAATAGTTGTCTTAGTATACTCTGAAAACATCATTTAAAGGAATATGAAACGTTATTGTTTGTGTCTTATGCGAAACAAGAATAGTTTTCTCTGGTTAATCCCCAATGTTTTTTTTTGAGGGGTGCGTGTTGTTCATCTTATTATTTGTTCTGTGTGGTTTTTGTTGTTGCTTTTTGGGGTTTTTTTTGTTTGTCTTCGTTCTTTGTCTTGTAAAATGTTGCCTGTATCTCTGGATTGTCCATTCATGATTGCCCCATCGATGTTTTCTAACGACTGACGAACTGTGTATCAATGAATTGCTATGTCAAGTGTTATTAGGAGCTTTATTTCTATTCTATGTAAAAAAATAAATCTAGACTTATTAATATTGGAAAAGATAGACAGAATAATTCTATCAATTATATTATACATTTTCCGAATGAACTTAAACAAAGTTTGACTATTACACTAACATATTATCAATATGTTATATTTTGTTGTTACAATGAAATAGAATATAATTTACTATTAATATCATACGTCCAGTACGTTCAACTGATTTAGCTCAATAATGTAAAAATCATGTAAATGTTATGTTGTTTTGCTTCTAAACCTATCCTTCCATTCAACAGGTTGATAAGATGTTCAGTGCTGTAAACACTCAGAAATACCATCTGATGGTTTTTTCAGGCTGTTTATTTCATTATAATCTATATATACACATTTTGTTTATATACAATTGAATAACCCATTGCGTCAAATAATTTCGATTTTTAGTGTACCTGATGAAGGTTATTCATGAAACGCGTCGAGCGTACTAAATTTGATATTTACGTTTTTTAAATAATTCTTTTAGAAGTTGTCCCCTTTCAGAAATTAAAATATTTTCTGTAGAGGTGGTGGACTATTATTAGTCCCCGAGGGTATCACCCACCTAGTTTTCAGTACCTCGGGACTGACATCGCTTATTATATAGATTTATATTTGAATTTTACAGTTCCTACATGTAAATAATAAAAGAATTATCAAAACTAAGGTCAATCAACCTCAGACATAGGTAATAAATTCCGCCAATATCAACCTCTCGGCTCTCACCCCAACTGAACTCAATGAACGCAAAGCAAATCACGACATATGACCTTTGAAATCCAGGTTCTGTTTTAATCCTTTATTTTTCTTACTGCTAAAGATTTTTAAATTAGTTTGCTCTCCAATATTGTGACTATAAACGTACTTTTCTACCTGATCACGGTTATTTCAGTAACCCGTCGTGAGCACTTAATACAGTATCTATGTTATTTTTTTATTTTTTATGTATACTTGTTCATTGTTGAATTATGGCAGCATGTCCTTGTTGGGCACATAGAGGTAACATTAATATGTCTTTTATTGTCTTTCTGTATGTTTCAGGACTATTATCGTAACTGTTATGCATGCATTATCCTCAAGATATTTTGTTATTAAGCGTTTTGTACTATATTCCTCTGTGGGGGAACACAAGTTCATCATAATGTTCATCATTAACCGCTTTCCAGGAATATCTCGTTTTATACACTTCTGCAAATTCACCATTAAGTTTGTGACACGCAAGTTACTCGATCTGTAGTTTTAAATATATGTTTTTTGGGATCGTCATTTGGCCGTTGTGTTGTCTGTTCTTCTTCGAGTTACGGATTCTGGTTACCCCTTTGGTATCTTCAAACCTTTCTTACATAAAAAGAAAGTTCCCTAGTTGGAAAACGTCAACTATTTGCATTTATTACGTTTGTTTTATTATCTGCCAGACGCTCTTATACATTTTATCCGAATGTATTTGTTATTTTGCTTCCAATGTTGAAAGACTACTTTTCACCTTCTTTCATGTTCATTCACATCCATACATATTGTTGTAAAAGCATTGGTACATCAATGATCATACACTACTGTCAAATGTGTGTACTAAAAATCGTATAGTACTCTTTTATATTTTTATATAACAAAATATTATGGCACATCTCCAAGCCTTGTGCATGGTATCGAAGAGACGATCAACTGCAAAGCTAGCACAACCACCTTCTCTCATTAACCACACATTACAGGTGTTTCGTTTATCACTCTTCAGACGCTCTGATGCATTTCATCAAGAACTATATTTATTGCTGGAGGTTATAGTTAACTGCTACATGTGGTGTACTATCAGCAGAATGCAACATAATACCACAACCAATGCATCAACATCGAATTAGACAACATATGTTTCACGTTTTCGATTCTAATTTTGGTCTGTAAATAAAGGTTGATCGGTTGTGAGTGTGTTTTATGAAGGGTATGTTCAGTTTCTTTTTTTTTTGTCAGTATTGGCTTTGTAGATCAGTAGATCATCTTTGCTAGCCACGTGCTACGACCGTTGGAGAGACGGAGAGTAACCCTTCGCTAGCTAAGATGACAAGACAGTTGAATTCATTTAGTGGGGCTTATTGGGTGTGCGGGTTATTTATGTTTTTTTCTTCTTTGCGGAATGTTTTGCCATACCATCCTTGAAATGCATCCATCTTCCTCCCTTATAAGGAGGTCTTATTGTGGAAACAATAAACAATGATGTTGAACTACAGGAGACACATACGCTGCATTTATTGAACAACATAACTATTCTTACATTATTATTTGCTCAGGCTCAGATACGTTTTTCTGTCATGTTCATTGTTTTCCATACACATTATTGTGAAGGTATAGGTAGATCAATGATCCAAATCCACTGTTAAATGTTTGTACTAAAAATCATATAGTACTCTTTTAATATACCAATATATCGTGGCATTTCTCCAAACCTTGTGCACGGTTTTGAAGAGACGATCAAATGCATTGAAAACCTTCTTTCATTAAACACACATTACAGGTGTTTCGTTTATTACTCTTCTTCAGACGCTCTGATACATTTCATCAAGAACTAAATTTATCGCTGGAGGTTATAGTTGACTGTTACATGTGGTGTACTATCAACATCAAATTGAATAACATATTTTTCTTATTATCAAGTCTCATTACGAGGTGTATAATATATATGTGGGTTTATAGGAATGTGGTTTTCCGTATTGGGTTTGTAGGTAAGTAGAACATTTTCCCTATCCAATGGTTACATTCGTATTGGAGGCGGATAGTAACCATTAAATAAGGAAGATAAATGGAGAGGTAAATCCATTTCTAGGTTTTTGTGCGAGCATTTTTTGTTTTCTTTTAGAAGATTTTGTAATACCGTATCCGTCTTCCCACTTCATAAAGATGCCTTCTCTTGGAAACAATAACTAAAGCTGCTGCATTATGAGAGGATCGCACACTGCAATAATGGTCGGCAAAATACTAAATATATTGGATTCAGACGTCGACGATATGATGGACACACGAACGTGATTGTGGAATCAATCAAGTTTCCTATCGTACCTACCACAATGATTTGATCATAACCGTCTCCACTATGTTGGCCAACTTTTCGTTATCATTGGATCTAATTTTACACGTTTGCACAATTATACGTTCGGTTCCTTTCAATTCTGAAATGTAAAAGTATTTTACATCTCTAAATCTAATGCTGTTTGAAGTTAGAATCCTTCGTCAGTTCCCGAACATTAATATAAAGCAATGGGTAATATTTGCCAAGGACTTTTTGTAAACCTGCTCCCAAAATTTTTGGCTTGCCAATCTTTTAATTATAAGCGTACCTGGTGAAACGAGTTGTGTACACTAATATATATATATATATATATATGAAAAATCTTTAGTTGTAATTATAACTAATAATTATTTACAAAAGGAAGGAACTGCCATAGGATCGAGATTAGGAATGAATTATGCATGTACATATTTAGGAGAATGGGAAACAGAACTTCTACAAAAATGCTCTAAGAGCCCGTTTTCCTACTACAGGTATGTTGATGACATTTGGGGACTTTGGACAGGAGGCATAGATGAATTACTATTTTTTCAAAGTGAGGCCAATTCAATACATCCTAATATTCAGGTTGAACTGAGGTATGCGACCGAACGCATAGAATTTTTGGATGTCCTAGTTTCAATCAAAGACAACTTTTTAACCACTGATTTATATAGTAAGCCGTCCGATAAACATCTTTATTTACATAGCACTTCAGGTCACCCAGAGTCTACGAAGCGTGCTATTCCGTACGGTTTAGGAGTGCGAATTAAGCGTATTTGCTCCGACGAAAAACAGTACAAAAAGAGGAGAGAAGTAGTTTGCAGTCAACTTTCAAAACGAGGTTACAAATCTGATATTGTGGAATCTCAACTTAGACGTGTAGACAACAAATGCCGGGCAGATTTATTAAAATACAAGAATAAACCTAGTAACATCGACCGTGTGCCGCTTGTTTTAACATTCAATTCCGCGCTTCCGAATGTTTCCAAAATTCTTCAAAAACGGCATAAAACTTTACAGAATTCTGATAAGCTCAAAAACGTTTTCCCGAATACGTCAATTTTGTCATTCCGAAGGGATACTAATCTACAGGACATTCTTATACATAAGAAGCACAACAATATGTTTTTTAGAAAGCCTAATAAAAGTGAACCTTGCGGTAAAAATTGTGCGCTTTGTCCATATTTACAAGATACAGATAAATTTCATGATACTAACGGAAAACAGTATTCAGTGCGCAATTACATTAATTGCAAATCCGTTAACGTAGTTTATGCCATATTTTGCATCAAATGTGACAAAATCGTATATGTGGGAGAAACTGGTGACACTCTTTACCAAAGACAAATTTAAAATTTTTCACTAATTAGAAAACAATCCGATGATCCCGTTGCGAAACATTTTTACACAGACAATCACACAGTTGAACATTTTGAAGTTATTGGTTTAGAAAAACTTTATCAAGATGATTTTTATAGAAGAAACAGGGAAAACTTATGGAAAAAGAAATTAAATACTTTTAAGCCGTATGGCATTAATACTAAGGAAACATGAATGCTTCTGTACATATAAGAACAGACGTTGTCTAAGATTAATTTTATAAGTGCATATTTCATATTTAATGTGTGGTTTTTCATACTTGTTTTTGCCGCCAGATGTTTTGCGGACGTGCATTGTTACGTTGACGTTTGTATTGTTTGTTTATGTAACGTTTCATTATTCTAGTAAACATGCTGACGCAGATTGGTTGCTCAGTCGAAAGCTCCAAGCATTCTTATAGTTTTTATTATATATATATATATATATATCTACGTCTGTAATACATGTACTTGTATCACCTGTCAGTTCTAAAATGTAAAATAAGTTTGATTATATCTTCAATTTCAACTATATTTTACATTAGATCCTTTGGAAAATCCCCGATCATAAATAATGCGACCAATGGCAAAAGATTGGACAGGCAAATATTTTTTAAAGTATCTGGGAGCATGAAAACCAGAGGGTCTAAATAGGATAGCCAAAATCGGCTATGGTCACCTATGCCTGAAGGAGTATCTTAGTTTTAATATTCTAATATAATATATGTTCAACCCTTATTTCTAATTAATTAATAATTGGCCCACACCTGGCCCCAAATGTAACGGTAGAAACTCCAAACATTCAATTTATCGTCTGAATCTTATTTTAACATACATTGTATCTACTTTGTTATTTTTGAACAGTAGTCAAAACATTGATCTTGTCAACTGTTTTAAGTGGACAACGTAGTATTTCATATATCAATCAATATCCATATATATGTCTACTATTGTAGTGTTTTGGTGATGGCAATATTTCCTGTTCTATAATAACATTCTTCATATTTCTGTCGCTATGTGTTTTTCTTAAAGATCGTGGGAAAACTCTTACATTGCACTTTATTTACCTTTTAAGATAACTTTGAAGATACCAGAGGCCGTAATTTGAAATATTATATTTTTTGCTATGGCCAATAGAAATAAGACATGACGACAAGCAATATATCACCAAATACTACACAGAAAACAAAGATTGAGCTACAGGAACGCCTTTAAAACGAGGACGAACTCAGGTGTTCTGGAGAAATAAGCAGTTCCAGCTCCTTTTGAGGCACAGTCACAACATATGAACAGATTTTCGACCAAAGCGACGATGCGGATTCAAAAACAAACAACAACTTGATAGTGACAAAACAGTATAACTACAATACTCTAAATAGTGGGTATCAGATGAAATTATAAGTCAGCAATCAGAGTATCTATATATTTTATGCAACGAATATTTGTCTTAAAGACGTCAATAAATATTGGAAAATTATAACATTTGCAAAAAATATTGTTTGAAAGAATTTTTTTTAGAGTGCATTAAGGAATACCTTGAATGTCTGTTGCATGTTTCCTACAACGTAATACTTAATGTTTTGTGTAATGAAGGTAATAAAACTTAAACGTTTTTTCTCGCGTGTTTTTGATGTAATGCTTTCATCTTTACATCTTTAAAAACACATTTCTGAAGTTTTTACAGGTGTCTATACTTTTATAACCTGATTAACGGAGAACAGAACCTAAGGAAATAAATGTATGTTATGCATGCTAAAATATGTTCTTCTCCTGTTATTTTTGGTTGTGGGTCTCTTGAATACAATAGTTAATTGCGCATACTCTTCATATAAATTATCATGGATTTTGTAATGTTATGAGTTAGATTGTTCTATTTTTATCCAATTAGCGGCATAATGACTTGAATACTTAAGTTCTCTTGATGCCTAGAACGGAGTTTACAAACACAGACGAGAACCCCAAAACGTTGCATTTGAATAATTAAGACAAGATTAGACATCTAACGATAATTAAAGAAACCAACAAATATAGTTAATATTAATCGCATATCATTTTCTCTTTTGTTTCTCTTTCTAAACTAGGGGCCTGGGTGGCTCAATGAGTTAGGTCGCTGGATCTAACAACTCATACAAGCCTATCACCAATACGGCGTGTGTTCGTGCCCGGCTTTGTAAATTACAAAAAAGTAGACTCGACACGCAGCCGCAAGTGATAAAGTTTACCAGTTGCTTGCCCATGGTCGGTGGTTCTCTCCGGGTACTCCGGCTTCCCCCACCACTAAAACTGGTCGCCATGATATAGCTAAAATATTGTTGAAAGTGGCGTTAAAACATAAAAAATCAATCAATTAAAAATCAGTCTTTCTAAACTCTTTAGTAATGATTAATTGATTTTTGGTGTTAAACGCCACTTTCAACAATATTTCAACTATATCATGGCAACCAGTTTTAGTGGCGGAGGAAGCCGGAGTATCCGGAGAGAACCACTGACCATGGGCAAGCAACTGGTAAACTTTATCACTTGCAGTTGCGAGTCGAGTGCACCCTTTTTGTAATTTACAAAGCCGGGCGCGAACCCATGCCGTATTGGTGATAGTCTTGTATGAGTTGTTAGATCCAGCGACCTAACTCATTGAGCCACCGGACCCCAACTCTTTAGTAATCAGATTGGTTACTACCGAATGGCGAGAACCGTTTTATGTAAAACTAGATTTTTTCAGGTACATTTGTTAATTGATAGTCTCATCTCGTCTTGTGAAATCTGATTTTTAGATCTCTCCAATTCTTCTTTCTCTTTTAACCCTGCTGCCGAGGCTTTATGTTAATATGAACAAACCTAACTCGTTGTAGGCAGTTAAAGATACTTTAATATGACCAGTAATTATACTGATATGAATGAAAAAAGTTAAGAATTAATGATAATTTAGTTATCACATTTTACTAGAGATTTCGTGGATCATGCTCTGTGCCATACGCATGATACCGTGTGAGCCTTTTTAGTAAAGTTGTAATTTGAGGAATGTATGTTTAATGGAATTCAATCAATGCACTTATAACTTCATTGTATAATAATGTAAATCTGTGTATGACTAATGTTTATAAGATGACACATTCTATTGCGAGCATTTGTTAGAAGGACACTACTAGATTAAAATGTAATTCAATATGTTTACAATTATTGGAAAATTATCTGCATTACAACAAGTATAGAAATTAAAATATGAATATTATCAATCATTGGAGACATACAATCTGCTAAATATATATTTTGCATTACCATAGGGCACTTAAAAAAAAATATACTTTCCATATGTAACTAAGGAAGTGTATCGCATAAAGGTTCATCGGGTACAGCTAGTCAGCTACCCGCGTGAGTGTCACAAGTTTTAGTGGTGATAGGTACTAATTACATATTACTTCGAGCAGACGTATGTCAAATCTAATACGATCGCAGAGATTTGGGAAGTTGAAGGTTCACTACTCAGATTGCACTTTTGGAGCTTGCTTCACTGAATTAGTTTTGTCAGTCACTATAAATACTCATAAAACCAAACCAGACCTAACTCTGGAAATTCTCACAAAACGTGGTGGGATAAGGTCTAATAATGTGACTCCAAGTCCCCTCTATTGCTATCTACGGAATATCAGGGGCGGATCCAAAGACTCTTTTGACGGGGGGGGGGGAGCTCAGTTATGGAAAAATATTTTCAATAATCCATGGACCCAACTGTAGCCCCAAACCGGTTCTGGCGTGTAGGTCGGTAGGTCTTCTTTTCGTTTCATTAAGCGTATAGTTGAGAAAAGGTACAGTTATTGACTTCTTAAAGTTATATTATATAACCATAGGACTCAAGCTTTGCATGACAAGTGGTGTATGTAATTTCTGCTTAGACAACAATGATATATTTTGTTGGTAATCTGTTAATTTGGCTACGACAACTAATCACCTAACACTAATACCATACGTCTTAATTCTGTCTCGGTATCTGTTTAATGGCGCTATGTTTCATATATGTAGGCGATAAGTTGATTGATGTAGACCATTCTTATCTTTATTAGTATCATTAACCTCCTATTGTGGTACGTGATTTACTACTCAAGTCTTGTAATCTGGAAAAAAAAATATGCAACTCATGAATGGGAAAATATACATGTACGACTATATATAAACTTTAAAATGGGAGGTTTAGGACCATACAACCAGTTTAACCCCACCTTCTAGTTTGGAAAAAAAATATCCAACTCATGAATGGAAAAATATACATATACAACTTTATGTAACCTCTAAGACGTGAGATTTTGGACCAATCAACTAGTTTAACCGCGTCACCTTTCATTGTTGTGCCTGTACCAAGCCAGGAAATATACTAGTAGCCTTTCGCTGTATGTTATTTTCGTTAAATAAATTTAAAAATAAATTAAGTCGGAAACATAAGGGTCATGTATTTATGTGTTAGAGGTATCGAGTTTGTCTCTTTCGACGATATTTCTATTGGGTTTAGAAATGTTCCGACAATGTGGTATTTTGTATTTTTCATTTAACCCCTATTTGAGATTTTCCCAGCTTTTGGTTCAGCTTGGAACTGGATATGCGGAAATTGTAGGATAGTTTTATCATAGTTTAATAATTAAAGTTTATTTTACATGATGAACAACTGATTGTATGTAGAGTTATATATATATATATATATATGAAAAATCTTTAGTTGTAATTATAATAAAAACTATAAGAATGCTTGGAGCTTTCGACTGAGCAACCAGTCTGCGTCAGCATGTTTACTAGAATAATGAAACGTTACATAAACAAACAATACAAACGTCAACGTAACAATGCACGTCCGCAAAACATCTGGCGGCAAAAACAAGTATGAAAAACCACACATTAAATATGAAATATGCACTTATAAAATTAATCATAATTAACCCCTATTTGAGATTTTCCCAGCTTTTGGTTCAGCTTGGAACTGGATATGCGGAAATTGTAGGATATATTTACAATGCAGACCCGAATCCTTCCCATACATATAGTCAAAATAAAATAAACAGAAATATTGTGTAATTATAAGATTAATTTTATAAGTGCATATTTCATATTTAATGTGTGGTTTTTCATACTTGTTTTTGCCGCCAGATGTTTTGCGGACGTGCATTGTTACGTTGACGTTTGTATTGTTTGTTTATGTAACGTTTCATTATTCTAGTAAACATGCTGACGCAGACTGGTTGCTCAGTCGAAAGCTCCAAGCATTCTTATAGTTTTTATTATATATATATATATATATATATTGTATTTAAAATGTCTGAAAAAATAAAATAAACAGAAATATTGTGTAAAATGTAAACTTGAAATATTGTAAATCTTAACTGAAATTGACTATATGTATGGGAAGGATTCGGGTCTGCATTGTAAATTTGGAAATGAAACGAAACTGCATTCTAGCATAGCCCTATAGAGAGTCTGACATAGTATGAAACAGAACTGCAATCGAGCATTGTCTTATATAGAGTCTGACATAGTATGAAACAGAACTGCAATCGAGCATTGTCCTACATAGAGTCTGACATAGTATGAAACAGAACTGCAATCGAGCATTGTCTTATATAGAGTCTGACATAGTATGAAACAGACCTGCAACCGAGCATTGTATTATATAGAGTCTGACATAGTATGAAACAAGATCTGCAATCGAGCATTGTCCTACATAGAGTCTGACATAGTATGAAACAGAACTGCAATCGAGCATTGTCCTACATAGAGTCTGACATAGTATGAAACAGAACTGCAATCGAGCATTGCCCTACAGAGAGTCTGACATAGTATGAAACAGAACTGCAACCGAGCATTGTCCTACATAGAATCTGACATAGCATGAGAAAGAACTGCAACCGAGCATTGTCCTATATAGAGTTTGACATAGTATGAAACAGAACTGCAATCGAGCATTGTTCTATATAGAGTCTGACATAGTATGAAACAGAACTGCAACCGAGTATTGTCCTATATAGAGTCTGACATAGTATGAAACAGAACTGCAATCGAGCATTGTCTTATATAGAGTCTGACATAGTATGAAACAGAACTGCAACCGAGCATTGTCTGATATAGAGTCTGACATAGTATGAAACAGAACTGCAACCGAGCATTGTCTTATATAGAGTCTGACATAGTATAAAACAGAACTGCAACCGAGCATTGTCTTATATAGAGTCTGACATAGTATGAAACAGAACTGCAATCGAGCATTGTCCTATATAGAGTCTGACATTGTATGAAACAGAACTGCAATCGAGTATTGTCCTATATAGAGTCTGACATAGTATGAAAGAGAACTGCAATCGAGTATTGTCCTATATAGAGTCTGACATAGTATGAAACAGAACTGCAATCGAGTATTGTCCTATATAGAGTCTGACATTGTATGAAACAGAACTGCAATCGAGCATTGTCCTATATAGAGTCTGACATTGTAGCAGCTGCACTTCCTTGATTTACTAACTCACTGTCATAATATTTCTCTCTTGCAGTCACTTCCAGTTTGTGTGGCGTAACTATTTGTAGAAGGCAGCAACGTGACAGTAGCTTTATTAAATGTGACACGGGGAGAATTCTGATTGAGAATGTGACGGGGATAGACAGAACATTTTCCAGCCTTAGACGTATATGTACTGGCAAAAGGTCATGTGACATATATCGGATATGTCAAGACCGAAGGAATCAAAATATAAGAGTATCATACACATGTAACATACGTAAGTACAAAGGAAGAATTAAATATGTCTTATAGATTGGTATGCAATCTTTAATGCCATTGAGATAAACAAAAAAATGTATCAGAGTATTCTACACATGCAACATATCTAAGTAAAAGGGAGAATGTATTAAATATGTTTTAATAGATAGGTATACAATCTCTAATCCCACTGAGATAAGAAAAAATGTATAAGGTTATCCTACACATGCAACATACGTAAGTACAAAGGGAGACTTAAATATGTCTTAATAGATTGGTATGCAATCTTTAATGCCATTGAAATATTTATGAAAAAAAAAAGAGAGAGAGAAAACCAAAACTACATGGAGGCTAGCAGTCAGTGTCAAGAAGGCAGGAAATGTATTCAATTTTATTTTATTGGTACAAAATCACGAATGAATCATTTGAAGCAACCAATTATAATTGCTTGAATGTAACATATCTTATTCCACATCAACCGCAATCTAATTAAATATTTTTGTTTTTGTTTTGGCGATGCATTATACTTATATTAGTAGATCCTGAAAACAATTTCAATACGCACCTATTATTTCAATTATATTGTATCGCAGATAGCAAATGTTAACTCTCAGACAAAGATTAAAGATGTTAAGTTTATCAGTAGGCCTTATATAAATCTTATCCAGTAAAATATAGCGAGTCTTATCTGGATCCAACTCGAAGTGCCAAGAGTGATATACAGTCAAAGCTGTACATAAAGGCCACTCAAGTGAACATGCAAATATGGCCATTATGAGCAGTTGCCGTTTTTATACAGGTTACCTGTATATAAAGGCCACTCAAGTGAACATGAAAATATGGGCAGTTGCCGTTTTTATACAGGTTAAAATTATATGTACTATTCATTAATGGAGAAAATGAGACTGCCCTTTATAGACAGTGATTTGTTATATAGAGGTGACTTTTAAAGCAAGTTTGACTGTATTCATAATGTGTATAAATGTAATGAAATTCAGCTTCGATTAGCATATGTATATCTCTAGTTCATCATGTTTTTTGGGGAGGGGGGAGTAGAATATTTATGGGTACAAAATTGAAATGATCTATCTAAACCGTTTTACAATGATGTTTAAGTTTTAGGATAGATGAGGGTTATATTGCTGAGTAGAAAAACGTTGAATATAGTGATAATGAGAAGCCGTAAATTGAAAGACGGAAAATCCAATGGCCAAAATAAAAGGAACAAATTGACAAACAATGTTCTACGAAACACCACACAATAAACACAGGTTAAGCAATTCCTGCTCCACTAGTTCACTAGTTGCTCTCTTGTTACAGAAACAGTTATAAGTCATGAGTGAGAAAAGAACCGGATTGTGATTACAACACACGGAACGTATCCGTGGTCGTTTTTGACACCAATATTCACTTTTATAATGCTGTATTTGTTACGTTTAATACATATACAAGTTTTGTATACTTACAGTACCTCCAACAGAACCATTAAAGACATGTACGAGTGATATCATGGTTCTGAACCAAGAACATGGAGTTATCCTGAGTCCAAGGTATCCAGATATAGTAATTGTGTCCTGCTCATGGCGAATTGCAGTTCCACGTGACCACTTTGCTGTTATAACGGTGCATGATCTGGAAAGACGAGTCGATAACTGTAATGGTGGTCTACAAATTAGAGCCAGAAAAAATTGTCCAAATAATTCCATTCCAGCAGGACTTATATGTAAATTAAAGACACATTCCATTGTATATAGAGCGTGCGGTGACGTTGATGTAGATCTCGTTACAAATATGATATCTGGATTGAGATTTTGGATATCATATCAAGGTATGGGTTAATTAAAATTTAACTGAATTCATAAACTGTATGGATGTAAATGAAGATGCGAGATTATTCAACATTAAACTTAGACACAAAATAAAGTGTTACACTCGTAGTAGCGTCTTCAACAATGAGCATATGTCATACCCTAATATAAATGTGTAATGTGTACATGTATTTCATTTGTATGAAACGTATAAATTCTGAGTTGTTAACAATTTTTCATCTATACAGGCACACTGAACGATTGGCAGAAATGAATTTAAATACATGTATTGTCATGAAACATAATACGTAAGAAGTGTTTGTAGATACCAACGGATAATAAGAAGCCGTCAATCGGAGCACGGACAACACAATGGCCAAAAGAAAAGGTACAGACAACGATCTACAAAACACTACATAGAAAACTAAAGATAGAGCAACACGAACCACGCTAAAACAGGAGGTGAACTCAGGTGCTCCGGAAGGGAATACACACATTACGTGTATCATATCAGAAATTATATCATACTCGAATCCATAATAGAAAAGTATGGGTTGATTTAACAACATACAAATACAGCCATTAAAATAAAGTAAGAGTTTACCAGTATCACATCTTCATAGCTACATTCGTAATTAAATCTACAAAATGTCTTTATGTTTCAACCAACACATGATTTTCTGAATTGACATGTTTTTTATATTATTTTTTAAAGTTAAAATTTTAAATGCAGCTTTGAATACTAATCAATGTAAATATATTATTTTTATAGTTTTTCCTATGTTCAAAACGCCAATGGAATATAGGGCATAGTATTCTTGTCCTGAGGTAACTGAAACGAAACAGGAAGTAAAAAAAGAACCAGTGATGCCACTTGGTGTTGAAACGGAACAAAGAGTTAAAGCAATACAAGTCATTCCACCTATTATTATAACACGAACAGTTAGCATGTTAAACACAAGTGAGTACACTACAATATTTAATAAACTCATGGATTGCCCCCTCCCATACATCAGAAAATAGTTGCTTTTAGTGTTGAAATGCTTGTTGATTTATTCCTACCAATTACAGATGTTTTTTCTCAAAATAAACTCATAGATACCTGTTTCTATAACTGGTGTTAGGATTTCAATGAGCATGTAAGAAAACAGGAGTTTAACCTGTCATTTTTTGCTTGGGAGATTTAAGTTGTTTGAGGTTCGTCATTATATTTTGAGCATTGGGTTTCTACTGCTGGTAAGTTATCTGGTAGGGTCGGCATTTTACTCACATGTTGAGTCCACCTCCAAGACCTCATCATTTGAAGAATGGCCAATAATAATAGTTTAACCCAGCCACTTTATGTTAAACAGATAGTTCACGGCGGTCATGTGTATATATGTTAGTGGTGTCGATTTCCCTTTTTTCCTACCATTTTTCTGATTGGATTGTGGACATATTCTGACTGTGTGGTATTCTATATTTTCCATATTAGTTTATTAAATGTGTAGTACTTAAATTTTGTTGAAGGAGCTATGCGATAGATAAGGTTTTCTTTGTCAATAGTTGATGTTTGTATTCTGATCCTTCTTTCACTCAAAGCTCTCTTTCGACTCCAAGTTTTATATATTAAGTATTTTTATACAGTCAAACGTGCATTGAAAGGTCACAATTGGCACACATAAAAATTGGCCTTCTAAGACAGGTGACCTTTATAACAGTTCCAGTTCGCATGAACTTTTCTATGACAGGACAAGAAAAGGTGACTACTTAATAGAGGTGACCGCATGGGCAGGATTGTATGTACTATAATGGAAATTTTAACTGAAAGGATATAATATTGTCTTGTAAAAGACAGGATACATTATGAGTAAGCTCCACATTATAGTCTTCTAAAGTTGTCAAAATGCTACATATCACAACAAGAGTTATAATGAAACAATGAGACAAAACATCAGGCAATAGAAAACAGGACGAATTGGACGTGACATTTCTATTAGCATACATTTGAGGTGAATGCATATCATAACGTATGATGTTGTTTTTGTTGTCTCGTAACATTATTGAAGTGTTTGGGAATTTGGCTGTAAAGTAATGCGTTATTTACCAGAGACTACAGGTAATTGCCGGCCCTATCTATCTACACATTATTCCTTGTGGTAATCAAGCACCCCTCTATTGGTCCATCTTAGTGGCGTCAGGCACCCCTTTACTGGGCCATCTTAGTGCCGTTAAGCACTCCTCTAGTGGTCCATCTGAGTGCCGTCAAACACTCCTCTATTGGTTAATCTTAGTGCCGTCAAGCAACCCTCCTCTATTGGTCCATCCTTGTGCCATCAAGCACCCGTCTATTGGTCCATCTTAGTGCCGTTAAGCACTACTCTAGTGGTCCATCTTACTGCCGTCAAGCACCCCTCTATTGGTCCATATTTGTGCCATCAAGCACCTCTCTATTGGACCATCTTAGTGCCGTCAAGCATCCCTCTATTGGTTCATCTTAGTGCCGTCTATTTATCTTGACGATGTATTGTCTGTTAGCGTGTTGTCATGAATATGGTTGACATACTGTTAGGCGTGACGTTAAACAACAATCAAACGATCAATCTTGTTGCCACAGCCCACATGTGCAGTCCACAATTATGTTCACGATGACCACAATAGGAGTTTCTTGGAATGAAAGCCGTGCAAGACATCACATCTGATGATAAGAGTCAACAATCACGTGTAATGTACACTATGAAACTATGGAGTGACATATTTTATACGTGTGATAAACAATATCAAATAAAAATGTTCAAATTTATGAAGACTGACAACGGTTACCTCACACATTAGTGTTGCGTGTTCTCTTGTCATTATTACCCAGCTTATACCTTAGAATATACATTGTAATAAAAGAAAGAAAGAAAGCGGGAAAAGATAACACAAACTTTCCAATGACTTTTACCCTCAGTACAATTTAGTGAATACTTAATTACATATGCATTGGTTAATTAATGCATACACTACAAATTCTAATAAATGGGTTATGGTGTGTAAAGACACTTACAGCAATATTTCAGTTATATCGTGGCGGTCAGTTTTATTGGTGGAGGAAACTGGAGTACCTGGAGAAATTTACAGACCTGCCGCAAGTCACTGACAAAATTTATCACATAAATGTTGTATCGAATATACCTCGCCAGGAGCGACATTCGAACTCATAAATATGTAGTGGTAATAGTCATTGATTGCATAGGTAGTTATAAATCCAACTACGATACGATAACCACCACGACGTTCCTCGGCTATTTAGTTATATAAAAATGTATATATATTGGGTTTTGAATGTTTACACTACAAATGCTAACAAGGGCAACGCAAAGCGTGGCGTATCCCCTCGCCTAAAAATTGGACCCGGTGACCTTGACCGTTGACCTTGAAAATCAATAGGGTTCCAGATTCTCTTAAGGACTAAGTATGTACCAAGTTTGGTCAAAATCCATTGAAGGATGTTGATTCTAGAGTATTCACAAGGATGTTACGGAAGGGCGGACGGACGGTAGCTAGCGTTACTATATCCCTTCGCAACTTCGTTGGCGAGGGGATAATAAATATTATTATATGTGAATCAAATAGGGATGTAGCCTACATTTCTTTCTTAGTATTTGTTACTTTAAAACAATATGACATGCAATTTTTAAGCAAAACTTTTTCGTATTGATTAGCCTTTCATAGATTTTTCAAATAATTTCAGCAATACATTTTGATAATGAAAAGGCCATTGACAAAATTGGAACAAAGCAAACTACTGGCATCAACTCTGCAGAAAGAATGAGTAAGTAAAATCTTATAGATATTAATATGTAGATGTTAAAGTTGTTTTGAATATCTGTTTACGAGTATATTTTATTTCGTTATTTGTTGTTGATTTAACATTTAAAAGAAAAGTGATTAATTTAAATTTAATATATTCTCCATACATGGTATGTTAAAGTTAATAGAGTACTTGAAAATATCAAACAGAAAGATAATGTATTTTCTCCCATTATTATGGCGTTTTAACCCCGCTGAACCAGTGGTGGAAAAATGTGTAATCCTCTAGAGGATTAAAATGTCTCGTCCCTTCCCCCGGATTAATTTCAAATTTTGAAATAAAGTTCGTGTTAAATAATAGGAGAAACAAATTCTCTTTCAGTTGCACATGTGGGTTACGATATTTCTCCACTCTTGAGAGTTAATTTTTTTAATTTTAACTGTCTTGAATGCAGAAATATCGTAACCCACTGGCAACTGAGGGAGAGTCTATATTTACTCTAGGAATACAGTTCGATTATCTGTACTTTACATAGTGGAGAAAAGACTATGATATATTGAACATAGTGAGGATATTGTGTTACATTTAAAACTGTATATTTCTATATTAATAAAAACAACAACAATTCAACATGTACATGTATTTATACTATTACATGTAACAATGAACATCTGAAACATCTATTAATTAAATGTTGTAATGGTATCAATATATATTCTACGAAAGATAACTCTATTTAGAAAATGGAATTAAAATGTTTTGAATTGACCATGTGTTTGCTGTCTATTTATAGTATTTTACGTGGCCATTGCTGTAGCAGTTTTAAGTCTAAATGGATTAATAGTTGTAACAGTTATATGTATAAGGTACGTCATTAATACATTTTGATTAGTTCCGACTTCATGTTTTACAGCCAATCAAACCAGAATGAAAGAGAGCAGGATCCCCTTGCAAATTAAAAGATGCGAGAAATCGATCCGAATTACCTGCATCTATCTACGATCAATGTTATATCTACCAGTCATGTCGTGCAAAAAAATATACGTCTAAAGGAAAAATGTCAGTGTAGGTAGAAACAACTAAATATAGATTAGGTACTCAACGAATCCGAAAGTACGGGTTTCATATAAATTGATCCAAGTGTGATACTCATTGGAAAGTACGGGGTACTGACGATGTATGACTTGATACATACGTTAGTTGAAACGTACTAGATTCAACCGTGATAGGATTATCAGTGTTTAGATTCATATTTAACAATATTTCGGTTATATTATTATGGTCAATGTTATAGGTGGAGAAAACTGAGTACCCAGAATACAACACAGATCTTTCTGATGACGTCAACGTACTTTCTCACATGAGTATGTATGAGGTACACCATTGGTGAATTTTTAAGCCATATTAGTGGTTATTTACTTAAACATTTCTGTAGTATGAAAACGAAGTTAAATGTTGTCGTACATGAAATGTTCTTTCAAGAAATTATCTATTATAATAATGCTATTTCGATGTTTTAATAACGACTTTGATCAAATATACATAGGGCACACTTTTGTACATCTAGACGGCAATATTGAGAAATTGTGCACTTCCTTCCCTATCAAATATATAACAACTGTTAATCAGGAATCAATATATTTTATTTGTTTTTCATTTGTAGAAGGCAGCGACGTCTTAAAGCAAATGGGCCTATTATCGACCATTCAGCAATCCCATCAACATATCATGCTTCTTTCAATTGTAACCGTCCACTTCCGCCAGTTGCAAATCAACATTCACAACTTACAAATTCGCCATCTTTAATGGACGGATATGGTGTGGTAGCAGACGACATTCCTCAAGGATGCAATGATCAAATTTCACAGTCGTCTGCTTACGCTGAAGTTGATAATACGTTACCGTACAGGGCACAGCCATACCGATACAGTTTAGAAAAGCCTAAAACACACGAATCAATTGAAAACGTGTATTCAGAACTTACAGACAATGGGAAAGGTGGTTACTGGGACATAGCAGATACTGTTTGGCATAATACACCTTATTCACAAACTGACAATGATAAATTAAATAAAAGGGAAAAATGGGGAAAAATACATTGTTCTAATCATAGTATTAAATCAAGACCGTCATCAATAATTGAAGGACCATTCTCACATTTTAATGGAAAGAGAAAGTCAGAACTTACTGAAAACACAGACTCTGATGACAGTCTGTTTGGAAATGACCAATATGATTATATTCAGTCCGTTCATGTGTGTTACATCTGTATGTCCCATAAAGGTGTTTGTTTTATCAAAATTAAATACATAAAATAATGACTTGTGTCATGTCAAGAGCTTAAGAGGGGTCAATGAGGTTGTTTGTGTTGTCTTTTGTTGATGGCATTGCTGTCCATCAATGGTTTATGTTCGGTTCGTCTTTACCACCAGTTGCTTGTAGGACGGTACTTGTCTTCTTTATTTATACTGCAATCGTTCTACTTGAGCTGTCAACATGCGTTGACAGTATATTTACAAGTGATAAACGGTCGCTGACCGTTTATAACATTTAGAAATCAGTTGGGGACTCTTGAGGGTAACTATCTTTTTGAATAATTTGAATATTGGTAGTAATATCCATTAATGTCACTAATGATTGCAGTATAAAGACAATAACAGTGCATTGACTTGACATAAAATTCGATATACGTATTCGGCACGAATCTGGGAAAATGCTCGGGAGACCCTCGCATTTTCCCCGATTCTAAGCCTCATCCGTATATCGATGTTATGTCAAGTCAATGCACTGCTATTGTCTATGTTATTTGTGTTTGTTTTAATATAGTTGTGTCCAGCAGGTATTACCTATATGAAAAACATGACGGTTGTCTTATAAGAGGCATAAACGGTTTACTCATCGTGAACCTCTGGATTCATCCACAGTTTTTGGTAGAGTATGTATAGCTTATCATTTTAGTTTTCTGGATTATTCATTCTTGATTGCGCCTTCTGTGTTCTCTAACGATTATTTAATAACTGCTAGTTTTAATTGATACATTTTGCTATTGGGTTTTGTAACTATACTGACAGTATAGTCTTCTTTGTCTTTCATTTTATTGTTGTTGTTTTTTTAACTTTCATGGGATGTACTTCTGCAAAGATAAAAGGTTTAGGGTTATGGTGTTTAACGACACATTCAACAATACTTCAGTTATATCGTAGCGGTCAGTTTTATTGGTGGCGGAAACCGGCGTACCCGGAGAAAACCACCGAACTGTCGCAAGTCGCTCACAAATTTTATCACATAGTGTTGTATCGAGTACAACTCGGGATTCGAACAAAGGTAATATAGTTAACTTACCATCCATTTTGTTGGTATATTTAATCATATATTCATCTGACA
>MJUT01003643.1:1188380-1212523 GCA_002080005.1 Gigantidas platifrons | reverse complement strand
ACAGTGTACACGGGGTCAAAACATCAAGCACATACATAGCAATTGACGACAGTAGTTAGACATTTACAAAATATAAATACATGTTAACTCAGTACATTGAAATTGACAATAGCGGTTAGAAATTTTATACAGATATATCATGTTTGCGCGGGGTATTGCGAAAAATACCAGTCGAGAGACGACAAATTTCCCGAGCCGAATGGCGAGGGAAATTTAGTCTCAAGACTGGTATTTTTCACAAATACCCCTCCCAAACATGATATATATGTTTAATTACACCGAATATTATGTAGAATACTGGCTAAATAAATAATACCTTTTGTTTGTCGCTTTCAGGACCTAACATGATGTATCTGTTTAATTCTACCGAATGATGTTACATAAAACGCACAACTGATAACGTTTAACAAATTTTGTTACAAGCGTCTCGGTGAAGGGTAAAAACGGCAAATACGATTTTGCAAATACCATGAAAAAAAGTTGAATCTTATGCAAATACACCTACATGAAGTACAAATTCTGCAAATTCACAATCCAAGGCCTGAATTCGTAAAAAAACTTTCCCGGCTATTAACAAATCAGAATCCAGCATTCTTATATAAGGTGTAATTAACAACAATATACAAACAGGATAGCTTGACTCGAACAACGTCACGTGCAGTTCGTGACAAGAGTGTAAACCTTATATACTACACGTGACAATATATACAAATATGTACTTGGTAAAGTGTTGTTGAGGTTTTATTTATTTGTGTGGGATTACATATTTTAAAGCATGCAGGGTAAGTACTATTTTTTTTTTATTATTTGAATATAATTCCATGTTCTTGTCATAAAAGATACAATTATAGTGCAATGAATTATGCCTAAACATATAAAATGTGCTAAAACATTGGAACCATTAATATAAAACTGAAAAGGATATTACCAATTTACAAATATTTAATAATTTTTCTAAAGAATCCACATATTTTACGATACAAGGTTACATTACATAGTGATAGCATCCCTTTCAATTTATATAACGAAGGATTTCTTAAGTAATATTCCGGGATAAATTTTGTTCGTAGTTCACTAATTTGTGGATATGAACAAATAAATAAATAATGAAATTAATTTCCAATTTCTAGGTTACATAAATGACATTTCCTGTTTTGTTTCAGAATAATTGCCCATCTACCAGTTTCGATAGGAAGTTTCAAATTCGAGCATCTCAGTTTACACATATATTCTACATGTATCAGATGGGTGTAACCTAATAAGATAAGGTTCTAGCTTAAATTCGGGTTTGAAAATACCATAAAATTCACCCCGTGAAGAATTATTAATCTGTTGAAACCAATACTGAATATACTGGTCTAACAACTTTTGTTTTAGAACAGACTTTAATACATTTCTAATCATATGTATCTGGTCATTCCAAATAAAACTAAGTCCACACTCATCAAATATTGATTTGAGTTTATTATTATTACATAACATGTTATTCCAAAATGTAGCCATTCTCAACTTAATAATAATTTCACCAGGAAAACGGCCAATTTCACCGTTGACAATGAAATTTGGTGTACTGCTTCTTAAGTTTAGAATTCTTTTACAATATTGCAAATGCATTTTTTTCTATGCCCTGTTTATTTTCAAATCCGCATACTTCACAAGAGTAAACTAACATTAGAGTAATAAGTGAGTCAAATAGTTTTAATTGTAAGTCAATCGGGATGGCTAAGCTTCTTATTTTTCTGTATAAAGCATATAATGTGCTATTGACCTGATCAAGTAATTTCTTTCTAACTGTACAAACATTTCCATTATAATTAAATATAACCACTAGGTATGAGTACGAATCTTGTAAATCTATAGCCTGACCATATATTTTAAAAACAACATTAGTTTTATATTTCCTTTTGCTAAACACTACAATTTTTGTCTTATTCGTATTTACAGTGAGTTTCCAAATGTTAGGATGCTCTTTAAATGCTGATATTGCCTCTTGAAGGCCTTCTGCTGATTCAGATATAATTACAGAGTCATCTGAATAAAGTAATATAAATATTTTTAAATAACATGCAATTGTGTTTTGACATTTCTTAGATATTTGCTCAAGATCACTGATATTACTTTCCATGAAAAAGGTTTCCAAGTCGTTCAAAAACAATGAGAACGGAAAAGGCGACATATTTCCCCCTTGTTTCACCCATACCTCACTATTAAATAATACAGAACATTCTTCTCCTTTTCGTATACATGTTTTGATATTTTGATACATATTATAGATAACTTTAAAAATTTTACCCTTTATATTTGATTTTTGTAGTTTTTGCCACAATCCTAATCTCCAAACTGTGTCGAATGCACTTTTAAAGTCAACGAAAGAACAAAACAGTTTTTTCTAAAGGAAAAATACATCGCTATTAGAGAGTGTAAAATAAAAATATTGTCTACAGTTGAAAACCCACTTCTAAATCCAACCTGTGCCCCCGAAATTAGCTCGACCTCATCTGCAAATTTATTTAATATATTGTTAAGGACGCAGTAAATGTTTTACTAAGACAAGACTTAAGTGTTATACCTCTATAGGAAGCTGGGTATAACTTAGAACCTTTGTTTTTGTATACAGGGATCATAATACCTTCAGTCCAGCTCTCTTGTATAATACCTTTGTCTAAAATAACATTAAATAATAAAACGTATATTGCTAGCATATCATCTAGTGTATATTTAATGTATTCATTGAGTATATTATCACTGCCAGCAGATTTACCATTCTTTAATTTTTGTACAACTGACTTTATTTGATCTGCTGTTATGGGAGAATTTAAAATTTCCTCCATCTCCGGAGAAAGATTATCAATATTAATATCTATATCAATATTGTTATTATCATTATCAATATTTGTATTTAGATTTTTAAAATAGTCATACAGTGTTTCTATGGATATATTAGATTTATTATCCTTTTTATTTTTTGCAAACCTGTTCAAAATTTTCCAAAAATCTTTTCCGTCATTTTTGGAGGTATTTCTCAGTTTATTTTCTAATTGTAATTGATAATCATTGTATGCCTTGTTTGTTGTCTGTTTATATTGTTTGCTGCAATCCAGTAAGTGATTTTTGTTTATCTCGTTTTTAAAATGATTGTAAAGTTTCTTGCTTTGTGAAATTTGTTCCTGCATTCATGACATTTTTTGGTGTACCAGGGTTTCGAGTTCGGTTTTAGTTTTGATCTACGTGGTTTGTTTGTGAATGTTTGACTAGCGGTTTTACTGAAGACGTCGTTAATTTTATTTGTAATATCATCAATCTCTTGTTGCGTACAGCGATCACGTGCTTGTATATTTTCCAAATCATTTATAATTGTGGTTAGCAGACCTTGACTGTTGTGAACTGTATTGACAAACTCGTTTCTGTTCTTATCGAACCATTGTGGTTTTGTCGGGTGTTGTGACGTGTTACTGTTATCCGTGTTTGGAGTGACAGACGATTTCAAAGTGATGTGTATTGGGTTATGTACATCTGACAGCAAAGGATCGAAATCTTGTATTTCGAATTCTTTCACTAAGGAAAACAATTTTGACGACAAAAAAAATAGTCTATGACACTTGTGTTTTTGCAAGTTCTTTTCCCGATTCGTTTATCCAGGCCTATGCGAGAATTTGCGATGTATATTACGTTTTTTACTTAAATTTAGCAATTTAAACCCATAGTTATTTGGTTGACAGCTACACTGAGATACTCTAGATAATGGAACACCCTGATTTTCCAAATTTTCACAATCTAACATATATGACAAAACATCGTCATCACTATCTAAATTAAATAAATCTAATAACGTTCATCAGGTATAATGAAATCATTTAGAATAGTGGTCTTTGCGTTAAAATCACCAACAATTGCAGAATACATATTTGAATCTTTCGATAATGCAATTAACTCATTTTCAATTTCATCAAACGATTCTGAATTAGACTATTTCGAACCTTCTGGAGGTACATAAACACAACCAAGGATAATATCATTTTGTAAGTCAAATGCTACATTGGATATTTTTACTCACTGCACAAATTGACTTTCACTATGGATAAAGGAGAGACAATTTTTCAATTTGCTTTTATAAATTATTACTATACAACCTGATTTTTTACACATTTTTCCCTATTTTTTGTAATATATGAGTAACCATTTGGGACATTTAATATATCCAGGTTATCAAGTTTTGTTTCTACAAATATTATAATATCATGACTTACAATAATATCTGTAATTTCCTGAAATTTAAGTTTACTTTTTAAACCACATACATTTAAATAATATATTTTCAAAAAATGTTCATGCTTTCTATTTACAAAATTGTCAGAAGTATTGTTTTCTGTAGTGTAACATTGTCCCTTTGTACATCTGTCCTATCCATAAGTAACTGGTGGCTGTACATTCATCGGAACGGCGGCTGGTGGTGGCGGCGGAGGAGGTGGTAATTGATTGAAAGATGGAACAACTGGCCTAGGATAGAACTGTCTTTTGTCAATGTAAAGTTTATCTTCTTTTAGCACTGCCTCATGTCCTTTGCCACGCGCATCTTTCATAATAGGCACTAACTGTCTTCTTCTATCTATAATTTCTATTGTATATTGTTCATGCACTATGAACTGTTTATTGTTTTTCAGTTTCTCAATGGCCTTACTTAGTACTTTGTTTCTAACTTTCCTCCTCTCGAACTCAGCAACTATTCATCTAGGACTTCTATCTTGTTTTGGCTTGAGCCTATGCACCACATGAAAATTTATCTCATTCTCAATGCCTAATTCTGACTTGATGAAATCTTTGACTTTACCTTCTGTATCCTCAACTGGATTATAATCATCAGGAATACCTTTGAAGATGAGATTATCCCTCATTGATCTGAACTGTTGTTCGACAACTCTTTTCTTTAACTCACAGTTTTCCTCATAAAGTTTCATGTTTTGTCTGTCCATGTCTTGCACTTTGTTATGCATGTCAGTTAAACCCTGGTCCATTGTACTAAAATTGTGTGTGTGTCTCTTCAATTGTTCTCTTATATATAATATTTCATTATCAATTGTCTGACAATGTGTTTCCATGTTTACAAGCCTAGATAATATGTCATCCAACAGATCAACTTTTTTAAGTCTATTTGTCACTTCACTCATGAATCGTTCAAGATCTGGGATTTGGTGACAAAAGTGCTATCGTCTGGTAGTTGGATTTACTACTACCTATGCAATCAGTATCTATCACCACTAAAGTTGTGAGTTTGAACCCAGTTCGTAGCGAGGTGTACTCGATACAACATTATGTGATAAAGTTTGTCAGTAACTTGCGACAGGTGGGTGGTTTTCTCCACCAATAAAACTGATCGCCACGATATAACTGAACTATTGTTGAAAGTGTCGTAAAACAACATAAACCAAACCAGCCAACATATTAACTGACAATGAGTGTCGGTCAAGAACGAACCTTTACGACAAAAGATATTATTTCAAATTTCCCATTGTGAACGTTCCATCTATATATAACAACATTCTGACAGGACCTGCATCATTCTCTATCCAGAGTTGTCGTTCCTGCTACGCTACACAACATCTCTGTCAACGCCCATTACACAATATTTTTGTAAAATTTAGAAACAGTAAAAAAAAATCTACTTAAAATTGTTTTAATTATTGTAAATATCAATAAAGATGAAAATAAATCACTCATTTCAAATCAATTAAACATGATTTGTGATCGTTTTTAACTTTTTAATTTTTACCTCCGCAAAATAGTTCTCCAAGAGGTGGGAGTAAAATCATTTTTAAGAGAGAATTGATTTGAAATGAGTGACTTATTTTCGTCTTTATTGATATTTACAATAATTAAAACAATTTTAAGTACTTTTTTTTACTGTTTCTAAGTTTTACAAGAATCTTGTAAAATGAGCGTTGACAGAGATGTTGTGTAGCATAGCAGGAACGGCAACTCTGGATAGAGAACGGACCTGCATATGGAATATGTATCTCCATGTTGATGCGATATGATAGACTGTGATTCTTATTAGGATTTTCCTTGACAGAGGGTTGCTACATGTACGAGTAGCTAAGTTGAAGTAATCACTTCGAACGTTTGACAATGACTTCGTTAACCTTTACGGAGTCTCTGTGTCACAAATGACCTTATACATGCCCCGTTTGTCGTAATCACAAATTCGTTTCTTTCTTAATTTATGATTTATTAACGGGTTTTGTATAAAGATAAACACGACGGGTGTTACTAGTAGAGAAGCAACTGCTGATCATTCCGGAGCACCTTAGATAACTTCCGGTTTTTGTTGTTCAATAATTGTTTGTCCGTTTCATTTGTTTCTTTTAGTCAGTGCATTATCTGTCTTTCTCATATTTACAGCTTCTGATCACCTCTTTGGTCTTTTTTTGATATGATGTTTGAATACATGTAATTGAGGAATTTTCTTGTAGATTTTTATCTCGTGACGTTCGAATACATTAAATTGAAATGGAAGAGTATTATTGTGGGATTTTGTTTTATTGATTGATTGATTGATTGATGTCAGAATATGTAGATTTTGAGTGTACATTTATTCCGTGATACGCATAAGGTTATTTGTGTTTTACGTCACTTTCAACAATATTTCAATGATATCGTAGCAGTCAGGTTTATTAGTGGTTAACACTATAAGCAACCGGCTGAAAACTACCGACCATCATGCCGGAAGTCGTTGACTATCACATCAAGTACATCTCCTTATTGGTTGGAATTGAACTGATAGCTGTATTGTGATAGGCTCCGATTGGATAGATTGATGTAAATATAGATACAATTCGACCGCGGTCACTTTTTACACGTACATATATATAACGTAAGAAAACAAATAACTGAAACACTATTTAGTAAAACAAAAAAAAAGTAAGTGTGTTGTCAAATACCATCCAATATCTGGAACATTAGCTGCAACTATTCGACTGATTGTTTACGTATTGGTGAATGATCGGTGACGGATCCAATTTATGTCGTGTGGAGGATGATTGTAAACTTGACAGTGTCCGAACAACCACTATGTAAGCTGTTATTGAATCAAAGACAACCTTAGGCGTACGGAACAACATGTGAATAAAAAAAAGATGAACAAAAGTAATTAGAAGAAATAGCATAGGCAAGTTTTAAACGATATTCGGTTCCCCTTTAACTACTACGACCATGGCGAAGTCCACGTAACTTGGATCAATATCTGTCATTTGGCAGGAATTGAACAGTCTCCTCGCTAACATTCTGCAAGTAGATTGACCAAAATTGACATTGGCGATTGTAACGGCAAATCTAATATCAATGTTGAGTCTTTATATCTTTGAATTCGCTATATTACAAATAATCAACTGTATTATATGGCCTTGTATAATACCAGTAATAATTTCTGTCCGTCTTTACCTCCAGTTGTTGGTAGCAGGTTTCATGTCTTATTTACGTTATTTGTGTTTGTGTGTGTATAGTGGTGTCCGACACATATTGTGCTGTGTTTTTGTTTTGTTTGTGTTCGTCTTGTGTCACTATGTTGCCAGTTGTCATCTAATGTTTTACTATAATCTTTTTCGACAGAAAAGCGATGAATTTAGCAAGTATCAGTCGGGGGACTTTTGCTATCTATTAAGACATATGCGTATACCTCGGGTATCTAGGCATTCGTGTAAATACATTAATACTAGAGAGATCTGAACCATAAAAAGTGAAAAAAGTATGTGTGTTGTTTGAAGATGGCGTTTGAATAGGTCACAAAATAATCATTGTATCTATATTTAAATATGCACTGAGGTCAAGGGGCCGTCGTGGTCGTGATCGTATGGTAGGTGAATTTAAAACTACACATGCAATCGGTGCCCATCACCACTAAAGATGTGAGTTCAAACCCCGTTCATGGCGAGGTGTAGTCGATCCAACATTATGTGATAAAGTTTGTCAGTGACTTGCGACAGTCGGTGGTTTACCCCGGTTTCCTCCATCAATAAAACTGACCGCCACAATATAGCTGAAATATTGTTGAAAGTGGCGTTAAATACCATTACCACTACCATCACTACATACTGACGTAAAATGACACACATTCTTATAAGGCCACCATGAATCAGTAGTTTTTATATTGGTTTAATTTCAAACTTCATCATATTTATCAGTAAGGAAATGATATATACAAATGTAAGCTTCTAGATATGTTTTAATACATATTGTATGCGCGCTGATTCAAAGCGGATGCTATTTCAGTACCAGGAAATTTTAACCTTTCCTGACCACTTGAGTTTACTTTCTGGGTTTTATATTTCATCTGTATGTCACAAAAATGCATTGTAATGGCTGATTAATCGTATCGCTCCTTGACAGGAATATATTCTTACTTTAACCAGGATACTGATTAAGTGCGCGCTTTCCGTCCGGGGTTTTGTGATAATTCTATTGGTGCTTTTTTTAATATGTTTATTTTGGTGGAACTAGGTGTTCGGGTGTCCTCCGCCAGACGAATCCGCTGCTGATTGAGGTACAAATATATGTTTTTACTTGATCATAACAGTATAATTTATTACACAATCTTTTCATGCATGTGCAATATCATTTTAAAACTAAATGATGCAATGTGCATCGTGTCACGTTGAAAATAAATATCCTCACCAAAAACTTGCTAAATGTATAATTGATACATCAGCCATTTTAATAGGGGTCACATAAGATATTGTCTGGGCACAATTATATACATCATTTACGTGTATAAAACTGTCTGTGATATGTATTTATAGGCTACAAAAACGCCAGAAATGATTTTACGTGGTCGTATACAATTTTTTTTTCATATGACGGCTTTTTAAAATTTTCAAATAATTGTTCATGAACTCTCTGTTTTTCATTATATATACATAATGATGCTATCTTCTTAATTTGCACGTTTCTTGGTGCCTATTTCACCACAAAATGTGAAACTAAAGGAAAAAACATAAAAGTTGACAAATTAAAATAATACTATATACAAAATATTGCCGATATATTACGATATTTGTCAATTCGTTTTAAATCATTCAACTTCTGCACAGCCTTTTTGCATACATGTGATCTAATTGTGTAAAAAAATGTATAGCCTAGAGATTGGTCGATCTTGGTTTCAGTACAAAAATAACATATCTATGCGCCACTCCTTCTGTAGAGAATCTTTAATATGATTTATCCTATTATGTAAACAGTAAATGTTGAATCCTGTCCTAGGAATATGTCTTGGGTTTTACTTTCCAACTTCATTTAATTATTGGAATATATAATGTATATTGGGGTCCTACATGTATGTGAACGTGGACCGTCGTGGTCATGATCGTATGGTTGTTAGATTTACAACAGCCTAAGCAATCAGTGCCTATCACCACTAGCGTTGAGAGGTCGAATCATGGTCACTGAGAGGTGTACTCGAAACAACACTAGGTGATACAGTTTGTTTGTGACTTGCGGCAGGTCGGTAGTTTTCTCCGGGTACTCCGGTTTCCTCCACCAATAAAACTGACTTCCATGATATAACTGTAATATTGTTGAAAGTGGCGTTAAACACTATAATCCTAATCCTATGTCCACGTGGTAGGTAAATGATGCCGGAAATTGGTTGAAGTAGCACATGAATACACGGTATCATAGAATTCGAGTTACCATAGGATCGGACTATATATATATATATACATTTATATCTTCAGATGACTATGTTGATACTTGTGACGTATAGGACCTATTGGCTGTATTTATTTCGCTAGCATATGGGGCTTTGAAATATCTATATATGGATATCTATGAAAAAATGTGCCTTTAAGTTTTGGTATACTATTCTCGCGGGGTCCACAGACGTATGTATCGTCAGATGATTCAAATTTGCGATACTTTTTTTTTTTATAGAGAATTACATACATTATTCATTGATCTATATTCGTCGCACAGCACATGTTGAAAATCGTAAAAAGAGGCAACATAGATACCTCTAACACACGTGTACATGATGGCTCATTAGATACCTCTGACACACGTGTACATGATGGTTCATTAGATACCTCTAACACACGTGTACATGATGGCTCGTTTTCCTGGGTGCTACATGCTTTATTAAGCATTTTTCAAAATGTAACACTTTTTTTTTACTTTGTCCCACATGCAGTTGTCAATGAACCTATATCTTACACAAAGGCATAATTTTCATCTAATTATGGTCATTTAATGCCATTTTTACATAGATATAAACATATAATATAGACATTTTGATGAGAAATTGTGTTATATATGTATTTGATATATGTATGTTGTAGACGATACAATACAGGCTTGACCTGACTTGTACCACATCTAGGAATTATGAATTACAGAGGAGGGTTTAATTGTAAGGGAGGTAGTACTTTTAAGAACTGGATAAGGTATTATTTTAAGGGAGGTAGTATTTTATGAACTGGAGGTGCAATTTTAATAGAGGTCATATTTTATGAACTTCGGAAGGCATATATTTAACGGATGCACTATTTTATGAAGGAGGTTTAATTTTAAGGGAGGTAGTATTTATGAACTGGGGGTTCTAATTTTAAGGGAGGTAGTATTTTAAGAACTAGAGGATGTATGAGAGGTAGTGATTTCAGTCCTGGATAAGGTATAATTTCAAGGGAGGTAGTATTTTATGAACTTTGGGACGTATATTTAAAGGATGTACTATTTTATTAACAGATGATATAATTTTAAGGGAAGTAGCATTTTATGAACTGGAGATGGTATAATTTTACGGGAGGCAATATCATATTAACTGGAGAGAGTGCAAGTTGCTTGGGTGTAATATTTTATGAATCGTAGAATGTATAATTTAAAAGTTTGAAGATACCAAAAGGAAAATCAAAATCCTCAATTGTTTACTGTGTCTGATAAAGAGCGTTATTCAATAAATAAAAAAACACCAGAACAGTTCCAAAATCTAATCGAAAAATCGCACAAATAGAGACAAAATCGATACCCCTAACATACTTATTACATGACGATTCACTTCCCTGGTACTTCAATATTAAATAACAAATAGTGCGGTTAAATTAGTATTGTGGTTCCCCCTTAAGTGCAATGATGCGGTCGTGCAGGTGTTTTTCAGATGTGATTTAAATACCGATCCTCACATAGAGCTGTGAGAGCGCTGAGTTTTTATCTTGATTTTTATGCATACTTTCAAAAGAATTGCCCAAATGGGCTGATAAAGGAAGTTTATTAACTGCTTCCTGAATGTTGTTACATGCCTTTCCGTCAATGTTCCAAAGTCCACTTCGTGAATTTTCGGAAAACTGTGTTTACAAACATAGTGGACGAAACTGTTTTATTGAATATTGATATGATATTGAAAGTGCTAAAAAAAAAATACATTTCTTGTAATTGCACATTAAAAAAAACAATAAATTTCTTGTTCTATAATTATGTGTTGAAATGAAATGTCTTTAATAATAGCCAAAAATTACTAACATTTTCGTACTAATCGATTATTTCCTCTGTTGAAATATATGATAAACATATCACAACATGTCATTTTTCATATCATACCCTTTATCAGCCCTTGTTCTTATATCACCCAGTCCTGGCTTGGTACATGCACTTTCAATTTAAAAAAAAAGAAAAGAAAAAAGTGGCATGGTCAAACCAGTATTATGGGCCCAAAGCCCCCATGAATGAAAAAAAATAAAATAAAGTGATTATATAGAGTAAGGGTTGAATGATTAATTACTTAACTTCAAGTGAAAAGAATGTCAGCTATATTCATGAGAAGAACAAGTTTATAAAAAGCAGACCGTGCAGGTAAAAAGGTTGAACTGGGTTCGAGTTATTAACACAAGTGGTGATTGTCATATGCAAAAGAGGGTATACTGTACAAGATCGGAACATTTCGTCTCGCAACATATCTTCAACGACTACTCCTAACAAACATGGTCAATAGAAGTTGCTGCAAATTATCTTCTACGCCCATAACATCTTTTTGCGATTTCCGAGTAAAAAGTTATGTTCGGTTCGTCTTTGCTTCCATATGTTTTGTTGGGGTTCATGTTTTATCTATCTTATTTGTATTTGTTTATTTATACTGGGATCCAACACGATTTCCACATCACATGATGTTCGTGTCATTTAACACGACGGGTGCCACTAATGGAGCTGGGCACATGAGTTCACCCCAGCGTTTTAGTGGGGTTATTGTTGCTCTATAATTGGTTTTCTGTGTAGTGTTTAGTAGATCATCGCTAGTCATTTTTCTGTTGGTTATTGTATTATCTGTCTTCAACGATTTACGGTTTCTGATTATCCCTTGTGTTATCTTCAAACTTTTCGTCTCGGTGACACTTGTATAAGAATACAAAGTATTTTATTAATAACGACATTTTTTTCATGATTTGAATATTAAGGTGTTGAATTTTATTTGGTTTGGTTTATGGTGTTTAACGCCACTTTCAACAATATTTCAGTTATGTCGTGGCGGAAACCTGGGAAAACCACCGACCTGTCGAAAGTCACTGAAAAACTTTATCACATAATGTTGTTTCGAGTACATCTTGCCATGGACGGGGTTCGAACTCACAACTTTAGTGGTGATAGGCACTGATTGCGCAGGTAGTTGTAGATTCATCTACCATACGATCACGACTGGTCCGTTATTTGGTTATAAAGCATGAATGATATTATACAATTATCGCTTTCGTATGAGGTCGATACGAGGTTATATCGACCTGACAGACATGTCTGTTATGTCGATATAACCTCGTATCGACTTCGTCCTCGGTCGATATATGTCTGTCAGGTCGATATAACCTCGTATCGACCTCATACGAAAGCTACAATTGTTATATTATTAATCTGATATTGTTCTCAAATTTTGATAAGTTAATACAACACCACGTGGTTATTTGTATTCCACTTGGCTGCAATTTTTATTGGCGCCATAAAACCTGGTTTAACCCACTGTTTTCACTTGAAAATGCCTGTACCCAATCAGGAATTGCCATTCTTTTTTTTCTTTTTCTTGGACTTTTGTTGTCACATTTATGTACATAGACAAGACAATAAATGTAAACATTTTGTAATTTTCTAACATAAACAGTTTTACAAGAACTATTCAATGGGAAACAAAAATCTGTACGTACCCTTAATTTCATACATCCTGCTATCTGCCGATAGTTCACTATCCGACTGATGATTTTTGGTCTTCTCATCGATTACTTGGTAAACATAAAATTTTCCATTAGCATCACGCTGCACAGCAAAATGCTGTCTGGTCAAACTTGAGAGATTCTCCCTTCCCCGACGACCAAAGTGGAGCATCAGATCAACGAACACCTGAAAAATACATATAGAATAATTTTGCAATTGTGTTTGTTTTATTCCTTTATGTTAATTTATATCATTAAACATATATAGATATTGAAAATATAATATCATACATGGTATGATGAGTTTTTTTATGTAATTTGTTTAGTACATGTAACATAACAATCTTTACAGTATCGGTGACCTAACATTGGTATCGTGCATTAATAAAAATTAAAGTAACGACAATATGCAATATAAAACATCTGACATTGACATAAAAAACGAGGAAGTTTTAAAGAGGTCTACGATGGCTACATTATTTTCTTTTGGCAAGTTTTTTTGCAAGAGACGTGTGCCCTGTTGACGCACCAGGTCACATCACACTTTGGGGTTCATGCAATATCCTGTCTCACTTTTATTTTCCGGATTTGTACATTTTTTATATTTTGTGCTTTACTGTAAGGTTACTGCTCCTTTTTTCTTTTGAACATAATTTTGTAAAATTTGAGAAAAATATCAGATTATGATATAATAGTATTAGTAATACAGACTTGGACATGCAAAGAAAATTACCTTATACTGCAATAGCTGTGGATCTTCCAAATTCTGGCAAAAATATGCATACATCTTTTCAATATCACTGTCCTCGATTGAGGAGTGATGGTCAATGGCTGCCATACCAACGCGCTTTAGTTCCTTGGTCATCCCTTTGAACGCCTTCGTAGACTTCTTAAAAACTTCCTCGTTTTGTATGTCAATGTCACGTGCTTTATCGAGATGTCTCTGGATCCCTTGCCGATAAGCATGCATTGTTGTTTTCTTATATTTCTCGCCCTCTTTATTTCGCATTTCCATGTAAAAGTAGCTCAAAGCATTGTCAAGTTCATCAACGGTAAAATCTTCAAATTCACTGGGCATGTTTTTTGCTGACAAGTATTGTCGAAACAACTTTACCGCTGTACTATTCTGTCGTTTGGTATTTTTTGTTTCAATAATGTCTATTTTTACTGTTGATCTCATTTTGCCCTAAAGATGCAAACCTGCCGGAGCTCCCTGCCATCTTGCAATCAATGTAAATTGTCGTCTGCAACTCATGAACGGAAGTATTATTTGATTGGTCAATTCTGTCAGGTAATAGTTTTGGGGAATTTATGAATTTATTTTTCGTAACGTGTTGTATAACCTGTGCAGTATAATATTTTTGATCGACAAAACGCTAAATTTAGTAGCATTGTCATGCAGCCAAATGGAATACAAATAACCACGTGGTGTTGTATTAACTAATCAAAATTTGAGAAAAATATCAGATTAATAATATCATAATATATATCCAAACAATATTATGGATTGATATGAAAATAACAAAACATATTGATAAAATCACTTTTAAGAAAATATTTAATTTCACATTAATTAATTGTTCTATAATTATATAGTATTTATACAGGTGAAAACTGAAGGTAGCTGTATAATATTTATATAATAATGTTTGGTTTTCTTTCAGAGAATGCTGCACAATGTTAGATGGAAATCCTGTCTCGTTAAATTTGCTTGTGCATGTGTGATTTTCTATAGTGCTTTTCAAATATCTAGTAACAGAATAGTACAATCGTTCAATCAACAAAATAGCACACACAACGATATGAAAATTGGATCGTTAGCGGAAGGACGCAATATCGAACTTAGAAAGAAGGAAAAAAATCTTCCTCATGCTTTCACTTTTGTGGACAATAAGTGGAAATTGACTAAGCTTTGCAAACCATATACATTTTTTGTTCATAATAGGGATTTTCCTTTAAGTAAATACACGTCAAACGCGGGGACCGTAAAAATATTCACACATGATCCAAAGAAGGACGGGATATCCGCTGTTATAAATAGAACAGGGGCTTTTGAAGTTAACACAATAAATAGAATACTCTACCAGTTAGAATTAGACAAACAGCTTAACCTCATTGACATTGGGACAAATGTAGGTCAACATTGTTTAGCTGCCGCCCTAATTGGAAGAGACTCTATCGCCATAGACGCGGCAGACGCTAATATAGAGCACGTATGTGCTTCGGCCCATTATTTAAATGTGGGACGAAACATTACACTTATTCATAACATAATATCGGATAATCACGAAAAACATGATTTTCGCTACAGTAAAGGAGGTGATTATGGATCTGTACACGTGGATTCTGATGGTATTTGGGATAAGATGAAGAAACAATATGACGGATATTTTCAGAAATATACAATTCCACAGAATTCTGTCACGTTAAACGATTTGTTAGATCTTCCACAAATTCACCGTTTCAAAAAAGTTTTTATTAAAATGGACGTAGAAGGTCACGAACACCGTGTATTACTTGGTGCAAGAGAATTTTTCAAACGGATAGATGTTCATGGTATAGTTATGGAATGGGCGTGGCATGTTAAACGTCCATCAGCAAATATTATAAAATCAGTAATGGCCGAATTTAAATTTAAACCTTTCTTAATGCATCAGAAATCAGAATCGCCATTAAAACTAGAAATGTCTGATAACTGGCCACAGGATGTTCTATGGTTACCTATTAAATATTTAAACTAAGCGTTCTGATTGGCCTTTTATTCGCCAGTATATTGATATGTTTATTGATTGATTGATTGATTGATTGATTGATTGATTGATTGATTGATTGATTGTAGTATTTCAGCAATATCATGGCGAGAACAAGATTACAAACGATACATCACTTGACACTTAGATCATTGCCGGATCTTCTCCACTCATCACCCGTGGGTCAATTGAAGCAACTTCATTCAGAGTTCTCCGGCTACTCATCGGCCTTTAGAAGACGTTAAATGGACAAACCATTCTTTATTTCTTTTATTATGAAAATAAAGTATGAACATTTTCTGGCTCATTAGAACATTGGTGCAAATAACACCCATTCTCCGAACGCCACGGGGCCAATCAGATTAGAGATGCATTATTAATGAGAACGATGGATGTTCCTTCAAATGACCCACTGGTGCGTTTCGGAGTGTGAGGTGACGTAGGGTCCCTATTATGTCTATCGATGGCCTTGTGTAGTATTTAATACCTGGTGGTTCAAGTCATGGGCTTTTGCTAATAGAAGTTATATTATGTACCCGGTATGTACATATGACAACTTCTGAGTCACGACGATTAAACATACATGTACAAGTTACAAGGTTAAAGCTTTCTTTATAAGAAGAGTTTGAAGATACCAAAGGAGTAAACAAAATCCGTAAATAGAAGGTCAGACAACACAAAGGCCAAACAACGATCTACAAAACACTACACGAAAACTAAAGATCGTTGTTTGTCCTTCTTGTGGCCATTGTGTTGTCTGTTCTTCTTTGATTTACGATATCTTCAAGCACTTCTTAAGGAATCTTATCTTTCAAAATGAAATTGTGTTTGAAGATATCAAGATTTTGTCGAACAGTATTCCGTAACTTGCGTACAGTTGACGACAGATGACATTAGTAATTAAATTTTGGTTCAAAGTTGACTAATCTTTCCATCTCATATCATTCGATATCTTTGGTACTATCTTTTTTTTATGGAATTAAAATATGACGATTACCTAAATTATGTATAAAATTCAAGATTAGGCTTCAGGGTTCTTAACCATCGTGGCCGTGATTGTATGGTAGCTGGATTTACAACTACTTATGCTATCCGTGTCTATCATCAGAGCGAGGTGTACAATATTATGTGATAAAGTTTGTCAGTGACTTGCGACAGGTCGGTGGTTTTCTTTGGGAACTCCAGTTTCCGCCACGATATAACTAAAATAGTGTTGAAAGTGGCGCTAAGCACCATCAAATAAACAAAAATATTAACAAAACATGGTGTATGTAGGGTTTGACATGTTATTACTCACCTTTGAAAAAACACCTTCACGACAGCATCAATTCAAGATGGGAAGTTTGGGCCCATAAGACTAGTTGAACCACAGGCACTTGTGTAGAGTCAACAATATGCTCGCTATGTACCTAAAATACCACAAGGCCGGACTCACTCCAACTACCCCTCTCACTTCAAACGCTATTTCCCCTGTCAAAATGTCGATAGGACACAAATCGCCGACTGATTTGTGTAATGAAATGATTTTTCTTCAAGGAACATCCGTTTTTTATACCTTCCTACCATCTACATCCCCATACTGACAGATAATCCTCCGATTTTGTTGACACACAACATATCGTGGGCTGCAAAAGCGAAAGTGGGTCACCTGACATCTTTCCGCCTTTCGGTAGTTCTCGGCTTTTATCATATAGAATAGTATACAATAGAAACATTTACAAGGCGCCAAAATATAAACTTCTCAGACATGTTTCGTAACGTAATGATAAAAGCCGAGAACGACCGAAAGGCGGAAAGATGTCAGGTGACCCACTTTCGCTTTTGTAGCCCACGATATGTTGTGTGTCAACAAAATCGGAGGATTATCTGTCAGTATGGGGATGTAGATGGTAGGAAGGTATAAAAAACGGATGTTCCTTGAAGAAAAATCATTTCATTACACAAATCAGTCGGCGATTTGTGTCCTATCGACATTTTGACAGGGGAAATAGCGGTTGAAGTGACAGGGGTAGTAGGAGTGATATTTTAGGTACATAGCGAGCATATTGTTGACTTTACACAAGTGCCTGTGGTTGAACAAAGGTACAACCGCATTTCATTGAAGTGCTTGTAGGGATATCGATTTTGCTTTATTTTCACCATTTTTAGCCGAGTTGCGACGAAGTCGAGTTCGGCTTATACTATGATGAATGTTGCCCGGGCGGCCGGGCTTCATCTTTTTCGCTTCCGCACAATATTTTAAGAATGAAATGTCTGATCTAAATGAAACTCGGTACACACATGCCTGGTGGTGAGAGGAGGAAGCTTATTGATATTGAGGATCGTAGGACAAAGGTCAAGGTCACAACTTCTAAAAATAGAAAAACAAATTATACTTTTTTTGTGTCCGCACAATATCTCAAATACAAGAAACTAAGTACACACACGCCTCATGCTGAGAGGAACAAGTCTCATGAACTTGAGGTTTGGGGGTCTTTTAACCAGAACATTGTCTGAGGGTTCTTAACTAAGGTTCAGAATTATGTAACTAGGCATTGTCCATCCATAAGTTCGCAACTCGGCTTTCGCACCTTTGGTGCGTTACTGATTCTTCTATTTCAAACTGAAATTGCTTCGACAATGTGGTATTTTGTGCTTTGTCTTTATTTTAATTAATTGATTTGATTTGATTTATTGTGTTCAACGCTACTTTCAGCAATATTTCAGCTATATCATGGCCACCAGATTTAGTGGTGGAAGAAGCCAGAACTTTATCACTTGCGGGTGCGAGTCGAGTGCACCCTTTTTGTAATTTACAAAACCGGGCGTGAACCCACGTCGTATTAATGATAGGCTTGTATGAGTTTCTAGGTAATCCAACTATCTGACCCGGACCTTTTTATTAATCTAATTCATTATAAATGTTACTCTGTTGTAGGCTATACTAGGTTAGTTCAAACTTGCCTCGATTAAAGATTTCTTTCAAACACTGACTCCTCCCATCATATTCTATTTATCAACTATGAAAAAGATGGAACCGTTATAAATACAAATATATCAATTATAATTATCAAGGTCAGATAAAGGTCATATACCTCAAATCTTATCTCGTGAAAGTTTCATTTGACCAAAGGTTTATATAAAACACCCGGGTGTAGTTAATACATACACATACCAAGATAGAACCTGGATATCCAACGCCATATGTATCGTGGTGTTTAATGATTTGATGTGAGACGTTGTTGTTCGTTTTGTTTATATTAGTTGAATTGTTTAAACTTTCTTATCACAATTTGTGAAAGTTGTAACCCCAAACTATGGATTGTAGTTATATTTTGAAATGCAACAAATGACAATATTCTTTAAAGTTAAAGTAACTCAAAATAAAATGTCAAAACCAAAAACAAATCATCGCCCTGCCATTACTGGCAGATTATGTTACAGAATGTTGTATTGGCATGTGGTAGGTAAACGAATGAAGCAGAGTTAAACCGAATAATTGGATGCCAACCCTCCCATCTTGATAATTGGATCTCCAAATATCAACAATGTCAGTTCCAAAGCACAGCGATCAAGGTTAGCTCGATTGCTTCATTATATATATTTGGTGTAACTAGAGACAGGAGGAAACCGGAAATACACCTTCCAAACAGTTGTTACGATCACTCCGCACGTCTCTAAATGGTCTTAACGACCAGAAAACAAGTTTGATGCATTAATTAAATAGTACACACGAGGCTTGAACTCTTTCTCCTAGAAGGGATGGTTGTGGCTGTATGGTAGTTGGAATTACAAATACATTTTTTAATAAGCGTCTATCACCACTAAAGATGGGGGTTCTAATTTCGATCATGGCAATCTATGTGTAATCGATACAACATTATGTGATAACGTTTGTCAGTGACTTGCGGCGGGTCGGTGGTTTTCGCGGTGTACTCCGTTTTCCTCCATCGTTAATACTGACCGCCTCGATATAACTGAAATATTGTTAAAAGTGGCGCTAAACACCATAACTTTAACCCTAACCCCTTTCTCGTAAAGAGATAACAGCATGAACCATGTTGAAATTTTGGTCGCCATATACTATCTTTCATGTTCCTGTTACGCATAACCATATAATGAAAAAGATCTAACTTCGAACACTTGTGGGTCAAAGCGACTATGCAGCTGATAACCAATGTCATAGCATATGCCCGCATTTATTCCGAAATGAAAACCGTCTAGACATAGGAAACAAACACAAGTTGTGATGTCAACCGAACATACAGTAATTATGATGAAATAACCAAAAACATTCATTTGGTTTTATGAGAACAACTCGCCAGCAAAACACAACTTTAGGCCTGTAAACTCCAGATCAGAAGGGTTGACAGTGGTCTGAATGGCTTGCATATATGTGACAGAGCAGAGCGTGCTAACACCAACGGTAGTTATAAAATATAATTATAGAATATGTCAAGTATGTATTTAAGATGATTTGTGCGTTAAAAATAATACTTAAGTTGTATATCCAGACGTGAACACATGTTAGCTGTGTTAAAGACCCGGCAGCACATATAAAAACCCGATCATCTTGTTCTTTGTATCCGTTCCTTCATTGTACTCGTTTGGAGTTCAAATTCCTCTCAAGATAATTTTTGCTGTACTTGAGTAGAGAAATTACATGAATAAAAACGTAATTATCTAATTTAGAGCGCACGACATGTTCCGGGAATGACTTTCACCGGGTACGCTCAAAGTTAGAAAAATTGTAAGTCGGAAGACAGTTGGTTAACCTTAGTTCCTTCAAGATAAGTCTATAAAGTGTTTATCACTTTACTGAATGTGTTGGGTTCAGAATAAATATTGACAAAAAAAGTTATATGATTGATTGATTTTTGGTGTTTAATGCCACTTTCAGCAATATTTCAGCTATATCATGACGACCAGTTTTAGGGGTGGAGGAAGCCGGAGAGAACCACCGACCATGAGCAAGCAACTGGTAAACTTTATCACTTGCGGCTGCGAGTCGAGTGCACCTTTTTTGTAATTTACAAAGCCGGGCGCGAACCCACGCCGTATTGGTGATAGGCTTGTATGAGTTGTTAGATCTAGCGACCTAACTCATTGAGCCACCCGGGCTCCTCAAAAGTTATATGGTGTGATTCAAAAAAAGAGTGCTAGAATTAAATATATCCTGAAACTTTTCGGAAACATCTATATTGCTAGGTATGGGGTTTGACTTGTCACAAACAGATAAAACTGTAAAATATTTTACAGAAAAAATACTTAAAAGTGTAGCGCTTTGAAGAACTTACTTATAATAGAAAAACAGTAGAAAGAGGAAAATTCGATATGATGTCCCTACCATACATATACATGAACGCTCACAGCCTTGACTTAATACAGGTACTAAATAAAAAGTGACGGGGTTAAACTAGTTTTATACGCGAATCTAAACTTGACACAATATGCAATGATAATGTAACAGTTGAAAAAGAAAAAGCAGAAAACAAGACAATGGAAAAACGATTATGAAATATCTTTTGAAGATTGGCATGCCATTTTGCATAACCGAGGATACCAATCTACAAAACCTATAATTTAGACTATTGCCGAAATTGTTACCTTAAAATAAAATGCAAAACAAAAATAAATAACACAGCGCCAAAATCTAATAAAAAAATGTCTAATATAATTGTGTACTTGCTGCACGGAAAGTAAGGAAGCACTGCAAGATATATTTTGGAATTGTAGTTTCGTTCACAATGTTTGGTTTGCCGCTAAAAGTGTTTAATGATTATATTAATTACTCTTTCATTCAATGTAAGAGAGATAACTCTTGTAGCATTCGAGGATTGCATCGATAATCATATCCTGGTCATTTTAAGATGTTATATATCGTCGTGAACCACGGTCCACACAATAGAAGGTGAAAAAGTGAGGAGTACTTGCTATATAAGACAAAATCACGACCAATGGCTCCTCGCGAGCAGTTGGAAAAATAAAGGGTATTTGTTCCATAAAAAAACGAGACACGGTAATTACGGTCGTATATTTGTGGGCTCATATTTTCATAAAATAATTATACAAGTAATATTATTAATTATTGCACTCGTACAGTCAGTTAGAAATAGTACAAAATAAAATATGTGGCAGACTTTAACTACATTCCTGAAAAACAACATTGTTGCAACTAAAAGGCAGGTGCTTGCTTTCCTTGGTAAACTTGTTTAAAAATAGTTGGAATTTCCAATCTATTTTTAGATCTATTTATAGAACGACTGATCCAGAGTCGGTTCTCAGCTATCAAAGGGTCTATGTCATAAATAAAGATATGCCTCGACTCCTGATAGTGTCTAGAATGTCAATATAATAGTTTGGTTACAATATATGATCCGTAGAAACCAATATTTGAGGAAATCGTTCAGGTCAGAAAACCGGAAACATGGGTTTTCGCGCATGTGACGTCGAGGGGTGTTGTTGTGAGGTTGTCAAGGGGTACGTCACAATGCAGTTACACGAGACTGGAGCTATATAAACGGGCGCTCCGGCTGAAAACGGTCAGTTGGTGGGTGCCAAGCAGAAGGGCACATAAACAACTCAAAAGAACTACTAAGTTTAGAACGAGAGTAGTTTGATTAGGTGACAAGGAAGGTTATTTATAAAATAATCTTTATAACCTGAACAAAACCAATCTACAAAGGGAGTCCGTACGGGATTCTATTAAAATAAAAAGTAGAAAGTAAAGAGCAACTGGCTTAGATAAAGGCTAGAGCAGTTGGTAAATAAAGTGACAAAGATAAATTATGTGGGAATTTTATAGTCACTAAGACATGGTTGAATCCACGGGTATATGGAATTCTTGATAGGAATTCGTTATTAATTCTCTTTTACAAATAATTTTATTGTTCGAAATAACTTGTAACTTGTTTTACGGATAAAAATAATTGTCGAAATAATTTTATGAATTTAATTGCTAAGGATAAAAGATAATCAGAAAGTAATGTAAATTATTTCAAATAATAGTTTTCTACTTCAGTTTTGTTTGCTAACTTTAATATTTAAAAAAGAATGGTTATTTCAGCGGTCATGCATCTGAAGGCACACAGGGAGCCTGGGATGTGTCAATTATAGAATTGACTTCAAAAATTCAAGTTAGATACAAGGATCTAAGGTTCCTGAGGTTTAGATCGTATCTTGGTGCAGTTGTTTACATATTTAGGTACAAGTTACGACGGTACTTGTACAATACGGACCTGGGGATAGAGTCTGTATAGCAGACTAGGTAAAGAGAATACAAACAATCTGCTCGGAGAATACTTAACCTGGGTCAATAGAATATTCAACCTGGGACAATAGAATACTTAGGTAATAAAAAGAAAATCGAACTGTCAGATTATAGAAGGATAATCTGAAGTTTATATCCAGAACATCCTGTGTGAAAAGAAGGAAAAGAACGCTACCAAAAACATAAACATTAATGAGACATTGTTCTTTTGTGAAATCATTGATTCATATAATCTATGTACAATAAATTGATGATATTTTTTATTTCAAACTTTTCTCATGTATACTAAAAAATAGTCACCAAAAGCCAGAGACTTGACGATCCCGATAAAAGTAACGCCGGTATTTTTGTAGTATTATCTTGATGGTGGAGGAATAGTAACAGGTTTCTCAGTCTAGACCTTCCCTGTGTACTGGTATAACTATAGCTGGTTAAAATTATACAGTTACGGTTCTACTAGTACATTGACCCCTATGTTATAGCGTTGTTCTTCAGGGTGGTATTCACGTTACACTTGGGCACAATATTATAACAATTTCAATCAAATATAGATCTCGACTGACTGAGTGTAAACGTTGTTGTGCTAAACCGTGGCTATAGATAGGAAGAAAAGACAAACAAATACACACACAGCGTCGGCGTTGCAATATATAGAGGTGATGATGTAACGGAGAATTCTTGTAATTACATAGAACTCTCGGCTACCTCGTGTTTTTGTTGTATTTTTTATTTGTATTATCTTGTGTAGTTTTCATCTACCGTACGCGCATGTATGTATTGTTCCACAGGCGCATGGGGCATGGATTTCGTTTCCTCACCCCCCCCCTTTTCTCTACTACCCCCTTTTCTAAATTTTCATAATCTTTCGTTTTTCTTCATTTGACAATATCAGTAGACGTCATCCATCATGAATAATACATGTATTCTGTGTCCACAGTTTTTCGACTGATACAGAATACTGTATCAGTCGAAAAA
>MJUT01003643.1:1142262-1177932 GCA_002080005.1 Gigantidas platifrons | reverse complement strand
CCCCCTCCCCACCCTCACACTGTTGACTACGCAATTGTCACCTCTCACCTCTCTATCCTTTTTTATCTGTTAAACCAATTACCTCTCAGTTATATAAACTTCTACAGCCACCACAACTGTAACTTGATCAGTTTCAAATTAAATATAGTCATCTGAATGAACTATAAATTACTACACTAGTCTTTCTGAATGAAAATAGAAATCTAATATGACACAGGCGCGTTTAATAGTGTTGTGTATGGGGTTGTTTTTTTTATTTTTTATTATTATTTTTTGTATTAAACGTGCGCCTGATTTATATGATGATGCTATATATACATAAGAAAAGATATATAAGAAAATTGTTTATTAAAGTTTCACATCATCATCATAATAAAAATATATACATAAAAAACAATCAATATCCAGCCATTAATAAACACACACTAATTACTAGTATGATTTTTTAATGATTTTTTTTATTGCAGTTTTTGAAAGTTCATATATATATAAATGTTATAAAAAAAATCCTACTGTCATTATCTTGCATCATTAAGGAGTAAATTGATTATTAAATTATGTAAGCAAAAGCATGTGGTAAAATTAGTTCATTTTATATTTTTTATATCTACAATTATATATGGGATGGTCTCCTGTTTGGAACTTTAGGCATTTTTTAAAGATTGTTTTACTCAAAACAAAAGATATATGTAGATTGTAGGACAAAATTTGATTTCTCAAAGAGTCTGTTATGGAAGAGTCTATTTTCAGAAGGGGTGTAATAATTTTACTTTTTATTTATACTATTGCATAAAATGAAGAAACATGAATTAATAACATCCTCTTGGTAAAAAAAGATGGATCTGTTTATTTTGATGTTATTATATGGTCTTGTTAATGATCACAAAATGTAACTTGTCACCCCTGGGTTTGTTTTATCTGGAATGAGGAGGAGCTTGTCCAGATTAACTTGCTAGCTTCCAGATGTGGGTCGGGGGCCCGGGTGGCTCAATGAGTTAGGTCGCTGGATCTAACAACTCATACAAGCCTATCTCCAATACGGCATGGGTTCGCGCCCGGCTTTGTAAATTACAAAAAGGGTGCACTCGACTCGCAACCGCAAGTGATAAAGTTTACCAGTTGCTTGCCCATGGTCGGTGGTTCTCTCCGGGTACTCCGGCTTCCTCCACAACTAAAACTGGTCGCCATGATATAGCTGAAATTTTGTTGAAAGTGGCGTTAAACACCAAAAATCAAATCAAATCAAATCAAATCCAGATGTGGGTTAGACCTGTGACGTCAAACTGCCGCCAAAATGCCAAAGAAGCGCTGTTTAGGGGTGGACAGTGCACAAATAATGCAGAAATGATAGCTTTAAGTGTATTAACACACAAACTGTGTGGTTCCTCTGATCAATTAAAGATGTAAGGTCACTTCTGAGGTGTTCCCAGTGGGATTTGTAGGTTTATTGCATATTGACAGGGGCCAGAAGTGGGATATATAGTTTTCTGGCAATTTTGCATGTTTAATTTACATGAAAATTATGAACTTAAATGAAAATTAGCACATTTATGGGTGTCCCTAAGGACTTGAATTTGATATATAAATGTTGAGAGGGACATCTTCTACAAAACCGTGTCCCAGTTTTTGGATAATTTGTTTCTTAAGAAATGTATGGTTCTTGAAAGAACAAAGGGGAAACAAGATGTTGGCATCCAACAGATGAAATAGTTTATTTGGGATATTGTCATTACTCGACACTCAATACTCCGACAGTCATTACTCCGACACTCAATACTCCGACAGTCATTACTCTGACACTTATTACCCCGACAATCATTACTCCGAATCTTAATACTTCGACAGTGACCGATAGTCTTTGCAATTCTGGCGCTTTTAGCAATCCAAATGCAGTACGGGATTGCCCATTTAACTTGAAAGGGGCATGGTTTTTATCCAGGAGTCGGAAGGTTTTTTTTCCGTATGCAGCACTATTGTTTTTAAAGCTTTTCAGCGCGGCCCAACAAAATATTTAAAAAAAAAAGAAAATATTATTTCATGTAGATCTAATAAAAAAGCTTTCTTTGATAAGTTTATTTCCTCGATTCCCGTCATATTTTCCTCAAAATTCAGGATAGCAAAAATACATGGCCTACCTTTTCAAGTTATCAAGTCGTCTCATAGTTGAGCGACACCTACCTACCATTGAATCAGACGCGTACGGAATTGGGTTTGTCGAAGAGACCCATACTACTCGCGACCAATACTGCGGGTGCATTGCAACAGTTTCAGACAGAAATTGCTTCACTCGCATTCGGTCGAACTCATTGGGCTCGTAATTTTGTGTGTTTTTCCCCTTTAGATTGCTGTCTGTGGTCCCCGGGTTTGTATATAAAAGGCCGAGATTGGATTTGGTTTTTTGTTGTTGTTGTTATTTTCCTTCACTTCTTTATTGACTCCGCATATATGATATGAATATATGATCACTCATGCCGAAGCGCATTCGTGCGCGTAGAAAGTTCCGCACACTCGTTTAATCTGATGCGTTTTGCGGCACTCGTGATCATATTTTCAATATCCACTCCGTGCAATTATCCTATTGTTGTTTGGAGTTGCGATTAGATAGGATATGATGATACAGTCCGGGGTGCATGGTCGGAGTATTAATGGGTGTCGGAGTAATGACTGTCGGAGTTATGAGTGTCGGTGAAATAACTGTCGGAGTTATGACTGTCGGAGTAATGAGACGACCCCGTTTATTTAAGGATTGGAGACATATATCAAAAATCTGAGACACGGTTTTGTAGCTTGTGTATAAAGAACTGAAAACAAAATTTAAGTGGGTGTTGACATGAATGTGCTACTAGTATTTTTATCCAAGCTGATACAGTGCATTTTTTGTATTTTATTAGCCATAACTTTTTTTATTATTAACTGCATATTATAGAAATTAATTTAAATAGATAAAGTCACTTTTTAGCTACAAGATGAATCTAGAATTTTAAAAATCCATCAAGTACTTGCTGAGATATGAACCTTCAAAGACTCTTGATTGGAGTGAAAAAAAAATCAGACTGTTGTGCTACCTTAAAACGAGACAATATTAACGAATTAAAAAATCTATAAATATTTACTTATTTTATTTTAAAATTACCTAAAATATTTACTTAATAAGTGTGTTAAAATATTAAAAGATCAGTGAAATATTTCTTTGTTTTGCAATCTTTGTTTCAATCATACGAATGTGCAATGCTATAAATATATCTTGTTAGTATACACAATTATTATCAGGAAAACCCCTCAATTTCAATGCAGATGTTATGACACAGAGGTCACATTGAGATGATGTCAGCTTTATCAGCATTTTATAATTGGACAAAGAGGGGGCAAGATAAGAGATTTCTCTCTCAACTAGCTTGTTTCATAGACTGTCTTTGTAAATAACTTAACATTCCAATAAACTTGGCAGAAGTGTATAATAATATCTTCGAATGTAATAAGATATCTCCAGATGAAATGATGGAATTGACAAAAACTTGAACTCTAGCTACACGATAATGATATTTTATCATATATACATATATTTATAATTGTTAATGTTATTGTTTATGAATCACTGTAATGACTTTGCCCCTTGTGGGCCCTCTATTGGACAATAAAATTCTTCTTCTTCTTACATATATTCCATTGGGACCCCCAAAATAAAAAACCATTTGAAAAAGCATAATGTACTACATTGCATATTTCAACATTCTCAACTGCAATGGACTAGTGCAGTTTATAAACAAACAAACCTACCTGTTGTTTTCAATTATTTATTATTGATTTTAGTTTGTTTGTTCCTTTATTTCAGTTTATGAATGAACTTATTTCATATAATGAAAAGGTTTTTTTCCCCTTCTAGTTTGTTCTGTATGAAATTATGCTAAAAGACATTTCATTGGCCATTAACAATTCTTAATTTAAAAGCTTTCTCTTGATTGGTTGCTTTAGATATTGAATTTCGAATCTCGAATTTCGAATTGCAGATATTGAATCTCGAATTTCGAATCCTGAATCTCGAATGATCCTTCTGGGCTTTCGAACAAATATGTACTTGGTAAAGTGCTGTTGAGTTTTTATTTATTTGTGTGGTATTACATATTTTAAAGTATGCAGGGTAAGTACTATTTTTTTTTAATTATTTAAATATAATTCCATGTTCTTGTCATAAAAGATACAATTATAATGCAATGAATTTTGCCTAAACATATAAAATGTACTAAAACATTGGAACCATTAATATAAAACTGAAAAAGATATTACCAATTTACAAATATTTAATATTTTTTCTAATGAATCCACATATTTTATGATACAAGGTTACATTACATAGTGATAGCATCCCTTTCAATTTATATAACGAAGGATTTCTTATGTAATATTCCGGAATAAATTTTGTTCGTAGTTCACTAATTTGTGGATATGAACAAATAAATAAATAATGAAATTCATTTCCAATTTCTAGGTTACATAAATGACATTTCCTGTTTTGTTTCAGAATATTTGCCCATTTACCAGTTTCGATAGGAAATTTCAAATTCGAGCATCTCAGTTTACACATATATATTCTATCAGATGGGTGTAACCTAATAAGATAAGGTTATAGCTTAAATTCGGTTTTGAAAATACCATAAAATTCACCCCGTGAAGAATTATTAATCTGTTCAAACCAATACTGAATATACTGGTCTAACAACCTTTGTTTTAGGACAGACTTTAATACATTTTTATTCATATGTATCTGATCATTCCAAATAAAACTAAGTCCACACTCATCAAAGATTGATTTGACGTATGTAATCCATTTAAAATGTATGGGATTACTTTGATGAAGTTTGAACATAAGTCTATACATGATACTGGAAAGTTTATTATTATTACATAACATGTTATTCCAAAATGTAGCCATTCTCAACTTAATAATATTTTCAACAGGAAAACGGCCAATTTCACCGTAGACCATGAAATTTGGTGTACTGCTTCTTAAGTTTAGAATTATTTTACAATATTGCAAATGCATTTTTTCTATGTCCTGTTTATTTTCAAATCCCCATACTTCACAAGAGTAAACTAAAATTGGAGTAATAAGTGACTCAAATAGCTTTAATTGTAAGTCAACCGGGATGGCTAAGTTTCTTATTTTTCTGTATAAAGCAGGCCTGATCAAGTAATTTCTTTCGAGCTTTACAGAAATTTCCATTATAATTAGATATAACCCCTAGGAATGAGTACGAATCTTGTAAATCTATAGCCTGACCATATAATTTTAAAACAACATTAGTTTTATATTTCATTTTGCTGAACAATACAATTTTTGTCTTATTCGTATTTACAGTAGTTTCCAAATGTTACAATAATCTTCAAAAGCTGATAGTGCCTCTTGAAAGCCTTCTGTCGATTCAGATAAAATTACAGTGTCATCTGCGTAAAGTATTATGAATATTTTTAAATAACATGCAATTGTGTCTTGACATATTTTAGATATTTGCTCAAGATCACTGATATTATTTTCTAAGAAAAAGGTTTCCAAGTCGTTCAAAAACAATGAGATCAGGAAAGGCGACATATTTCCCCTTGTTTCACCCCTACCTCACTATTAAAAAATACAGAACATTCTTCTCCTTTTCGTATACATGTTTTGATATTTTGATATATATTATAGATAACTTTAAAAATTTTACCCTGTATATTTGATTTTTGTAGTTTTTGCCACAATCCTAATCGCCAAACTGTGTCGAATGCACTTTTAAAGTCAACGAAAGAACAAAACAGTTTTGTTTCCAAAGGAAAAATACATCGCTATTAGAGAATGTAAAACAAAAATAGTGTCTACTGTCGAAAACCCACTTCTAAATCCAACCTGTGCTCCCGAAATTAGCTCGACCTCATCTGCAAATTTATTTAATCTATTGTTAAGGACGACAGTAAATGTTTTACTAAAACAAGAATTAAGTGTTATACCTCTATAGGAAGCTGGGTCTAACTTAGAACCTTTGTTTTTGTATATATGGATCATAATTCCTTCAGTCCAGCTCTCTGGTATAATACCTTTGTCTAAAATAACATTAAATAATAAAACGTATATTGCTAGCATATCATCTAGTGTATATTTAATGTATTCATTGAGTATATTATCACTGCCAGCAGATTTACCATTCTTTAATTTTTGACAACTGACTTTATTTTATCTGTTGTTATGGGAGAATTTAAAATTTCCTCCATCTCTGGAGAAAGATTATCAATATTAATATCTATATCAATATTGTTATTATCATTATCAATGTTTGTATTTAGATTTTTTAAATAGTCATACAATGTTTCTATGGATATATTAGATTTATTATCCTTTTCATATTTTGCAAACCTGTTCAAAATTTTCCAAAAATCTTTTCCGTCATTTTTGGAGGTATTTCTCAGTTAATTTTCTAATTGTAATTGATAATCATTGTATGCCTTGTTTGTTGTCTGTTTATATTGTTTGCTGCAATCGAGTAAATGATTTTTGTTTATCTCGTTTTTAAAACGATTGTAAAGTTTTCTTGCTTTGTGAAATTTGTTCCTGGATTCATGACATTTTTTTATGTACCAGGGTTTCGAGTTCGGTTTTAGTGTTGATCTACGTGGTTTGTGAATGTTTGACTAGCGGTTTTACTTTGTAATATCATCAATCTCTTGCTGCGTACAGCGATCACGTGCTTGTATATTTTCCAAATCATTTATAATTGTGGTTACACCCCAGGTCTATTGTTAAACCATACGCTTTCTATCTCTGAAACTGCCTTTCTATGAATTACTTTATTGTTATAAGAACAATAGACTGTGTTCACAGGGTGTGACGACAGGGGTTTCTGGAAACCCTTGTCTTCACACCCTGTGAGCACGGCCTATTGTGCCTACAACAATGAAGTAATTAATTACCACTCAGCTGAAGATAACACGAAAACTGGATATTGAAAAACTGAAAAAGAAAACATAAAGATCTTGTTAATGAAGTATAGTCTGAAAAAAAATCCAAGCAATCGTTAAAAAAAGTTAAATAATAATAAATAATCGGGAAAAAACCTTGGTCGGGAAAGCAAATGTAAAAAGAAAATACATTATATGTTGGCACCCTTTCAAAAGTTTATCATTGGTGGATCTAGGGGGGATCCCCCTTTTTTCGGAAAATTTATTATAATTATGTGAAAATTGTCGGAAATGAGACTGTTATTACCTGTTTTTTTTTATTCTGAAACCACTTTTTAAATTGTCTGGATCCAAGCCTTTAAAATAAAAATAAAAACATTGACCTGTTAAATGCGCACTTAACAGTTTATTGGTAGAAAAATACTTTGTCATATTCAACATATATTCTTACTTACTTTATTTAGCAGTTCTGCGTAATATTTGTGACAATATGGTTAATATTCATTTTCTACGAAACGTTCAGTTTAATATAACACGTCTATCATTCCTGAAGACCAAATGAATACAGGTACATATCGAATAACATCTCTCATTATTAACAAATCAATCTGTTTAGTCCTTAATACAACTCAGTCGTTCAATCTATCTTTATAGAAGAGGTACCCAGTGGGGAAACCACAAAAATGTATCGATTTATGAAATTTAATGTTTCTGTGTTTATTGTTTTTGTTTTTTATGACATTTTGTAATGAATATTTCGTGTATTTAGAATAACATAGGGAGTAAGTTAGTTATACACTTCGGTATACGGAAATCCAGAAACACCTGTACCTCAGTGTATAACTATTACTTATCAGACCTTGACTGTTGTGAACTGTATTGACAAACTCGTTTCTTTTGTTATCGAACCATTGTGTTTTTGTCGGGTGTTGTGACGTGTTACTGTTATTCATGTTTGGAGTGACAGACGATTTCAAAGTGATGTGTATTGGGTTATGTACATCTGACAGCAAAGGATCGAAATCTTGTATTTCGAATTCTTTCACTAAGGAAAACAATTTTGACAACAAAAAATAGTATATGACACTTGTGTTTTTGCAAGTTCTTTTCCAGATTCCTTTATCCAGGCCTATGCAAGAATTTGCGATGTATATATTAATTTTTTTACATAAATTTAGCAATTTAAATCCATAGTTATTTGGTTGACAGCTACACTGAGATACTCTAGATAATGGAACACCCTGATTTTCCAAATTTTCATAATCTAACATATATGACAAAACATCGTCATCACTATCTAAATTAAATAAATCTAATTACGTTTCATCAGGTATAATGAAATCATTTAGAGTATGGTATTTGCGTTAAAATCACCAACAATTGCAGAATACATATTTGAATCTTTCGATAATGCAATTAACTCATTTTCAATTTCATCAAACGATTCTGAATTAGAATATTTCGAACCTTCTGGATGTACATAAACACAACCAAGGATAATATCATTTTGTAAGTCAAATGCTACATTGGATATTTTACCCACTGTACAAATTGACTTTCACTATGGATAAAGGAGAGACAATTTTTCAATTTGCTTTTATAAATTATTACTATACCACCTGATTTTTTACACATTTTTTCCCCTATTTTTTGTAATCTATGAGTAACCATTTCGGACATTTAATATATCCAGGTCGTCAAGTTTTGTTTCTACAAATATTATAATATCATGACTTACAATAATATCTGTAATTTCCTGAAATTTAAGTTTACTTTTTAAACCACATACATTTAAATAATATATTTTCAACAAAATTTTCATGCTTTCTATTTACAAAATTGTCAGAAGTATTGTTTTCTGTAGTGTAACATTGTCCCCTTGTACATCTGTCCTATCCATGAGTAACCGGTGGCTGTACATTCATCGGAACGGCGGCTGGTGGTGGCGACGGCGGAGGTGGTGGATGATTGAAAGATGGAACAACTGGCCTAGGATAAAACCGTCTTTTGTCAATGTAAAGTCTATCTTCTTTTAACACTGCCTCATGCCCTTTGCCAAGCGCATCTTTCATTATAGGCACTAACTGTCTTCTTCTATCTATAATTTCTATTGGACATTGTTCATGCACTATGAACTGTTTATTGTTTTTCAGTTTTTCAATGACCTTACTTAGTACTTTGTTTCTAACTTTCCTCCTCTCGAACTCAGCAACTATTGCTCTAGGACTTCTATCTTGTTTTGGCTTGAGCCTATGCACCACATGAAAGTTTATCTCATCATCAATGCCTAATTCTGACTTGATGAAATCTTTGACTTTACCTTCTGTATCCTCAACTGGATTATAATCATCAGGAATACCTTTGAAGATGAGATTATCCCTCATTGATCTGGACTGTTGTTGGACAACTCTTTCCTTTAACTCACAGTTTTCCTCATAAAGTTTCATGTTTTGTCTGTCCATGTCTTGCACTTTGTTATGCATGTCAGTTAAACCCTGGTCCATTGTAATAAAATAGTTTGTGTGTCTTTTCAATTGTTCTCTTATATCTAATATTTCATTATCAATTGTCTGACAATGTGTTTCCATGTTTACAAGCCTAGATAATATGTCATCCAACAGATCAAGTTTTTTAAGTCTATTTGTCACTTCACTCATGAATCGTTCAAATCTGGGAATGCAGGCGATGGAGGTGGCAGTGACATAGTGGGCAACTGTTAGAGAGGACTATATACCATATGAGCAGGTGTGGTATGTGGCACTGGTGGTTGATATGGCGTAAAAGGATAACCAGGAGGTGTACCATAAAGTGTCTGATGAGCAGCGGAATATACATTAGTGGTTGGTGGAGAGTGTTCTGATTGTGGTGTGGTATTGACAGGCAGTTGATTTTGTTTTTGTTTGGAGTCGGAACTAGAATTGTCAGCCATCTTGGAATACCTACCTGGCGAAGGTGTTCCAGTTTGTTTACGTTTACGTTTTGAGCTATTTTTTCTATTCTTTGCCATTCAATTCATGATTTAAAGTCATTAAAACATCTCACTATGTATGTATTATAAGTCGAATATACTTCTACAGAAGTGTATGATCATTTTCATTACAAACTTTCATAATATATATGAGCCGATATTTCCTGACTTTTAACCCTGTCGCCATCTTGTGCAATATAAAATCGTTAAAGTATTGTATTCAAGGACATTAATTTTTGTGGGTTATTTTTGTTGATTACGAAAAACAAAGAAAACCAACACATTTTGGAACAGTTCCAAAATCCAATAGCAAAATAGCAGAAAGAGGAAAAAATCGATAGCCAGGTCCCGAGGACTACACAAATGGCGGGTACATATAGTTTTATTGGTTCTTTAAGTGAAAATATTGCTCATGCAAGTGCTCTCCACAATCCTCAAACACTACCAAGCTAACAACGTTTTCATTAAGAACTCGATAATCTTGACTTTATACATAATTTATATAATTTTCGTGAGGCAGACATTTTCATATGTATAATATTAATTATATTAAGTTATTTATTTAGTGGCCATCGTGTCCGTGATCGTATTGTAGTTTGATTTACAACCACATGTATAATCTGCATGTCATCACTAACGTTGTTAGTTCGAACCCCATTCATGGCGAGGTGTGCTCGATACAACATTATGTGATGAAGTTTGTCAGTGACAGGTCGGTAGGTTTCCCCGGGTACTCCAGTTTGCTCCACCAATAAAACTGACCGCCACGATATAAGTGAAATATTGTTGAAAGTGGCGTTAAACACCATTAGTCTAAACCTATCACCACTGAAGTTGTGAGTCCGAATGTCGATCATGGCGAGGTTTATATTTTTTCTCTCCTCAAAATGATCAACTGTCCTAACAGTGGAGGGACGTAGGGGAAAACTATTAAATATAACAGAACCAAAAGTATATGCACATGTCAAGTCCTTCAAACCGATCGAAAGTAAATTCAACTAATTAAATCATTAACTACCCATTGTAATTAACCTATAATGAGAGAAAGTTATTAAATAATTCAGTTAAATTAAATGTTACCAATTACTAATACTGCAAATTAATAGAGAGAAAAAAATGAAAATGAAATCCCTAAAATAAATGCCATAGCATATTAATAAACAGGAAGGTTACCCAAGTTACAACTTTATCTTATCTATATATTTATATACAGCAAGGTTATTCTGAATTTAACCGCATCTTTGGCGTAATGGGTAGCGTGTTCGCCTCGAGAGTGGTAGATCGTGGGTTCGAGCCCCGGTGTTCTAGAGCCATTTCCCCCTTGGAAAAATGGCTATATCGACATCTTCCCCCCCGGAAAATTGGCTATATAGCCATCTTTCCCCCTTCCTTGTCAGGGGGGGGGACTATATAGTAGAATTTCCCCCGGAAAAAATGGTTATATAGCCATCCCCCCTTTTACATGTAAGGGGGAAAATGGCTATATAGTGGGTGTTCCCCCCTAAATGTTTTTTCTCATTCATTATAAATAAGTTATGATTTATTTGCACTAAGCAAACATTTTATTTGAAAAAAAAAACGAAAAGCTATTATCACGCCTAATATAAGATGATAATAATAATAATAATAACTAGATGACATGGAGATGGAAACTATCTCTAAGGACTCCGCCGTTGCAAAATAAAGTAAATATCTAAAGAATCTGTTGGGTTACCAAAATTATCGTCCCATGAAAAACTCTAAGTTTGAGACCTTGACCTTTGAAGGACAAAAATAAATTAAGTAAGACCTTCTCTCGGTGGCTAACAATCATGCAAAATATCATCCCTCTACAATTGGAGCGCACACGATTTTCAGTAGTTCACAATATAGGGGTCCCATGAAAAGTTTGAGACCTTGACCTTTGGAGGACCAACAAGCTAGAATATGATATGCGACACACCTTTTTAATAGTAGTTAACAATCATGCAAAGTTTCGATCATCCCTCTACTATAGAATAGAGAAATGAATGGTTATATATTTATGAAGCGGACACTAATGTGTTTCGGACGGACGGACAGAGCGATCACAATAGGGCGTTCGACACTATGTGGCGGGGCCCTGATAATCTGTTACATGTTTTTGTTTAATTAATGTACCCTTTGGAAGTGTTTTCTTCGTTTTTATACCCCAACATAATTTATCTGTGTTTTCTTTTCGAGGACTTAAGAATTAGAAATGCATATATTTTTTTCACTGTTTGGTTGAGTTCTTGTCTCTTGTTCTCGTTTCCATTCTCTATACTATATAAATAATTAGTTTCTTTTCATTTTTTTTCAAATAAATGTTTATACATTAAAATTAAATTATAACTTATTTATAATAACGGAGATATATATTTGGGGGAAAAACTACTCTATAGCCATTTTCCCCCTATTTGCCAAGGAGGGAAGATCTACTATATAGCTATTTTTCCGCCTATTCAGGTAAGGGGGAAAAATGACTACATAGCCATTTTTTCCGGGGGGGCTGGAATGGCTCTATAACACCAGTCGGGTTAAACCAAGGACTATGAATTTGGTATTTGTCGCTTCTCCGCTAAGCATGCATCATTAAGGAGAAAGAGCAAAGACTGGTTGAATCGTAAACATTATATATTATCAGCCTTAAAATGGTAGCCATTGGCATTTAAAAGGTAGTGAATCAATTGTACGGTGACAGCGAAACTGGAACCGTTCAATTGATTCACTACCTTCTAAATGTCAATGGCTACCATTTTAAGGCTAATAATATTTTTGTACGAACTTGATAGCTTAAATTGTATTGTTTTTGTGTGCTACACCCAATGCGATGACCGATATAACTTGATCATACTGTACTGTCGCGGTCACAAGGTCACGATCGTTATAATTGTGATATATTTTTAGAATCCTGTCCAAACATAGCCATTGACAAGATTTGATCAAAGGCAATGCGTTGACCGATATACGTTGATCTGTGTGTTTATTGATTTTTTGTGGAGCTATAAATAAAAGAAAACGAAATGATTGTATTGTTTTAACATCAAGAAATCATGCATTACATTGAATGAAAACGTTCTACAAATCAGTGTATTGTCGGTCAAAAGGTCACTGACCGTTATAATTGTGCTATATTTTTAGAATCGTCTCCAGACATAGCCAATGCTATAAATAAACGAATTTTGTTTAACTGTTTGAAGGCGTGGCTAATTACTATAAACTTCATTCATAATGTCGTGGTTAATTACTACAGACGACTTCCAACAGATTTTCTCATGACTATAGCCAATGAAAAGATCTCATTTGAGGTCAGTGAAGCTTTCAATAAATTTCATTCATAACTATGGTCCTACAAAAGATTTTCTGTATACACATCGGCAGATGGAATGTCGACTATAGCCAATGAAAAGATCGTATTTGAGGTAAAGTTCGTACAAAATAATTTGTCGGAGAGGAGCGACATGTCTACCCGCGGAATGTTGTTTCAGTGAGCTAGCATTATAAAAATCTAACTCAGCGTTTTGGTCTAGAAAAAAGAGGGCATCATCATCATCTCATTGAAAATTAACTTGTTCTCGCCATAATATAGCTGAAAAATTGCTGAATTGGAGTTAAACAACAACCACTCCTTCACTATTCTGAATTACATCTATATTGTATTTCTACGAACACAGGAGCCACTAGATTCTATACGAAGTTTTGTAGGATTTTATCAACTAGCATGTCAGCTATAGACTCTATAATCACTTGGTTATTCTAAATTTTGTGTCGATGCTTAATCCTACACTGTAAGGAAAGGAAAGGAAATATAGAAAAAAAAGATATCGATCAAGGGGTCGCCATGGTTGTGGTCGTATGGTAGATGAATTTACCACTACCTATACAGTCAGTGCCTATCACCACTAAAGTTGTGAGTTCGGGCCCAACTCATGACGAGAAGTACTTGATACAACTGTATGTGATAAAGTGACTCACGAAATGTCAGTTGTGTTCTCCGGTTTCTTCCACCAATAAAACTATCCACCACGATATAACTGAAAACTGTTGAAAATGACGTCACCATACCGTTCAAGCTTAAATATAATTTACCAATGATGCCTTCTCGTTTTAAGTTCCGTGTTGTGATATATGGTACGATGTTCGGTTCGTCTACTTCTAGAGTTAGAGCTTTATAATATTATGTATAATGATCAAGATTAGAACGATTATTATAACAACGCTGTTCGCTCGGTTATGTGAGTGTTAGCATTTTACTCGCATGTGGAAAACAACTGCATGACCGCATCAATTCACTAATAGGAGTGATTTGGACACATAGCTATGGCTTAACCTTGTCACTTTTTGTTGAGGTGCTTGTACCGAGTCAGGATAGAAAGCGGTCATGTAAATGTGTTTGAGCACAGTCACTTGAAGTTTCGAAAAAAAAAGAAAAAAAAAACTTCGAAAAATTTTGGTCATCTATAATATATAAGAGAAGTTATGAAATGCGTTGTTTGTGCCAATATGTAAACAATGATTAATTGACGATTGCCGGTGCCAAGGGGTGTGCTTTAATCGCCTCTGTCGACTCATGACATGTTTATTTACTCATCGGTAATGTTTTAACCTACAAGCATCCTCTATCTGCGACGATTCGACAACTTTTTCATCAATTTCGTGTCTAATTTCTATGAAACGGACTCCATGGCGGTACAGAAAAAATAGAGTCTCGCAGTGAATGAAAACTTAGACTAAACGAGGAGTCGAAGTCGGAAAATATCCGGATTATTCAAGGAGTAGTCAATGTATTGTTTTAATGGATAAATGTATTTCTCATTTTCTGTTGCACATGTGACATGATTGGGAAAACAATTTTGCTTTCCTTCTGATGAGAAAAAAATATTTTGACTGAGGAAGGTTCTGAAAAAAAATTTATGAGCACAATGAAAATCCCAGCCCCTCCCCCCTCACGATAAGAAAATGGTCTTAGCCTAATAAAGTGTTATATAATTGTCATTGGAACAAAACTTCAGCTCACATTCATGAGCTGGTGGAGTGGTGCCAGTGCCAGTGGTGGAAGTATCTTTACTGGCCCACCCCCTTTTTATTTCCTTGAATAATGGATTTCCTTGAATTGTGTTTTATATCAAATACAGTGACAGTTGTTATGTGTGTTTGCTGAAACTTGACTGCAAAAAGGTGTTATAGTGATTATATTCTTTACCAAGATGCTATTTGTAGCTGGTCATCTTCAAATTTTGTATGTCCCGCCATTCTCAACTTTGAAATTATCTCCCTTGTTCTTCGAAGTTTTGAATGATTTCACACATGTAAATGACAACAGTTAAAATCTTTACATTGTTTCAATAATTTTGTTATTTTTATTTATGTGTATTTACAAAAGTTCAATTTTGAAAGATGTAGTTTAATATTTATTGAAATTCTTACCTGATTCACTGCGAGACTCTATTTTGTCTGTACCGCCATGGAGTCCGTTTCATAGAAAGTAGACACGAAATTGATGAAAAAGTTGTCGAATCGTCGCAGATAGAGGATGCTTGTAGGTTAAAACATTACCGATGAGTAAATAAACATGTCATGAGTCGACAGAGGCGATTAAAGCACACCCCTTGGCACCGGCAATCGCCAATTAATCATTGTTTACATATGGGCGCAAAAAACGCATTTCATAACTTCTCTTATTTATTATAGATGACCAAAATTTTTCGAAGTTTTTCTTATTTTTTTTTTTTTCGAAACTTCAAGTGACTGTGGTTTGAGGTACCGATTTTGCATCTTTCAACGTTTTTTTAAATTATATTTTGGAACTGTTACGACAGTGTGGTATTTTTGTTTTGTTTTTCATTTGATTTTTTATTGCTATTACTGAAGACGGAAGAAAGAAAAACGAAGCTCTTCAAATAGATTGAAAAAACAAAAAAAAGCAAAAAAACCAGGCGCTGTGGTTACATTGAAATTAAAATTAAACTTGATTTGTTGTTATGAATTACTATTGTGTAATTTATTTATATTAATTTATAGTCAGTTGACTTAGTAAATTACATTTGATACAAACCATCTACAATAGACTGAACGTTATATATAGATAATATAAATATTCTTACCATCTATTTCGTCATAAATTACATTTGCATATCAGCATTTGACAATAACTACTTATTCAAATGTTTTATTTTAAATTTGTTATGCTTTTGTATTTGTAGACTGACGACTCAAAATGCAGTTATTTATAACTGCAATATTTGGTCTGGTTTTATTTGTCGATGTGGTAGCATTATGTCCTAATGTTTGTAGCTGTACTACCCATTCAGAGGGAGTCTACGTTAATTGCATTTCGAAGGGACTAGATAATATGCCATCAGATTTACCAAATAATACTTATTATTTGTAAGTCTGTGATTAAGAAAATGTTATGTTGTATTTGTCACATACATCCTTTCAAGTATATAATAAAATGAAACATTCAGATACCACAAAGACACGAACGCTCACTTTCCTTGATTGGCAAAGGCATTTCAATAAAGAGTGGCGGAATTAAACTAGCTATATGGCCCAAACATCGCCTTAATGAAATGACGATGAGACACGAACTCAGTGAACGTCTTTGCAATAGAATATTGAGGGGAAATACTGAGAAAACTAAAGATTGAGTAAACTAAAGACTTCCATATGTATTGCCGTTAGAGATCAAGTTATCAAGGGAGTGGTTGGAATATCATAACTTATTTAATCCCGCCACATGGTTGTGCCTGTTCCAAGCCTTGACGAGGATACCAGCGTCATATGTCGTGGTCATTTTTGTTTGTTTGTGTGGTCAGTGAGAAGATAATTGTTTGTTTTGTTGATAAACTATTGAATCTGAATCTGCTATCACAAAATGAATGACAACATAAGCAGTAGAATAGCGAGGTTACTGAATGTTTTTAATTAAATGATCACAACAAGTTTGAAAATTACAAATGGGAAATCAGAAGCCGTTAATCGAAGAAGACGCAATACTACATACTAGGTGTTCATAATGGTGCCCTTGAAGAATAAGTGGTGTCTGCTCCCCATGTGGCACCCTTCATTTTACTCTTGCTACAAACCCGGTGATAAGTCACGAATGAGGAAAGGAATAAGATTGCCTTGTTTGCTGACTAAGTATGTTAGTGTTAAATAACCAACTATAATAAGCTCTTAAATATGATAAGCTCGTGTGATAGAACCCAGTGAAAAAAATAATAGGAAGGTCAAAATGAAAAACAAAGATAATGAAACAATAAAACAATGACTTAAATACAAGTCACAGAAGCCCGAAGGCGCAATCAAGAATAGACAAACTAGAGACACAGGCAACTTCCTAGCACACATGAAACAGAACAAGGACAAACCACAGAGAGCTAAACATATTACCAACACAGATCCGACCAACAAGCCTGGGGTGAACACAGCTGTTCGTGAAGAGTATGCGGCTCCACTGTCTTGTAAGAAGCCGTTCGAGTTTTTCATTGTCACGTCCGGTGAAAGTCTTAAATAAAAAAAATGTAAGACATGCCATCCATACCAGCTAAATAATATTCCCACAAAACGAAACGATGATGATTGATATTAAAATCAAAATTTCCCTTTTCTGTGGTATATATTTTACTAGGATTATAAGATGAAGGTATATAATTCAATTTCAGCTAACACACCTTGTACATGCACTTCAAGAACAAATGTTAATGAGTTCAACTAATTTCATGGACATAACATCTCTTCTTACTGACATGATATAACTCTGAATTGTACCGGGCCGTCATGGTCATGATCGTATGGTAGTTGCATGTAATACTGTCTATGCAATCAGTGCCTATCGCTACTAAATTTGCGAGTTCGACTCCCACTCATGGCGAGGCGTAGTCGAGAAAAATATATGTGACTTGTGGCAGGACTGTGGTTTTTTCCGGGTACTCCTGTTCCTTCAGCAATAAAACTGGCAGTCACGATGTAGCTGACATATTGTTAGAAGTGGCGTTGAACACCATAACTCCCCCCCCTCCCCCGAAACCTTGAATTAAATTACGGAAAACGTCATTTATGGAAGTAAATGTGGCCCCATTTATGTAGGTAAAATCTAACAGTATTTTCATATCAGCCCGAGACGCATACAATTACGCACTCACAATAATCGCAAATATTACTTATCTTTCACATGTAAGTGCTCATTCTCTATTAAGCTAAAGTATTACTAAGTTATGTTTAAAATACAAACCCTTTTTATTAAACTAAAATATTTTATTTTACCGTTTTAGACATTTCAACAGTAATAAAATAACCAGTATTGATCCAACCACTTTTCAGAATATGACTGCATTGACTGAAATGTAAGTATACGTATGGTATTTATTTTCTACATTTTTATTCAATAAAGGCATAAGTGATATTTATAATTTTAAAAAATCGTCCAAAACAATAAATAATAATAAGTCTTTTTTCTGAATCGTCAATACAAAACAAATCTTGAAGCGACTCATTATGAGCAACATATTGGTCGTTGTAAAGCAAGACATTCCGAATCAATCCATCATCACCAATGTTTCGTGTGGCAATCAAACCATCAGTTGTTGTCCATTAGTAATTTTGGGGATGTCAGCATATTTACTATTAAAACCGCTTCGGTGGGGTAATGGTTAGCGTGCTCGCCTCGGGTGCGGTAGATCATGGGATCGAGCTCCGATCAGGTCAAACCAAAGACTATGAAATCGGTATTTGTTTGTCGAAGCACGTAGCATTCAGGAGAAAGATCAATTTTATTGATCGCATCTATCCCATTGATCTTGAAATAAACGATATAACTGATACAATTATGTCTGCTTTATACTTTGATCTACACCTCCAAATATGCAATGAGAGCCTGTTAAGAACGAAACTTTACAACAAAAGAGATTATTTCTGTTTTCCCATTGTCGACCATTTATATGTGGCAACATTTCACCAGCACCTGCATAAGGAGTATATATCTCTAGGGTGATACGATATTACAGAGCCTGTGGTTCCCATCATGAATTACCTGATAAAGAGGATTGTTGCTAACAAGGGAACCACTGAACCAGGGCTTCGTAATGGTCAAAACTATATAATATCTGTGTCGTTTGTCATAATCACAATCTGGTTCGTTCTCCATTCATGACTTGTCACCGCGTTTTCAACAAGAGTAACACGACGGGGTCTCTATTGGAGCAAGAACTGCTTACCCTCTGGATTGTCCAAATTCACGTCAGTTTTTTGTGGGGTTCGTCTGTGTAGTGTATTGTGGATCGTTGTTTGTCCTTTTTCTTTCTGTCACTGTGTTGTTCCTGCTCCACTAGTGGTACCCTTCGTGTTACTCTTGTTACACCCCCAGCGACAAGTCATGATATCCACAAGTGATCACTGGATCTGCTACTGAGAGCTGATTCTGATATTGCTCAAGTTTGCTATACTTTCAATTGCAACATCGTCTTGGTATTGCATTACATGTACCCCATGCTGTTATCATTGTTTTTATCAAAGATTACACATATCATGATCATCTATCTGACTAAAATACGATCTCTCGCTTGCTTCCCTTTGCCGATATGTCGCAGTTTGGGTGGAAATGTATTACTAAATACTTTGTATGCTACGAGTAATCCTATTGGCCGTAAAAAGGCCATTACCGTATTTATTATATCATTATAATATTCATGAAATATGGTCACACGCATGTGACCCGTAATGTGGTTCCTCTAGATCACCCACGTTGCAATATCTCAGTAAAAGTGGGGTAATTGCGAGATCAGATTGAATTACTGTTCATGTATACTGTATGTATTGCATACTATGATATATTTGTGGTATATTATGAATTCCATAGTGTATGGTTTCAATGATTTATAGGTTTGGGCCCATCAGACTAGTTTAACCCAGGTATGTTTAAATGAAGTGCCTGTTCAAAACCATGAAGGTCATGAATTTGTATGTTAAAGGTATTATTTTGTTTCTTTCCACGTTTTTTCCTTCTCTTTTTTTATTTAAAAAAAAAGAAAAAATATTATTTTGGAATTGTCCCGACATTGTTTTTCATTATAGTATATTCTGTATATTATTTTTGGACTACATTATTTTGTTTTGTGTATTATTTTTTATTTAATATTTTTTTACTACTAACGAAATAAAAATAGAACTAGCGTAGTGTATATGTTTAATTTTTTAATGTACAGTCAAACCTGTATTAAGAGTCTCCTTTGGGACTCAGAAAAGGTGGCCTAATATGACGGGCGACTGCTTAATAGAGGTGACCACATGGTCAGATTTGACTGTATTGTATATTTACTTATGATGATGATCAATGACATGAACGGCACTCAACGTTATGACAGTGCTCATGTGTAAAATTAAATGCCATTTATATTTAGTTTATTCTGGACGAATGTCATTCTAACCATGTTTGTGTTTTTTTTCCTCTTTACATCTTGTAGTCATTTGGAAGGCAATCAAATTACAGCAATCCTATCAGAAACATTCAAAGACTTACCGAACCTTGTTATCTTGTAAGTAATACTCCTGGTGTATTCAATTTATCCTCACTGATTCTATTTGAGCAGTCAAATTGCATGAACTGGATAATTTTTTAGTATTTCCTGTCACTGACTGAGATATAGCTTTTCTTGTACCCCTGTTACCTATTGCGCTCTACGAAAATAGGTGTGAACCTAGTTTACTTCTTGTTGAGAGAAAATGGGCAATCAAGCTTAATGGATAATAGTATAATTTTATTATTTACATTGTTATTCAAAATTTAAACGTCGATGGATTAAGGTGCTTATTTTCTGGAAGATAAACACAATATTAATACAGTGTCTATTATTATAGACTTGATGTGTATTCGGCTCAAACGAAAAAAAAAGATCGGTAAACCGCGCCTTTATCCAAGTTTTTAAGCCTCATACACATAAATATTAAGACTCTGCATTAATATTGTCTATATATTGACTACAAAATAATGTCAATGTTCCGACTCACAATTAAAATTTAAACATTTTACAATGAGTTGTATATTAAGCGAAAATAAACAAAAAAGAAAATATTTTCGTAATATTTAAATGTATTGGTTTAAAAAGGAGTAGAAAACTATGGACGCTATATACTGAGTAAATTATAGATATAAATATACAATATTGGTGTATTGACGGTAAATATAGAAGAATTTATGTGGAGAGACTTAGAAACGGGGGAAAGACAAGCTTTTAGCGAGTCTTTCCAACCGTTTCATGCCGAGCCACATAAATTCTATAGACAGAAACTATTTTGGTAATATTTAAATTATTTTTTGGTTGAAAATCAGTAGAAATTTTGTACGCTATATACTGAGTAATTTTTTTTTTATATAAATTGATTATTTACAGATATTTATACAACAATAACATATCAGTTATAGAGGACAACGTTTTCAACAATCTTGCAAGTTTGTATGATCTGTAAGTAATATTGAATATACTTTGAATATAAAGCCAATATATCAATACAATATATATGATAGTTAATGCTTTCGAGTAATGTATTAGACTAGTTACGATCTAGTGTGGTGTCTCTGGATGCTACCCGTCCATCTATCTAAAAGCTAAAGGGGGAACTGGGTCCATGTGAATACGACACCTAACGTAGTCGTATCTGGTTTCACCCAAGAGGTTGTGGTTGTTGTCGTTGGTTTAAAGTTGTACGAGTTGAATTATGAAGCCTCTTTTGAGTTGTTCGTACATTAACCAGTCTGGTTGAACATTGATATTATAGATGAAAAGCACGACGACTACAAAATAATGTCAATATTTCGCCTTACAATTAAGATTTAAACACTTTACAATGAGTTATAGTATATAAAAAAAACGCGAAAAACAACATATTTTGGTAATATTTAAATTAGTTATTGGTTGAAAAGGGGTAGAAACTATGGACGCTATATATTGGGTAAATTTTAGATATAAATCAAATATTTACAGACAGTTACAGTATAATGAAATATCAGTTATAGAGGACAACGCTTTCAACAATCTACCAAGTTTGAAATTTCTGTAAGTATTATTGAGTATAATTTGAGTATAAAGACAATATATCAATACAATACATATTATAGTTAATACTTTCGTGTAATGTAATAGACTAGGTACGATCTATTGTGAGGTCTCTGGATCCTACACGTCCATCTGAAAGCTAAAAGGGGGAACCTGGATTCATCTGAATACCACACATTACGTAGCCGTGCTTTGATACATTAAAGATATTGTGGTTGTTCTCGTTGGGTTAAAGTTGTACGATTTGGATTATGAAGCCTCTTTTGATTTGTTCGTACATTAATCAGTCTGGTTTGAACAATACTAGTATTTAATGTATGAAGACAACTAAGGCTGTGGTCGTTAGTAACTTGATAAGCAACCAATGTTTGTATATTATAGATGAAAATACGATGACTATAAAATAATGTCAATGTTTCGACTTACAATTAAGATTTAAACATTTTACAATGAGTTATAGTATATTAAAAAAAAACGCGAAAAACAACATATTTTGGTAATATTTAAATTATTTATTGGTTGAAAAGGGGTAGAAACTATTTATCCTATATACTGGGTAAATTTTAGATATAAATTAAATATTTACAGAGAGTTACAGTATAATGAAATATCAGTTATAGAGGACAACCCTTTCAACAATCTACCAAGTTTGTATTATCTGTAAGTATTATTGAGTATAATTTGAGTATAAAGTCAATACTATATATCAATGCAATATCTATTATAGTTAATGCTTTCGAGTAATGTAATAGACTAGGCACGATCTAGTGTGACGTCTCTGGATGCTACACGTCCATCTGAAAGCTAAAGGAGGGAAACTGGATTCATCTGAGTGCGACACCTAACGTAGTCGTGTCTTGATCCATCCAAGAGGTTTAGCATGTTATCGTTAGGTTAAAGTTGTACGAGTTGAATTATACAACAATATAATATCAGTTATAGAGGACAACGCTTTCAACAATCTAACAAGTTTGTATGATCTGTATGCTACATGTCCATCTGAAAGCTAAACGGGGGAACTGGATTCCTCTGAATACTACACCTAACGTAGTCGTGTCTTGATCCATCCAAGAGTTTGTTGATGTTGACGTTACCAGTTTGGTTTGAACAATACTTGTATTTAATTTATGAGGACAACTAAGGCCGTGGTCGTTAGTAACTTGATAAGTAACAAATGTTTGTATATTAGAGATGAAAAGTACGATGACTATAACAAATAATGTCAATGTTCCCACTCACAATTAAAATTTAAGCATTTTACAATGTGTTATTTTGATAGTATTTCAAATATCTATTTGTTGAAAGAGAGTAAAAGCTATGTAGGCTATATACGAAGTAAATTTGAGATATAAATCATGCTTATTTACAGAGGTTTACATTATAATAAAATATCAGTTATAGAGGACAACACTTTCAACAATCTACCAAGTTTGTATCATCTGTAAGTATTATTGAGTATAATTTGAGTATAAAGTCAATATATCAATACAATACATATAGTAGTTAATGCTTTCGAGTAATGTAATAGACTAGGTACGATCTAGTGTGATGTCTCTGGATCCTAAACGTCCATCTGAAAGCTAAAAGGGTGAACCTGGATTCATCTGAATACCACACATTACGTAGCCGTGCTTTGATACATTCAAGATATTGATTGTGGTTGTTCTCGTTGGATTAAAGTTGTACGATTTGGATTATGAAGCCTCTTTTGATTTGTTCGTACATTAATCAGTCTGGTTTGAACAATACTAGTATTTAATGTATGAAGACAACTAAGGCCGTGGTCGTTAGTCACTTGATAAGTAACCAATGTTTTATACTAAAGATGAAAAGCACGACGACTATAAAATAATGTCAATGTTCCGACTCACAATTAAAATTTAAACATTTTACAATGAGTTATAGTATATTAAAAACAAGATGAATCCTGCCGTGGTGAGAAATAACTAAGTACATGTAAGTAACGTACGAAGACGATTAAGACTAGGATGTGGTGGGAAGTGACTTAGTAAGTAACTTACGTAGATGAATAAGGCCGTTGTGGGAAGTGACTTAGTAAATAAGGGCAAATCTAAAACGTGTAACGGAACTAAACGAAACGAAACGAAATTGTTTCGTTTTGGGAAGTAACTTACGTAGATAACTAAGACTGTTGTGGGAAGTAACTTACGTGGATGACTCAGGCGATGGTGGGAATTACTTACTAAGTACCGTAAGGAGACGATTAAGACTAGGATGTGGTGGGAAGTGAGTTAGTAAGTAACTTACGTTAGTGACTATGATTAGGGTGTGGTGGGAAGTAACTTACGTAGATGACTCAGGTCGTGGTGGGAAGTGACTTTGTAAGTCACTTATTTAATGGTTAAAAAGGAGTAGAAAACTATGGACGCTATATACTGAGTAAACTGTAGATATAAATTAATTATTTACATATATTTACACAACAATAAAATATCAGTTATAAAGGACAACACTTTCAACAATCTACCAAGTTTGTATTATATGTAAGTATTATTGAGTATAATTTGAGTATAAAGTCAATATGTCAATACAATACATATTATAGTTAATGCTTTCGAGTAATGTAATAGACTAGGTACGATCTAGTGTTATGACTCTGGATGCTACACGTCCATCTGAAAGATAAAGGTGGGAAACTGGATTCATCTGAGTGCGACACCTAACGTAGTCGTGTCTTGATCCATCGAAGAGGTTTCGATTGTTTTCGTTGGGTTAAAGTTGTATGATTTGGATTATGAAACCTCTTTTGAGTTGTTCGTTCATTAAACAGTCTGGTTTGAAAGATACTAGTATTTAATTTATGAAGACAACTAAGGCTGTGGTCGTAAGTAACTTGGGTTAAGGTTCGCCGATTTGTATTATGAAGCCTCTTTCGCATTGTTCGCACTCACCAGTATTGGCTTGAGTAATAATAGTCTTTAATTTATGAAGCCCATGATCGTAAGTAATTTGATAAGTAACCCATGTAGCTGAGTATGGCCGTGGTGTTAAGTAACATAGTAAGTGATTTGCGTGGACGACTAAGGCTGTGGATGTAAGAGGTCCAATAAATGACTTACATAGATGACTAAAGCCGTGGTGGGAGGTGATTTAGTAAGTAACTTACGTAGATGACTAAAGCCGTGCTGGGTAGTAACTTAGTAAGTAATTTGGGTAGATGACTAGGGTCATGCTGGTAAGGAAACTAGTAAGTGATTTAGGCAGAACACTAAGGCCGTTGTGAGAAGAAACTTAGTAAGTGACTTAGGTAGATGACTAAGACTAGGCTGTGGTGGGAAGTAAACTAGTATTAAAGTAACTTACATCAATGACTAAGACTAGCTGTGGTGGTAAGTAAACTAGTAAGTAACTTACGTAGATTACTAAAGCCTTGGTGATATTTAACTTAGCACGTAATGTATGGAAACAACTAAGACTAGGCTGTGGTGCGACGTGACTGAGTAAGTAGTAACTTACATAGATGACTAACGCCGTGTTGGGCAGTGACATAGTAAGTAACTTACGTAGATTACTAAGGCTGTGGTCGGAAGTAACATAGTAAGTAACGTACGGAGACAACAAAGACTAGATTGTGGTGAGAAGTAACATAGTAAGTAACTTACGGAGACAAGTAAGACTAGGCTGTGGTGAGAAGTAACATAGTAAGTAACTTACGGAGACCACTAAGACTAGGCTGTGGTGGGAAGTGACTTAGTAAGTAACTTACGGAGACGACTAAGATGAGGATGTGGTGGGAAGTGACTTAGTAAGTATCGTACGGAGACGACTAAGGGTAGGATGTGGTGGGAAGTGACTTAGTAAGTAGCTTACGTAGATGACTAAGGCCGTGGTGGTGTCAGGAATAGAAGTTCCATCATAATATTTATTCCAAAGATATTTTATCATGTAACATAAGTTCCAGTTGGAATTTATTTTATTTAATGCAAATTTCATTAGCATAATAAAAATACCAATTCATTGGAATATATATTGCATAAAATAAATTCCAACAGGAACTTATTTTGCATGATAAAATATCTTTGGAATAAATACTAAGATAAAAAAAGAACTTTTATATAATATTTATTGTGATCGGTATAACTGTTATATAATATTTATTCTGATCGGTATAACTGTTATATAATATTTATTCTGATCGGTATGACTTTTATATAATATTTATTCTGATCGGTATAAGTGTAATATAATATTTATTTTAATTTTATAGAATTTATAGATTTTAATTATCACCAGGTAAAGCACTTGTTTGATGTATTCAGAAATCAATGAAGTGAAACAAAAAACCTGATTTTCAAGAATGAAAGTTATATTCATCAACATATAAGTTCTCCTTGCAAGTGGAATAATTGTAATGGTTATGGAAAATGTATTCCATGAAAAAAGTTCTGAAGAAAAAATATTACCAGAATATTTTTTCCATCTGGAACAAATATTCTTAGGAACAAATATACATTGACAGTAGGAAATGACTTAGTAAATAACTTATGGAGACGACTAAGACTAGGATGTGGTGGTAAGTGACTTAGTAAGTATCGTACGGAGACGACTAAGACTAGGATGTGGTGGGAAGTGACTTAGTAAGTAACGTACGTAGATGATTAAGGCTGTGGTGGGAAGTGACTTAGTAAATAACTTATGGAGACGACTAAGACTAGGATGTGGTGGGAAGTGACTTAGTAAGTAGTGTACGTAGATGATTAAGGCTGTGGTAAGAAGTGACTTAGTAAGTACCTTACGTAGACGACTAAGGCCGTAGTAGGAATTTACTTAGTAAGTACCTTACGTAGATGACTAAGGCCGTAATGGGAAGTTACTTAGTCAGTAACAGATGACTAAGACTGGTGGGAAATAAACTAATAAACAACATTGGTGATATTTAACTTAGTGCGTAATGTACAGAGACAACTAAGACTAGGCTGTGGTGCGACGTGACTGAGTAAGTAGTAACTTACATTGATGACTAAGGCCGTGTTGGGAAGTGACATAGTAAGTAACTTACGTAGATGACTAAGGCCGTGGTGGGAAGTGATTTAGTAAGTAACTTACGTAGATGAATAAGGCTGTGGTGGGAAGTGACTTAGTAAGTAACTTACGTAGATGACTAAGTCCGTGGTGGGAAGTAACATAGTAAGTAACTTACGTAGATGACTTGACTGTGGTGGGAAGAGACGTAGTAGCTTCAGTGTTTGTAACAAGAGTAACACGACGGATGCCACTAGTGGAGCAGAAACTTCTTACCCTTCCGGGGCAGCTGAGGTCATCCCTGGTTTTTTGTGGCATTGCTGTTGCTCAAAATTTAGTTTTTGTGTAGTTTTTGTAGATCAGCATTTATCTTTTTGTCCTATTTCTTTTGGACATTATATTGTTTGTTATTCTTCGATAGATTTACGTCTTCTGTGTACCTCTTTGGTATCTGCAGGCGTTTCTCATTAGACATGTTGAGTTATTCACGATACTTTAATTATCTGATGCTGTTTTTGAAATATTGTTAATAATTTCAGAAACATGGGGAACAACAATATATCATTTGTCAGCAATAAGACGTTTGAGAATCTACCACAGCTGACTTCACTGTAAGTAATATTCTGTTTTATATATATGCATTGTACGTTTTATAGTGGTAGTGTGCGCTATATAGTTGTAGTGTACGTTATATAGATATAGTGTACGTTTTATAGTGGTAGTGTACGATATATTGTCGTAGTGTACATTATATAGTGGTACTGTACGGTATGAAGTTGTAGTGTACGCTATATGGTTGTAATGTTCGTTATATAGTTGCAGTGTACGCTATATGGTTGTAGTGTACGTTATATAGTTGTAGTATTCGTTATATAGTTGTAGTGTACGTTATATAGTGGTAGTGTATGGCATGTAGTTGTACTGTACGCTATATAGTTATACCTTTTTTTAGCTGCATTGTTCGCTATGTAGTTGTAGTGTACGCTATGAAGTTGTAGTGTACGTTATATACTTATAGTGTACTTGATATAGTTGTAGTGTGTGTTTTATAGTTGTAATGTACGCTATGCAGTTGTAGTGTACGCTATGTAGTTATAATGTACGTTATATAGTTGTAGTGTACGTTTTTTAGTTGTAGTGTACGCTATATAGTTGTAGTGTATGCTATGTAGTTACAGTGTACGTTATATAATTGTAGTGTACGCTATGTATACTGTTGTAGTGTTCTTTATATAGTTGTAGTGTACGTTATATAGTTGTAGTGTATGCTATATAGTTGTAGTGTACGTTATATAGTTGTATTGTACGTTATATAGTTGTAGTGTATGCTATATAGTTGTAGTGTATATTATATAGTTGTAGTGTACGTTATATAGTTGTAGTGTATGCTATATAGTTGTAGTGTACGTTATATAGTTGTAGAGTATGCTATATAGTTGTAGTGTACGTTATATAGTTGTATTGTACGTTATATAGTTGTAGTGTATGCTATATAGTTGTAGTGTATATTATATAGTTGTAGTGTACGTTTTTTAGTTGTAGTGTACGCTATATAGTTGTAGTGTATGCTATATAGTTGTAGTGTACGTTATATAGTTGTAGTGTACGTTATATAGTTGTAGTGTACGTTATATAGTTGTAGTGTACGTTATGTAGTGGTAGTGTATGCTATATAGTTGTAGTATACGTTATATAGTTGTAGTGTGTGCTATGTAGTTGTAGTGTACGTTATATAGAGAATAATACATGGCAAAATCCGTATAATATGCCGTATCATTCCGAGATACCACTATCATCCATAGGGCCTTTAGGCCTCAGGGATGATATTGGTCGAGGGTAATACGGCATATGATACGAATTTTGCCATGTTTTATACACTTTATCATATATTTAAACAGGAGAGTATACAATTAATTTGTGTCAAAATCAGAAATCGCTTTCAGGTACAATAAGTGAGTATTCACAATAAACCCTCTAAAAGGTGTGCTTTGATGTCCTTTTATCTGTTATTTCATATATTTCAACCATGCCTTTGATAATACATCTATTTTTTGGAAAATTTTGAAAAAAAAATTGAAAATTTTACATTTTTTTGAATTTTTACATATTTTTTTTTTTTTGAATTTTGAAATTTTATGAAAATATTGATTTTTTTTGAGAATTTGAAATTTGTTTTCGAAAAATTTTGAAATTTATGAAATTTTGAAATTTTTGAAGGGGTATGATAAAGGGTAGGCATCTGTCACTTTATCAAATATTCAAAACTACTGTATTTACCACTAAATATATGATAAATAGTTGTAGCGTACGTTATATAGTGGTAGTGTATGCTATGTAGTATCAAAATGGCCAATCAAGCTTAATGGATCATAGTATAATTTTGAACAGATATATCATGTTTGGGAGGGGTATTTGCGAAAAGTACCAGTCGAAGGACGAAAAATTTCCCGAACCGATATATCTGTTTAATTACACCGAATATCATGATTTTTAGATAGTGATTATATCATACCATTAGTTTCCTGTTTTCATGATTTTTTTCTAGTATGTTCTTTTTAAATAACAGATAAGCTACTTCTAGTGTAATGTTCTCCATTCGCTCGGCGAACGTTAACATAAAATTCCTTCAGTAAATTGTTCAAATCGTTCACTGTTTTGCTTTCAAACTCGGGGTTATATCCCTTGGAATTACAATAATCATACAGCGTTTTTATTGCGTATTTAGTAGACTTTTTGGTGTTTGATGACAAGGCATCCTGCATAGGTTCATCGATGTCAGCTTCATCAGCATTGCCATATCTTTGTTCACAGCCGCCAGCAGCCGTGGTGTCATCTGACATTTTTACATTTACATCGGAACACTTCCGAGTTTCAAAATTGATTAATCACGTCACATTACTTTGAAGGTTGAAGTCAAAAGCTTCCGAATGAATTTGGCGGAAAGAGGCTCGCGAGGGTAAAAAAGGCATATACGTTTTGGCAAATACCACGGTACAGAGGGAAAAAAAGGAATTTTTCGAGGCATATACCCCGGGGCTGAAAAAATGAACGAAATTTTGAAAATACATTAAAAATACACTTACTATCAACCAATTAGAAGCCAGGATTTTTATATTAGGTGTAATTATATTATTTACATTGCAATTCAAAATATAAACGCCGATGGATTAATGTGCTTTTTTTCTGGAAGAAAACCACAATATTAATACATTGTCTTTAATGATAAAATTTATGTGTATTCGGCTCAGAATTAAAAAAAAGGCTCCGTGAACCGGCGTCTTTATCCAAATGTTTAAGCCTCGTACACATAAACGTTATATATTAAGACTCTGCACTAATATTGTCTTTATATTTGTTTTTATATTACAGATGAAAAACATCGCGACTACAAAATAATGTAAATGTTTCGACTCACAATTAAAATATAAACATTTTACAATGATTTATAGTAAATTAAACAAAAAAAAAGACAATATTATGTTTAAATGTATTGGTTTTTAGAGGAGTAGAAACTATGGACGCTATATACTGGGTAAACTGTAGATATCAATTGATTATTTACAGATACTTAGACAACAATAAAATATCAGTTATAAAGGACAACACTTTCAACAATCTAACAAGTTTGTATAGACTGTAAGTATTATTGAGTATAATTTGAGTATAAAGTCAATATATCAATGCAATACATATTATAGTTAATGCTTTAGAGTAATGTAATAGACCAGGTACGATATAGTGTGATGTCTCTGGATCCTATACGTCCATCTGAAAGCTAAAGGGGGGAACAGCTAAAAGGGGAACCTGGATTCATCTGAATACCACACCTTACGTAGCCGTGTTTTGATACATCCAAGAGATTGTGGTTGTTCTCGTTGGGTAAAAGTGGTACGATTTGGATTATGAAGCCTCTTTTGATTTGTTCGTACATTAATCAGTCTGATTTGAACAACACTAGTATTTAATTTATGAAGACAACTAAGGCTGTGGTCGTTAGTAACTTGATAAGCAACCACTGTTTGTATATTATAGATGAAAATACGATGACTATAAAATAATGTCAATGTTTCGACTTACAATTAAGATTTAAACATTTTACAATGAGTTATAGTATATTAAATAAAAACGCGAAAAACAACATATTTTGGTAATATTTAAATTATTTATTGGTTGAAAAGGGGTAGAAACTATGGACGCTATATAATGGGTAAATTTTAGATATAAATTAAATATTTACAGAGAGTTACAGTATAATAAAATATCAGTTATAGAGGACAACGCTTTCAACAATCTACCAAGTTTGTATTATCTGTAAGTATTATTGAGTATAATTTGAGTATAAAGTCAATACTATATATCAATACAATATATATTATAGTTAATGCTTTCTAGTAATGCATTAGACTAGGTACTATCTAGTGTGATGTCTCTGCATCCTACACGTCCATTTAAAGCTAAAAGGGGGGACCTGGATTCATCCGAATACCACACATTACGTAGCCGTGCTTTGATACATTCAAGATATTGTGGTTGTTCTCGTTGGGTTAAAGTTGTACGATTTGGATTATAAAGCATCTTGTGATTTGATCCTACATTAATCAGTCTGGTTTGAACAATACTAGTATTTAATGTATGAAGACAACTAAGGCCGTGGTCGTTAGTAACTTGATAATTACCCAATGTTTTATACTAAAGATGAAAAGCACGACGACTATAAAATAATGTCAATGTTCCGACTCACAATTAAAATTTAAACATTTTACAATGAGTTATAGTATATTGCAAGCAAGATGAATCCTGCCGTGGTGAGAAATAACTAAGTACATGCAAGTAACGTACGAAGACGATTAAGACTAGGTTGTGGTGGGAAGTGACTTAGTAAGTAACTTACGTAGATGAATAAGGCCAATATGGGAAGTGACTTAGTAAATAAGGGCAAATCTTGACGTGTAACGGAACTAAGCGAAACGAAACGAAACGAAATTGTTTCGCTTTGGGAAGTAACTTACGTAGATAACTAAGACTGTTGTGGGAAGTAACTGACGTGGATGACTCAGGCGATGGTGGGAATTACTTACCAAGTACCGTAAGGAGACGATGAAGACTAGGATGTGGTGGGAAGTGACTTAGTAAGTAACTTACATTAGTGACTATGACTAGGGTGTGGTGGGAAGTAACTTACGTAGATGACTCAGGTCGTGTTGGGAAGTGACTTTGTAAGTAACTTGCGTAGGTGACTCAGGCCGTGGTGGGAACAGAACATATTTTGGTAATATTTGAATTATTTAATGGTTAAAAAGTAGCAAAAACTATTGACGCTATATACTGAGTAAACTGTAGATATCAATTAATTATTTACAGATATTTATACAACAATAAAATATCAGTTATAAAGGACAACACTTTCAACAATCTACCAAGTTTGTATTATTGAGTATAAAGTCAATATGTCAATACAATACATATTATAGTTAATGCTTTCGAGTAATGCAATAGACTAAGTACGATCTAGTGTGACCTCTCTGGATGCTACACGTCCATCTGAAAGCTAAAGGGGGAACTGGATTCATCTGAATACGACACCTAACGTAGTCGTGTCTTGATCCATCCAAGAGTTTGTTGATGTTGACGTTACCAGTTTGGTTTGAACAATACTTGTATTTATTTTATGAGGACAACTAAGGCCGTGGTCGTTAGTAACTTGATAAGTAACAAATGTTTGTATATTATAGATGAAAAGTACGATGACTATAAAAAATAATGTCCATGTTCCGACTCACAATTAAAATTTAAGCATTTTACAATGTGTTATTTTGATAGTATTTCAATTATCTATTTGTTGAAAGGGAGTAAAAATTATGGACGCTATATACGAAGTAAATTGGAGATATAAATCATGATTATTTACAGACGTTTACAGTATAATAAAATATCAGTTATAGAGAACAACACTTTCAATAATCTACCAAGTTTGTATTATTGAGTATAATTTGAGTATAAAGTCAGTATATCAATACAATACATACTATAGTTAATGCTTTCGAGTAATGTAATAGACTAGGTACGATCTAGTGTGATGTCTCTGGATGCTACACGTCCATCTGAAAGCTAAAGGGGGAACTGGATTCCTCTGAATACGACACCTAACGTAGTTGTGTCTTGATCCATCCAAGAGGTTTCGGTTGTTTTCGTTGGGTTAAAGTTGTACGATTTGGATTATGAAGCCTCTTTTGAGTTGTTCGTTCATTAAACAGTCTGGTTTGAAAGATACTAGTATTTAATTTATGAAGACACCTAAGGCTGTGGTCGTGAGTAACGGGTTAAGGTTCGCCGATTTGTATTATGAAGCCTCTTTCGCATTGTTCGTACTCACCAGTATTGGCTTGAGTAATAATAGTCTTTAATTTATGAAGCCCATGATCGTAAGTAACTTGATAAGTAACCCATGTAGATGAGTATGGCCGTGGTGTTAAGTAACATAGTAAGTGATTTGCGTGGACGAGTAAGGCTGTGGATGTAAGAGGTCCAATAAATGACTTACATAGATGACTAAAGCCGTGGTGGGAAGTGATTTAGTAAGTAACTTACGTAGATGACTAAGGCCGTGCTGGGAAGTAACATAGTAAGTAACTTACATAGAGGACTAAAGCCGTGCTGGGTAGTAACTTAGTAAGCAACTTAGGTAGATAACTAGGGTCGTGCTGGTAAGAAAACTAGTAAGTAATTTAGGCAGAACACTAAGGCCGTTGTGAGAAGAAACTTAGTAAGTGACTTAGGTAGATGACAAAGACTATGCTGTGTTGGGAAGAAAACTAGTATTAAAGTAACTCACATCAATGACTAAGACTAGCTGTGGTGGGAAATAAACTAGTAAGTAACTTACGTAGATTACTAAAGTATTGGTGATATTTAACTTAGTACGTAATGTATGGAGACAACTAAGACTAGGCTGTGGTGCGACGTGACTGAGTAAGTAGTAACTTACATAGATGACTAACGCCGTGTTGGGCAGTGACATAGTAAGTAACTTACGTAGATTACTAAGGCTGTGGTGGGAAGTAACATAGTAAGTAACGTACGGAGACAACAAAGACTAGGTTGTGGTGAGAAGTAACATAGTAAGTAACTTACGGAGACAACTAAGACTAGGCTGTGGTGGGAAGTGACTTAGTAAGTAACTTACGGAGACGAATAAGACTAGGATGTGGTGGGAAGTGACTTAGTAAGTAGCTTTCGTAGATGACTAAGCCCGTGGTGGTGTTACGGAATAGAAGTTCCATCATAATATGTATTCCAAAGATATTTTATCATGTAACATAAGTTCCAGTTGGAATTTATTTTATGTGATGTAAATATCATTAGCATAATAAAAATACCAATTCATTGGAATGTATATTGCATAAAATAAATTCCAACAGGAACTTATGTTGCATGATACAATATATTTGGAATAAATACTAAGATAAAAAGAGAACTGTTATATAATATTTATTCTGATCGGTATAACTGTTATATAATATTTATTCTGATCGGTATAACTGTTATATAATATTTATTCTGATCCAGTCGGAGAGCAGACTCTATAATGGCGTCTTTTCAATTAATTTGTCGCATAAATTTTATACCGGAATCGGACACGTTTTAGAATATATCGACCAAGTGTTGAAAATTCACTCGTTTTAATAGTTGCGAGCGTCAAATATAACAGAGGAAGCGAGAAAAACATAGAAAATTGTTTCTTTCATATAAATTTGAGGCCCGGTGCTTGAACTTCTTGTAACAAAGGAGTATTGCAGAAATTAAAACGACACGGAAATGGCGGAAGTTGTTTAAAAAAACACGAAAAATTAAAAATTAAAATATTTGCCGAAAGGGTGATGGAAAGTCATATATATAGTTCCATAGATTTTTATATTGGTATTTCAAAGAAACATTTTCTGTAATTAAATGTCCACTAGTACTTTTTTCTGTCAGATAGATCGTGTCACATTTTGGTTGGATTCAAAGGGAGGTAACTAGAATCATCACATACTCCGGAATTTTTAACGTTCTATTTATAGAACGAGTGTAATTAAACGCATGTTTTCTTAATAAAACAAATATTATTGTGTATTAAAATGCTGTAATTAGTCAGAATAATTGTCTATTATATCTAGAGCTGTTAACTTGATCAAATATAATTTAACAGATGAGTCCAAATTTGAGATAACTGGAAAATAATTTATGGAACCACAACAGTAAGGAGCAATTACTGTAAAAGTAATCCTGTTAAGTTGACTTTTTGGTCGAAATACATGTATTTGTTGTTCCATGAAGGTATGACAAAACAAGAATAAACTGTAATAGTCTTACTAAATCTATCGAATGAACTTAAAAAAAAAACAGTCATATTTTCATATGCAATGGTAAATCTTGGAATATTAAAAACTACTTTCAACTGGTTTTTTTTTAAATACAATGGATAAGGCTATTCAAACACGTCCACCGGTTTTATTGGTGGATTCACCATACAAATCATGCATAGCGCCCCCTAGCGACTCACCACGAGCATGTTGATGTTAATGTACTTGATACAAGTGATACTTTTTCAATGTAAATGATAATGAAAAAAATATAAAATATTATCACATGCATAGTACATCCTCGTAATGACTCTTAAGCAGAACTCGTGTTAGCAAATATTTACTATTTTATAGATTTTTCTTAAAAAAAAGGAGGGGTGTAATGTTTTTAACCTTT
>MJUT01003643.1:1105731-1118426 GCA_002080005.1 Gigantidas platifrons | reverse complement strand
ACCATATATATTTATGATCAGGGTGACTAGGCAAATTAAATGCCTTAGAGCTCAGGCCCTGGGGGAGGGTCATACCCCACCCCCTACCTGAAGTGAACTTTTTAATGGTTGAGATCCCCACCCCTAAACCATATATATTTATGATCAGGGTGACTAGGCAAATTAAATGCCTTAGAGCTCAGGCCCTGGGGGAGGGTCATACCCCATCCCTAGCGGAAGTGAACTTTTTAATGGTTGAGATCCCCACCCCTAAACCATATATATTTATGATCAGGATGACTAGGCAAATTAAATGCATTAGAGCTCAGGCCCTGGGGTCATACCCCACCTCCTACCTGAAGTGAACCTTTTAATGGTTGAGATCCCCAGCCCTAAACCATATATATTTATGATCAGGGGGACTAGGCAAATTAAATGCCTTATAGCTCAGGCCAAGGGGGGGGGGTCATACCCCACCCCCTACCTGAAGTGAACTTTTTAATGGTTGAGATCCCCTCCTCTAAACCATATATATTTATGATCAGGGTGAATAGGCAAATTAAATTTGACTTGCAACTCGGCTGTTGCATCTCTGATGCTTTCTCGATTTTTTTGTTATTCATTGAAGCTTAATTTTATTTGTTACCTAAATATATTTTTTACCTTTGACTACAGTTTGTGGGACGGGGGGAGACATCCGTTTTTGCGGGCAAAAACAAACTTTAATTTGTCATAAAAACGTAGATACATGTATGCAATTTAGTGTATCACCAATCCCCGGTGTATGGGAAAAGTACGACCGGATACATAGTAATGTCAGACATGTTTAATATAAAGTAGACTGCTTAAATAGACGGCATGGAAATAATTAAATACACAAAAACATCTCCGCGCGAGTGTGTTGATTTTTCAAAATAGAGCTCAATGAAATACGCCAGATCTATTTTGATAGATAACGTTCAAGTCATTCATTATAAATTTTCTTGCGTTGATGTACAGCAGAACTACGTAATTTACCACCTGTTATGTGTTTTTATTGAATCGACAAATAAAATTAGAAAAAAAAGTATTTCGTTGCTGATTGATCTTTTTTTTTCTTCAAAAATTGTGTAGCTAAATATGTGAACTAGAAACAATATGGATGTGGAATCCCCAGTGACGTCTTTAACATTGTAATAATCAGGGTTTCATTTTGACTTGCTATAATAACGCAATAATTTCAGAGTGCTTCTTTAATAGATATTGAAACTGCAGGATTTTAAATACTGTAGTATCTACCATAAATGGACCGGGATTCTTCTTTAACAATATTTTTCATGGTCAGAACGCATGTTGGTTAGTTGATTTTATACTAAAATAAAACAACAACAAAAACAACAAAAACCTCGTTAAAAGTCAACAATTCAATACACATTTAATGGGATAGGTCTTTCCGAATTGTGTTTTGGTTTATTGCTGGCTCATCGGTCTGTTTCATCAGAAGTGTCATGTTCACTGTCCGGTATCTTTTGAGTTTTATTTAATCAAATATTATTCTTTGAAATTTCAAAATTCACGGAAGGTGATCATTCGACAATAATGTGGACAAATGTCCGTTCCAAAGTGCATAATAACTATTGATTTTTGTCATTGAAATCGGTGAATATCTGGTATTGAGTATGTAAATAAATGTTCATCATCTGGATACCTACCTACCCATACCTAACACATGTATTCCTTGATGAAATACTTGATAACTAATAATACCATGCATTCAAATCTCTTTATATTTTTTTACTACTCTTTTCCATCTGCAATGTTATAGTGAAGGCCACTGTGTACTTCACTCATTGAAAGAAGACATCATTTTATTGTCTATCGACAGAGTAAACACCCATTAACAAAAATACTATTGACAAATGTCATGATATCAGAACTCTCGTGGTAGTCATGATATCAGAACTCTCGTGGTAGTCATGATCTCAGAACTTTCATGGTAGTCATGATCCTAGAACGCTCGTGGTAGTCATGATCTCAGAACTCTCGTGGTATTCATGATCTCAGAACTCTCGTGGTAGTCATGATTCTAGAACTCTCGTGGTAGATATGATCCTAGAACTCTCGTGGTAGTCATGATTGGTATTTGAAAATAAATTTTTCCTCAATCTAAGGGGAGATGTTTTCCTCAACTCAAAATCTCGATAAAAATCTGTACATTTGACAACACAATAAATACATTTTTGCCTTATCTACGCGTATCATAATTTGCAATCTCTAGCTAGTGTGGTCTAGATTAATTGTATTAGGATTGGTCAAACATCAGTCTCTGGTTTATGTTTTTATTCGTTGAACTTTTACACTACAGAAAGGATGCTTATAACCGGACAGTGATATGATATGTAATACAATCTAGGTCATAATGCATTCCTTAACGCACCTAGTAAGTTTATCCAATCACAATGATTTGTGCCGATGTTGATGTGTTCTGGTCGATTTAGTATATATCGCTTGATATAACAAAAACAAAAACAAACAAACAAACAAACAAACAAACAAACGAACAAAACAAAACAACCCTGAACGGGAGAAGGAGTCGTCGGACCTACTTCGTGCCAAAGAAAACCCACATCAGCTTCCTTTAGTAATTATTTCTAAATATCACTTGCACAACAAATACAGACAAATGTTTCCCAAACCTCCAATGAGTGCATACAGCGAACATAAAAATCTAAATGACTTACGTCTTCTTAATTGACAGAGTAATACAGAGTAATACAAAAGTGTCAGGTCAGAACTCATGACGCACCGGTCATTTTATATAGTCACCTATTCAATTCTGAACTAAAGAAACACAATGCGCTGTCTCTTGAAAGTAGACATGTATACGTAGCTGTAAGGTACATTTGGATGGAAATTATGGTAGATTTGATCAACGATCCACCAACATCATTGCTTCACAATGAATAAGTGAAATTAATTGTTATGAAATTTAGAATATGTTACATAAAACCATAAAACATGCACGAAACTAAGAATTACTGCATTATAATGATGAAATGAAAACATATCAACGGAATACAAATTATGTATCCTTTAATTTTTAACCTTTGAGAATTCCACGGTTGTTACGCATTAAATTTACTGCACCAACACTGTCCGACATAGGCAGTCTTTTTACGCCTTCAATCTGTGTACATTTTGTATAAATGTCCGTCAGTATTGATCAAATTTAATGTGGATCAGCTTAATTATTATACACTTGAATCTCATCAAAATTCAATTTAATCATTATCTTGCGGTCAGTTTGAACATATAATTGTACTTGACTTTAATTGACATACTACATTAGTTATACAGATACACCCATTACTGTGAGTGGGTTCAATGACTTCTAAGTAGGAAGTTCATATTACATAAAGTTCGACTGTGTTCCTGTTTCTTGTTGTTTTTATTAATATCAACATGATTCGACACAAATAATTGTTTAATTTACTTTGATACCAATAAAGAATGTGGTGGTGGACACCCCACATGGGAACCACTTGAATTATAGAATAAGGATGTAGTTTATTCGCTAGTTTTTTTTCTCTAAAAGTGGTACCCGCTGTGTTAATAAGAACACATCCCCACTTCACCCTATGGACGGGACTTTAATGAGGTTCTTGTGTTTGAGGAATGACAGGCTTCTTGCACGTAAAACATAAGTGCTGGACATCCAAATAAGTAAGAGCATATAGTAGTGGTCGTTGGTGGTCGTTGCAAACCAGAAATGGCTGATTCAACTATTATAGCAGCAGAAACTTGTTATTTCTTGTATACAGAGACACAACCAAAGCGTTACCTTATTACATACATGCTGGTGCATCAATCTCTTAGACAGTGGTCCTTCAACTGTCCCTCTCATACGGGTGCCACATGTAGAGCAGGAACTGCCTATCCTTCTGGGAGTACTTGCATTCACTCCCTGGTTTTAGTGAGGTTCGTGTTGCACGATTTTTAGTTATCTGTGTAATGTTTTGTAGATCGTTGTTTGTTCCTTTGTCCGTTTTCCTTTGGCCATTGTATTGTTTGACCTTCTTTGATTTACGGCTTCTAATTACCTACCACTTTGGTATCTTCAAACTTTTCTTAAACTAAATTTCGCTCAAGAATATATCAATGCAAAAAGGCAGACATAATCAGAAGACATACGAATTTGAAGACAATTTTGAAGATACCAAATGGTTGGGTAATCAGAAGCCGTAAATCAAAGAAGGTCGGACATTACAACATGACCGGTGTCACTAGTGGTGCAGTATCTCCTTATCCTGACAGGGCACTTGAATTCACTCCCAATTTTTGTTGTTCGATCGGTAATTTTCTGTTTAGTGTATTGTAGATCGTTGTTTGTCCTTTTGTCTTTTTTATTTGATCATTGTATTATCTGTCCGTCTTTAATTCACGGGTTATGATTTCCCCTTTGCTATCTTCAAACTTTTCTTATCGTTCCATATCATGCTTATGCTTTGTTACTTTCTGCTAGCAGTTTCATTCCTTTCTTGATCATATAATAATGGTGTACACTTAAAGGGATATTGTCTACGATATTTTTGAACATTTTTAACTGTCCATAAATGATTTATTTAAGCTATCATTAAACAGTTATGCTACAAAATATACGATTGGTGTTCTTTTTTTGACAAAAAAGACCCAAAACTATCGTTATCGGAATTATTGTTCGGATGACAGAAATTCAAAGTGAAAGTAAAAGTAAAAACGGAAGTTTGGAATTCTCGGGGGTTTAGCATTGAGGTAAGGAAAACACTGTTAAGATTCAAACACTTCATGATTGTCACGCTCGTTTAATGTTGTTTGAATCTTAACGTTTCGTAGCGTATTCACCAATAATTCGGTGTTTAATCTTCATTTTATGAAGGTCAGTACGGAAAACAACAATAATTTTGGGTATGAAAAAATACAAATGTGGTAGAAAATATACCTTTAAAGTAAAGAAATTTTTAGTTTCATTCCTCACGTATAATGAGTTTTTCATCAATAGTATAAAAATACCAATTCATGCAAAGAAACACTAGAATTTTTAAGTTTCATTACCACGGTAAAAAAAAGTTGGAAAACAGGTAAATATCATTAAAATGTATTTTTGTATAATGTTTGAATACTTCAATTACGAACTTCATTTTTCTGTTCAATAGCATGCTAATTGTATAATGGGTATTACACGATTTTATCTTCTCATGCAAACCATATCGTAAATATGTGTACGTAGCCAAGACAACTTGACTTGAAGAATGCTGCATTTTAACTTTATTGGCCACACATGCATGTAGAGACAAAATATTGATATTTATAGTCTCGTGAATTTGAACTGTGATAAACCAATGGATACTTTTGTGCTGTTTATAATACCTCTTCATTATAGGTTAACTCTTCGTGTAAAATATTATCTTGTGTGCATACAGTTAAGTTTGCCTCGCAACTGAGAGGTGTTTTCTCTCACGTACGTTTTCATTGCCAGTTGTTTTCTATATATTTCTTCGTTTTCTGGTAGAGTTGTATTAAGTGTTGTTTATGTACTTAGTGGTGAGGTGTACTCGATACAATGAAATTGACAGCCACGATGTAGCTGAAAGATTGTTGAAAGTGGTGCTCATCACATTAATCCTAACTCCTATATATATTCTTTGCATCTTTAACAGGTGTTCGGATACATTCGCAATTATTGTTTTTCTGAATATGAAATAAAAACAATATCATTTTATCTACAGATCTTAACTTTTATTAAAAGACAAAAGCTTCATGCAGCTATAGTCCATGAGAATTCTACGATTTCATCTCATTTTTACATATTTTTTTTGGTTGAAAATTACTATTTTTAAAATAAATGATGTTGTGAGTAATGTTAAGATTTAAATTTTGGCAATTAAAGCATTCATCAAATTAGTTGAGTTAATGTTTATCATAAAATCCAAGTAAAATAAAATCGCATTTTGAACTTCCTTTTTGAAATTCTCAGTGGCACGTAATGTGTTATCGTGTTTTCTCTAAATAAAAAACATTTCAGTAGATAGTAATATCAACGATGGCTGCTGAGAATTTAATTTTTCTCAATTAACCGACATTTTTTTTATATTTCAAATAAATTATTAGCAAGAAAACGTGTTTCAAAAACAATTTCTCAGTTCGTTTTGCCAACTACCAAATTTATAAGAAAATTGTTGTGTGCATTTTTCTACTGTTTGTACTGACGTGAACAGTTGATATAACGTAAAATTTCAATATCATACACTCGTTTCCTTGAATATTTCAAACATCTCACGCCACGTTGTACATATTGACCACGATGTAACTGTAATCTCGCCAAGTTGGTATAAGACACAAGAAACACGTGTATATCTAATTGTATGGGAACGACGCGTTTATGGAAAAACGTCCATCAGTGAACGTTCATAATGAAAAGATTGGAAAGCCAAATAATTTAAAAGTATTTTGGGAGCAAGTTAACCAAAGGGACTAAATAGGGTATTATAAATCTGCTAAGGTTGTTTATCAATCATATTTAGCTTAAAATAAATACTTAATGTTAGTGTAAAAGCCATAAAAATGACACAAAATACTGCATATGTCCTTAGATATATCCATACTCCTTGAAGCTACGTTTGTCCTAATCACCATCGATGCTTTCCTTATTTCATGACTTATCACATGGTAATACAAGTTCCAGGAAGTGCCTATCCTCCCGGAGCACATGATATCACACCAGTTTTAGTGGGGTTGATGTGGCGCAATCCTTAGTTTTCAATGTAGTGATTTGTAGATATTTGTTTGTCTTTTTTCATTTTTTTCAATATCAAATTTGGTACGTGCGATGCGTTTCTGGAAAAACCGTTATCAGGTATGCTGAAAACAAAAGATTGGAAAGCCTAATAATTTAAAAGTGTATGGGAGCAATAAAACCAAAGGGCCTAAACAAGATAGCCAGAATGGACAAAGGCCACCTATGTATGAGCGAAGAGAGCCTTAGTTTGCAAAGTTTTCTTTGTGTAAGTCCAAACTATATAAGAAGAGAAGTGAATGAAGCAAGGCAAGCTAATAATTAACAACCAAAGGTACTTCACACTTATAATAAATATATCATGGCATTTTACCAACCGATTTAACCACTGGGGAGAAACATTTTTACTACTTTCTTCAACGAAATTTACTTCATAATTGTGTAGAATGAAAACGTACCTTCATTAAAAATACAACAGGTGATATTTATGTTATATTAAACCACGATAAGTAGAAACACTAGAAGAGGAATTACCCAGTAATATGAAGTGGAAATGTCTGCTGATACATCAGAAAAATAGATTATCCACCATTTCAAAACACTTAAAATTATCCTACTGTATATATTTCGTAATTTGTACACGCCTTTGGAATAATATCTAACATTAAAAGAAAGAGAATTTTTCAACACACAAAAGGACTGAAGTAAAATTAACAAGAAATGTATTACAATACTGTTCGTAGTTCAATCACTTTTAAACAGTATTACTAATTAATCGTCTGACCGCGCTTCTTTTGAAGAAATGTGGAATACATGCTTATGTACTGGGCAGTGCATGCATTTGTCTGAAATATTGAAATAATTTCCTTGGAAATGGAATACGACTGTGCATTATTGATGCATTAATCTGTCGAATGAACATACAAATATGAATGTATGAACATTGAACAGTCCCTTTGTTAACCTTGCTCACATTGAGACGCCTTTTACCACATTCCAATACTACGACGTCACGAAATAGTAGTCCGGCAGAGAGCACCCGTGCAACGTCGAACCGTTTGTTCGTCATCCCTGTTTCATATCTTATATCATATATGCTACTTACTTTAATTTGAAAGCCAAACTAACATAATGCTAGATAACTATTAAGTTCAAGATTTATTTTGTCGGCGGTGATCCCACCCGAATATCATGTATTCGTGTAATTAAGAGATGGGAGGGGGTGGGTTGACAAGCCTTAAATGTGTTTTAACTTGAAAAAATTACAGATATGTATTGTAGTTTTTTCCGAATCAATGTGTTCTAATAAATTTCGAAAATAGTTGTCTTAGTATACTCTGAAAACATCTTTTAAAGGAATATGAAACGTTATTGTTTGTGTCTTATGCGAAACAAGAATAGTTTTATCTGGTTAATCCCCAATGGGTTTTTTTGGAAGGGTGCGTGTTGTTCATCTTATTATTTGTTCTGTGTGGTTTTTTGTTGTTGCTTTTTGGGGTTTTGTTTGTTTGTCTTCGTTCTGTGTCTTGTCAAATGTTGCCTGTATCTCTGGATTGTCCATTCATGATTGCCCCATCGATTTTTTTTAACGACTGACGAACTGTGTATCAATGAATTGCTATGTCAAGTGTTATTAGGAGCTTTATTTCTATTCATGTAAAAAAATTAATCTAGACTTATTAATATTGGAAAAAATAGACAGAATAATTATATCAATTATATTATACATTTTCCGAATGAACTTAAACAAAGTTTGACTATTACACTAACATATTATCAATATGTTATATTTTGTTGCTACAATAAAATAGAATATAATTTACTATTAATATCATACGCCCAGTACGTTCAACTGATTTAGCTCAATAATGTAAAAATCATGTAAATGTTATGTTGTTTTGCTTCTAAACCTATCCTTCCATTCAACAGGTTGATAAGATGTTCAGTGCTGTAAACACTCAGAAATACCATCTGATGGTTTGTTCAGGCTGTTTATTTCATTATAATCTATATATACACATTTTGTTTATATACAATTGAATAACCCATTGCGTCAAATAATTTCGATTTTTAGTGTACCTGATGAAGGTTATTCATGAAACGCGTCGAGCGTACTAAATTTCATATTTACGTTTTTTAAATAATTCTTTTAGAAGTTGTCCCCTTTCAGAAATTAAAATATTTTCTGTAGAGGTGGTGGACTATTAGTCCCCGAGGGTATCACCCACCTAGTTTTCAGTACCTCGGGACTGACATTGCTTATTATATATATTTATATTTGAATTGTACAGTTCCTACATGTAAATAATAAAAGAATTATCAAAACTAAGGTCAATCAACCTCAGACATAGGTTATAAATTCCGCCAATATCAACCTCTCGGCTCTCACCCCAACTGAACTCAATGAACGCAAAGCAAATCACCACATATGACCTTTGAAATCCAGGTTCTGTTTTAATCCTTTATTTTTCTTACTGCTAAAGATTTTTAAATTAGTTTGCTCTCCAATATTGTGACTATAAACGTACTTTTCTACCTGATCACGGTTATTTCAGTAACCCGTCGTGTGCACTTAATACAGTATCTATGTTATTTTTTTTTATTATTTATGTATACTTGTTCATTGTTGAATTATGGCAGCATGTCCTTGTTGGGCACATAGAGGTAACATTAGTATGTCTTTTATTGTCTTTCTGTATGTTTCAGGACTATTATCGTCACTGTTATGCATGCATTATCCTCAAGATATTTTGTTATTAAGCGTTTTGTACTATATTCCTCTGTGGGGGAACCCAAGTGTAATATTCATCATTAACCGCTTTCCAGGAATATCTCGTTTTATATACTTCTGCAAATTCACCATTAAGTTTGTGACACGCAAGTTACTCGATCTCTAGTTTTAAGTATATGTTTTTTTAGATCATCATTTGGCCATTGTGTTGTCTGTTCTTCTTCGAGTTACGGATTCTGATTTCCCCTTTGGTATCTTCAAACTTTTCTTATATAAAATGAAAGTTCCCTAGTTGGAAAACGTCAACTATTTGCATTTATTACGTTTGTTTTATTACCTGTCAGAGGCTCTGATACATTTTATCCGAATGTATTTGTTATTTTGCTTCCAATGTTGTAAGACTACTTTTCACTTTCTTTCATGTTCATTCACATCCATACATATTGTTGTAAAAACATTGGTACATCAATGATCATAAACTACTGTCAAATGTGTGTTCTAAAAATCGTATAGTACTCTTTTATATTTTTATATACTAGTAACAAAATATTACGGCACATCTCCAAGCCTTGTGCACGGTATCGAAGAGACAATCAACTGCAAAGCTAGCAAAACCACCTTCTTTCATTAAGCACACATTACAGGTGTTTCGTTTATTACTCTTCAGACGCTCTGATACATTTCATCAAGAACTATATTTATTGCTGGCGGTTATAGTTGACTGTTACATGTGGTGTACTGTCAGCAGAATGCAACATAATACCACTACCAATGCATCAACGTCGAATTAGACAACATATGTTACACGTTTTCGATTCTAATTTTGGTCTGTAAATAAAGGCTGATCGGTTGTGAGTGTTTTATGAATGGTATGTTCAGTTTCTTTTTTTGTCAGTATTGGCTTTGTAGATCAGTAGATCATCTTTGCTAGCCGCGTGTTACGACCGTTGGGGAGACGGAGAGTAACCATTGGCTAGCTAAGATGACAAGACAGTTGAATTCATTTAGTGGGGCTTATTGGGTGTGCGGGCTATTTATGTTGTTTTCTTTGCGGAATGTTGTGCTATACCGTCCTTGAAATGCATCCATCTTCCTCCCTTATAAGGATGTCTTATTGTGGAAACAATAAACAATGGTGTTGAACTACAGGAGACACATACGCTGCATTTATTGAACAACATAACTATTCTTACATTTTTATTTGCTCAGGCTCAAATACGTTTTTCTGTCATGTTCATTGCTTTCCATACACATTATTGTGAAGGTATTGGTAGATCAATGATCCAAATCGACTGTTAAATGTTTGTGCTAAAAATCATATACAATGTAGTACTATTTTAATATACCAATATATCGTGGCATTTCTCCAAACCTTGTGCACGGTTTTGAAGAGACGATCAAATGCATTGAAAACCTTCTTTCATTAAACACACATTACAGGTGTTTCGTTTATTACTCTTCAGACGCTCTGATACATTTCATCAAGAACTAAATTTATCGCTGGAGGTTATAGTTGACTGTTACATGTGGTGTACTATCAACATCAAATTGAATAACATATTTTTCTTATTTTCAAGTCTCATTACGAGGTGTATAATATATATGTGGGTTTATAGGAATGTGGTTTTCCGTATTGGTTTTGTGGGTAAGTAGAACATTTTCCATATCCAATGGTTACATTCGTATTGGAGCCTTAAATAACGAAGATAAATGGAGAGGTTAATCCATTTCTAGGTTTGTTGTGCGAGCATTTTTTGTTTTCTTTTAGAGGATTTTGTAATACCGTATCCGTCTTCCCACTTCATAAAGATGCCTTCTCTTGGAAACAATAACTAAAGCTGCTGAATTATGAGAGGATCGCACACTGCAACAATGGTCGGAAAAATACTAAATATATTGGATTCGGACGTCGACGATATGATGGACACACGAACGTGAATGTGGAATCAATCAAGTTTCCTATCGTACCTACCACAATGATTTGATCATAACCGTCTCCACTATGTTGGCCAACTTTTCGTTATTATTGGATCTAATTTTACACGTTTGCATAATTTTTCAATAATCCATGGACCCAACTGTAGCCCCAAACCGGTTCTGGCGTGTAGGTCGGTAGGTCTTCTTTTCGTTTCATTAAGCGTATAGTCGAGAAAAGGTACAGTTATTGACTTCTTAAAGTTATATTATATAACCATAGGACTCAAACATTGCATGACAAGTGGTGTATGTAATTTCTGCTTAGACAACAATGATATACTTTGTTGCTAATCTATTAATTTGGCTACAACTAATCACCTAACACTAATACCATACGTCTTAATTCTATCTCGGTATCTGTTTATTGGCGCTATGTTTCATATATGTAGGAGATAACTTGATTGATGTAGACCATTCTTATCTTTATTAGTATCATTAACCTCCTATTGTGGTACGTGATTTACTACTCAAGTCTTGTATTCTGGAAAAAAATATGCAACTCATGAATGGGAAAATATACATGTACGACTATATATAAACTTTAAAATGGGAGGTTTAGGACCATACAACCAGTTTAACCCCACCTTCTAGTTTGAAAAAAATATATACAACTCATGAATGGAAAAATATACATATACAACTTTATATAACCTCTAAGACGTGACATTTTGGACCAATCAACTAGTTTAACCCCGTCACCTTTCATTGTTGTGCCTGTATCAAGCCAAGAAATATACTAGTAGCCTTTCGCTGTATGCTATTTTCGTTAAATAAATTTAAAAACAAATTAAGTCGGAAACATAAGGGTCATGTATTTATGTCCTATATAGAGTCTGACATTGTATGAAACAGAACTGCAATCGAGCATTGTCCTATATAGAGTCTGACATTGTATGAAACAGAATTGCAATCGAGCATTGTCCTATATAGAGTCTGACATTGTATGAAACAGAACTGCAATCGAGCATTGTCCTATATAGAGTCTGACATTGTAGCAGCTGCACTTCCTTGATTTACTAACTCACTGTCATAATATTTCTCTCTTGCAGTCACTTCCAGTTTGTGTGGCGTAACTATTTGTAGAAGGCAGCAACGAGACAGTAACTTTATTAAATGTGACACGGGGAGAATTCTGATTGAGAATGTGACGGGGATAGATAGAACATTTTCCAGTCTTAGACGTATATGTACTGGCAAAAGGTCATGTGACATATATCGGATATGTCAAGACCCAAGGAATCAAAATATAAGAGTATC
>MJUT01003643.1:1080879-1103156 GCA_002080005.1 Gigantidas platifrons | reverse complement strand
AAGAGAACCAGTGATGCCACTTGGTGTTGAAACGGAACAAAGAGTTAAAGCAATACAAGTCATTCCACCTATTATTATAACACGAACAGTTAGCATGTCAAACACAAGTGAGTACACTACAATATTTAATAAATTCATGGATTGCCCCCTCCCATACGTCAGAAAATATTTGATTTTAGTGTTGAAATGCTTGTTGATTTATTCCTACCAATTACAGATGTTTTTTCTCAAAATAAACTCATAGATACCTGTTTCTATAACTGGTTTTAGGATTCCAATGAGCATGTAAGAAAACAGGAGTTTAACCTGTCATTTTTTGCTTGGGAGATTTAAGTTGTTTGAGGTTCGTCATTTTATTTTGAGCATTGGGTTTCTACTGCTGGTAAGTTATCTGGCAGGGTCGGCATTTTACTCACATTTTGAGTCCACCTCCATCATTTGACGAATGGCCAATAATAGTAGTTTAACCCAGCCACTTTATGTTAAACAGATAGTTCACGGCGGTCATGTGTATATATGTTAGTGGTGTCGATTTCCCTTTTTTCCTACCATTTTTCTGATTGGATTGTGGACATATTCTGACTGTGTGGTATTCTATATTTTCCATATTAGTTTATCAAATGTGTAGTACTTAAATTTTGTTGAAGGAGCTATGCGATAGATAAGGTTTTCTTTCTCAATAGTTGATGTTTGTATTCTGATCCTTCTTTCACTCAAAACTCTCTTTCGACTCCAAGTTTTATATATTAAGTATTTTTATACAGTCAAACGTGCATTGAGAGGTCACAATTGGCACACCTTCTAAGACAGGTGACCTTTATAACAGTTCCAGTTCGCATGAAATTTTCTATGACAGGACAAGAAAAGGTGACTACTTAATAGAGGTGACTGCATGGGCAGGATTGTATGTACAATAATGGAAATTTTAACTGAAAGGATATAATATTGTCTTGTAAAAGACAGGATACATTATGAGTAAGCTCCACATTATAGTCTTCTAAAGTTGACAAAATGCTACATATCACGACAAGAGTTATAATGAAACATTGAGACAAAACATCAGGCAATAGAAAACAGGACGAATTGGACGTGCCATTTCTATTAGCATACATTTGAGGTGAATGCATATCATAACGTATGATGTTGTTTTTGTTGTCTCGTAACATTATTGAAGTGTTTGGGAATTTGGCTGCAAAGTAATACGTTATTTATCAGAGACTACAGGTAATTGCCGGCTCTATCTATCTACACATTATTCCTTGTGATAATCAAGCACCCCTCTATTGGTCCATCTTAGTGGCGTCAGGCACCCCTCTACTGATCCATCTTAGTGCCGTCAAGCACTCCTCTAGTGGTCCATCTTAGTGCCGTCAAGCACTCTTCTATTGGTCCATCTTAGTTCCGTCAAGCACCCCTCCTCTATTGGTCCATCTTTGTGCCATCACGCACCCCTCTATTGGTCCATCTTAGTGCCGTCAAGCACTCCTCTAGTGGTCTATCTTAGTACCGTCAAGCACCCCTCTATTGGTCCATCTTTGTGCCATCAAGTACCCCTCTATTGGTCCATCTTAGTGCGTCAAGCACTCCTCTATTGGTTCATCTTAGTGCCGTCTATTTATCTTGACGATATATTGTCTGTTAGCGTGTTGTCATGAATATAGTTGACATACTGTTAGGCGTGACGTTAAACAACAATCAAACGATCAATCTTGTTGCCACAGCCCACATGTGCAGTCCACAATTATGTTCACGATGACCACAATAGGAGTTTCTTGGAATGACAACCGTGCAAGACATCAAATCTGATGATAACAGTCAACAATCACGTGTAATGTACACTATGAAAATATGGAGTGACATATTTTATACGTGTGATAAACAATATCAAATAAAAATGTTCAAATTTATGAAGACTGACAACGGTTACCTCACACATTAGTGTTGCGTGTTCTCTTTTCATTATTACCCAGCTTATACCTTAGAATAAACATTGTAATAAAAGAAAGAAAGAAAGCGGGAAAGGATAACACAAACTTTCCCATGACTTTTACCATCAGTGCAATTTAGTGAATACTTAATTGCATATGCATTGGTTAATGAATGCATACACTACAAATTCTAATAAATGGGTTATGATGTGTAAAGACACTTACAACAATATTTCAGTTATATCGTGGCGGTCAGTTTTATTGGTGGAGGAAACTGGAGTACCTGGAGAAATTTACAGACCTGCTGCAAGCCACTGACAAACTTTATCACATAAATGTTGCATCGAATATACCTCGTCAGGAGCGACATTCGAACTCATAAATATGTAGTGGTAATAGGCATTGATTGCATAGATAGTTGTAAATCCAACTACGATACGATAACCACCACGACGTTCCCCGGCTATTTAGTTATATAAAAATGTATATATATTGGGTTTTGAATGTTTACACAACAAATGCTAACAAGGGCAACGCAAAGCATGGCGTATCCCCTCGCCTAAAAATTGGATCCGGTGACCTTGACCGTTGACCTTGAAAATCAATAGGGTTCCAGATTCTCTTAAGGACTAAGTATGTACCAAGTTTGGTCAAAATCCATTGAAGGCTGTTGATTCTAGAGTATTCACAAGGATGTTACGGAAGGGCGGACGGACGGTAGCTAGCGTTACTATATCCCTTCGCAACTTCGTTGGCGAGGGGATAATAAATATTATTATATGTGAATCATATAGGGATGTAGCCTACATTTCTGTCTTAGTATTTGTTACTTTAAAACAATATGACATGCAATTTTTAAGCCAAACTTTTTCGTATTGATTAGCCTTTCATAGATTTTTCAAATAATTTCAGCAATACATTTTGATAATGAAACGGCCATTGACAAAATTGGAACAAAGCAAACTACTGGCATCAACTCTGCAGAAAGAATGAGTAAGTAAAATCTTATAGATATTAATATGTAGTTTTGAATATCTGTTTACGAGTATATTTTATTTCGTTATTTGTTGTTGATTTAATATTTAAAAGAAAAGTGATTAATTTAAATGTAATATATTCTCCATACATGGTATGTTAAAGTTAATAGAGTACTTGAAAATACAAAACAGAAAGATAATGTATTTTCTCCCATTATTACGGCGTTTTAACCCCGCTGGACCAGTGGCGAAAACATATATAATCCTCTAGAGGATTAAAATGTCTCGTGCCTTTCCCCGCATTAATTTCAAATTTTGAAATAAAGTTCGTGTTAAATAATAGGAGAAACAAATTCTCCTTTAGTTGCCCATGTGGGTTACGATATTTCTCCACTTTTGAGAGTTAATTTTTTTAATTTTAACTTTCTTGAATGCAGAAATATCGCAACCCACTGACAACTGAGGGAGAGTCTATATTTACTATAGGAATACAGTTCGATTATCTGATTTGATTTGATTTGATTTTTGGTGTTTAACGCCACTTTCAACAATATTTCAGCTATATCATGGCGACCAGTCTTAGTGGTGGAGGAAGCCGGAGTACCCGGAGAGAACCACCGACCATGGGCAAGCAACTGGTAAACTTTATCACTTGCGACTGCGAGTCGAGTGCACACTTTTTTGTAATTTACAAAGCCGGGCGCGAACCCACGCCGTATTGGTGATAGGCTTGTATGAGTTGTTAGATCCAGCGACTTAACTCATTGAGCCACCCGGGCCCCCGTTCGATTATCTGTACTTTACATAGTAGAGAAAAGACTATGATATATTGAACATAGTGAGGATATTGTGTTACATTTAAAACTGTATATTTCTATATTAATAAAAACAACAACAATTCAACATGTATATGTATTTATACTATTACATGTAACAATGAACATCTGAAACATCTATTAATTAAATGTTGTAATGGTATCAATATATATTCTACGAAAGATAACTCTATTTAGAAAATGGAATTAAAATGTTTTGAATTGACCATGTGTTTCCTTTCTATTTATAGTATTTTACGTGGCCATTGCTGTAGCATTTTTAAGTCTAAATGGATTAATAGTTGTAACAGTTATATGTATCAGGTACGTCATTAATACATTTTGATTAGTTCCGACTTCATGTTTTACAGCCAATCAAACCAGAATGAAAGAGAGCAGGATCCCCTTGCAAATTAAAAGATGCGAGAAATCGATCAGAATTACCTGCATCTATCTACGATCAATATTATATCTATCAGTCATGTCGTACAAAAAAATGTACGTCTGAAGGGAAAATGGCAGTGTAGGTAGAAACAACTAAATATAGATTAGGTACTCAACGAATCCGAAAGTACGGGTTTAATATAAATTGATCCAAGTGTGATACTCATTGGAAAGTACGGGGTACTGACGATGTATGACGGGATATATACGTTAGTTGAAACGTACTAGATTCAACCGTGATAGGATTATCAGTGTTTAGATTCATATTTAACAATATTTCGGTTATATTATTATGGTCAATGTTATAGGTGGAGAAAACTGAGTACCCAGAATACAACACAGATCTTTCTGATGACGTCAACGTACTTTCTCACATGAGGATGTATGAGGTACACCGTTGGTGAATTTTTAAGCCATATTAGTGGTTATTTACTTAAAAACATTTCTGTAGTGTGAAAATGAAGTTAAATGTTGTCGTACATGAAATGTTCTTTCAAGAAATTATCTATTATAATAATGCTATTTCGATGTTTTAATAACGACTTTGATCAAATATACATAGGGCACACTTTTGTACACCTAGACGGCAATATTGAGAAATTGTGCACTTCCTTCCCCATCAAATATATAACAACTGTTAATCATGAATCAATATATTTTATTTGTTTTTCATTTGTAGAAGGCAGCGACGTCTTAAAGCAAATGGGCCTATTATCGACCATTCAGCAATCCCATCGACATATCATGCTTCATTCAATTGTAACCGTCCACTTCCGCCAGTTGCAAATCAACATTCACAACTTACAAATTCGCCATCTTTAATGGACGGATATGGTGTGGTAGCAGACGACATTTCTCAAGGATGCAATGATCAAATTTCACAGTCGTCTGCTTACGCGGAAGTTGATAATACGTTACCGTACAGGGCACAGCCATACCGATACAGTTTAGAAAAGCCTAAAACACACGAATCAATTGAAAAGGTGTATTCAGAACTTACAGACAATGGGAAAGGTGGTTACTGGGAAATAGTAGATACTGTTTGGCATAATACACCTTATTCACAAACTGACAATGATAAATTAATTAAAAGGGAAAAATGGAGAAAAAGCCATTGTTCTAATCATAGTATTAAATCAAGACCGTCATCATTTGAAGGGCCATTCTCACATTTTAATGGAAAGAGAAAGTCAGAACTTAGTGAAAACACAGACTCTGATGACAGTCTGTTTGGAAATGACCAATATGATTATATTCAGTCCGTTCATGTGTGATACACCTGTATGTCCCATAAAGGTGTTTGTTTTATCAAAATTAAATACATAAAATAATGACTTGTGTCATGTCAAGAGCTTAAGAGGGGTCAATGAGGTTGTTCGTGTTGTCTTTTGTCGATGGTATTGCTGTCCATCAGTGTTTTATGTTCGGTTCGTTTTTACCACCAGTTGCTTGTAGGAGGGTACTTGTCTTCTTTATTTATACTGCAATCGTTCTACTTGAGCTGTCAAAATGCGTTGACAGTATATTTACAAGTGATAAACGGTCGCTGACCGTTTATAACATTTAGAAATCAGTTGGGGACTCTTGAGGGTAACTAACTTTTTAAATAATTTGAATATTGGTAGTAATATCCATTAATGTCACTAATGATTGCAGTATAAAGACAATAACAGTGCATTGACTTGACATATAATTCAATGCACTGCTATTGTCTATGTTATTTGTGTTTGTTTGAATATAGTTGTGTCCAGCAGGTATTACTTATATGAAAAACATGACGGTTGTCTTATAAGAGGCATAAACTGCTTACTCATCGCGAACCCCTGGATTTATCCACAGTTTTTGGTAGAGTACTGTAGTGAAACTACGTATATGTGCTCCACATTAGTGGAGGAACTGTGTCGTGGTAGCCTGTGACCAATGGGATGCTGAAGCACTCGACCCCGTGACCCTGCCAGAAGCCTCAGTCCAGCAGCCCGAGATCTGCCTCACTGTGAAGATATATAGCCGAGACTAAGAAGACGGCCAGGAGAAAACCTGAGATAATTGATAGGTAATTATTGTATGTTCAATATTAGCTGGTAGTTATATCGTTGGGACTGGCAACCCCACAGATACGATAATACTATATATAATTGGTCGTCCCTAGAATACAAGCATGTAGGTAGAGGGACAAGATTATACAATATTGGCGACGAGGATTTAAAATGGCGATTTGAACATGCGGTCAGCAATTTAATATGATGAACAAATTTTGAAAGTCGAATTATCGATTTTTTTTTTTATAATTGTCTTATTATAAATACATTAGTTGTGACTTTGTTTGTAGGTTTAATTAAATATGAATTAAACTGGTGCAAACTTTTCAGTATTTCTGAAGTTTTAAAGCCGGTGAAAAGTTTTTGAAGAAAAGTCACGTGTTTATCACGCCATCATTGTACTTCAATACACATAACCGGAAATGAGCTGTATTGATTTTTTATGAATACACATTTCCAGAAATAGATTGTCGGAAGTTATATACGAGCAAACGGTTGTTTTGGTTTGTTTGTTTATTAAAAAGTATTGTTGTTATAATTAAAGTGGTTGTTTACTTTTTGATTTATTTTTATTTGTAATGGATAGACAGACAAAGGTAAAAATAAACACCTGTAGCAGGTGGGAATTATTAAGACTGCCAGGTGTGGGCAGTAAAATTGCCGATAGAATCGTGAAAATGAGAGAGGAAGGGGTACAGTTCAATAGGGATAACCTGGCAAATATCACTTACTTGGGTACTTCTCCAGAATTATATGAACTGATAGACTATTCTATAACAGTATCTGATTTCACAGATCTTGATCCATTACAAATGTACCAGAAATTGAACAGGGTCGAGGTACAAGGGGAGGGCAAGAGTGATGAATTGCTTTCCCATAAAGTGTCCTCACCGTAGAGACATGGTGTTTCATCACACTCTGCGTCGGTCCCCGAACTGGCTCGTGCTTATGATCCTATATTTTCAGCACCGGCTGAAGGTAAAAATTTCTTAGATATTGATCAGGAATCCCAATTTTATATGGGGTCATTCAATAGTAATGATTCATATAGACCATTTCCAATTGTGTGTCAACAGAATATGGTGTCTGGAGGTTTATCACAGGGTCAGGTGGGAAACATGCGTTTGCAGCAGGGTACTTACGTTGTTTCTTCTGCCCCGTTACAAGCTGGGTTATCAACAGTATGCCCTGATGCGAAACATGTTCGTCCCAATACTGTAACCCAACAACAGTACAGTACGGTACATGCACATCATACACAAAATACACCACAGGTTATGGTATGGGGTACACATAATATAACACAGGGTAACTTACCGCAAGGTAATAATACATATACATTGCCCCCGCCACCTACCACTGTTCAACAAGGACCGTCCATGTTGGGCGAAATGTACAATGTCTTACAACAAATGAAGATGGAGAAAGACAGGTTGGTGGATTATTCCCAGTAAACATGCATTAGGTTTACAAGATAGCTCACATGATTATAAGCAAGGTCAAGACCATCGTTCTGACCGATCGTCGGTCCAATCATGGAGACCTTTGGTTCCTGAAAAAAAGGTATTACAATGAGAGTGAGTCATCACACTCACCAGATAGACATCGTGGTACCCGCCACCGTCAACCAACCAGCCATAATCGTCGTCGACGTCGCCCGGCTACTACCCAAAGACACCGTGACCATCATGATAGATACGACTTCCCAACTGACGAGTCTGATGAGTACTCACAGACAGAGGTTGACGAGACACCAGGGACACGTATATCACATGAGGAACTATATGATAGTCTACCATCTCCACCCCGTGTACATCCACGTGTACAATCACCAAGACTGAACCTGAATATGGATAGACAACATGATCGTCGCTATTTTATGGGTATGTACAAATCCTTGAAGTACACTGGTAAAACTAGCTGGAAGGTATTCTACACAAGTTCAGAGGATATGCCCGCACTGCCGGATGGACAAGAACAAAAGAAGGACCAACTATTGTGGAGTCTGGAGGACAAGGCTGGGGAGTATTACACGTTATTACTGGAACGTGATCCCCAGATTACTTATCCAGAAATAATCGAGAAGCTGGAAAAACGATTTGGTTTCCAGGATGTACCGGAAATGTCCATGATATAATTTAATAATTGCAAACAGGATAAGCAGGAATCCCTGGAGGACTGGGCAGACCGAGTATTGTCTTTGGCCAATAAAGCTTTTCGAGAACTTCCTGAAGTTCATATGAATAAACAAGCTACATTAAGGTTCTGTCAGGGGTGCTATGATATGGATGCTAGACAGCATGCCTGTGTACAAAAACCCAAATCAATGGAGGAAGCTATTGATACCTTAAAGTGGTATCAACATTCCAAGAGGGCGGTACATGCAAACCGGAATATGGTGACTAATAAAGACCTGTTAACATTTGATCCGGTAGAACCGGTGTCAGTTCAAGCAACTGGTATGAACAAACCACAAGACTCCGAATGGAAATTTAATATGGAGAGCCAAATGAAGGAGATGATGGCAAGTTTAAAGGCTATAGGTGAACAACTAAGTGATAAACCTGTTAGGTCACGAGAAAGTGCTTCATCTAACAGAAACTGGAGAGGCCGAACGAGCAGTCCGGAGCCCTATAGACCGCGACAAAGTCCGGAGTCAGCAAGACCACGACAAAGTCCGGAAACTAGACGCTGTTTTCTGTATAACCAGAAAGGACATTTAAGGAGAGATTGTCCCAATAACAAGAAACAAAGTCAGGGAGCTGGCCAGCCGTCTTTAAGGAAAAGAGATAAAATTGCTTTTAAGACTAGAGATAGCGGGTCAGATGATGGGATAACCGGAACTGCTACGGTTAATTTCTTGGGAACAGCAAGAATGATAATGATAGAGGTTACTATCCAGAACCAAAAGGTAAATGCTATCATTGATACGGGCGCCCAAGTTACAATCTTAAATGATCAAATTTTTGATCAGTTGCCATCAAAACCGTATACAGACAGGGAAACCCAGCTACATACGGCTAGTCGAGAGATGAGCATGAAATGTCGGGTTATGCAACCGATATGTTTTTCTATACATGGTTTTGAGCTTAGACAGAGTTTGCATGTGGCACCAATAGATTGTGATATGTTGCTAGGAATGGATTTCTTAAGTAGATACAGGGCCACTCTGGACTTGGGAAAGCTAACTCTGACTTTAAACGGAAAGACAATGACTGTAACTTTTGGTCCGGAAGCTAAACCTTCAATTGTTCGGTAACAATACCAACCCGTACAGTAGGTCCACCCAGTTCAGTTGTTAGGCTAACATGCGAGACTTCTCCGCAAACCAAAGATTTTATTGTAGAGCCTACCGAGGTGCAGTCACTTCTGATACCAAGAACTGTTTGTTCTAAAACAGGTAAACCAGAGCTGTGGTTTGTCAATGTAACTGACAAAAATATAATCCTGCACAGTGGACAAGAAATTGCCACTGTTGAAGAGGCACACGTCTTATGTGCTGAAACAGAATTAAGAACTCCAAAACCCAATGTCTTGAATACGACAGGAGATATACCAAAACATACAGAAGAGTTGTTTAGGTTGTCCACTGATGGACTGGATAAGAACCAGAAGTCTAAAGTAAAAAGATTGTTATCAGAATACAGTGATGTTTTTGCTCATGATGACTTAGATTTAGGTAATTTCACAGAACTAGAACATGCTATCGATACGGGTACAGCTAAACCCGTAAAACAGAGAATGCGAAGAACACCTGCATGTTTTGTAGATGAAGAAGAGGCACACCTCCAGAAAATGCTTGATGCTGGAGTTATTCAACCATCTATCTCAGAATGGGCACCCGCTCCAGTTTTGATCCGAAAACGAGACGGAGGAGTTCGATGGTGCATAGACTATCGTGCATTAAACTCAGTGACTGTTAAATATGTTTTTCCCTTGCCATTGATTGAAGAATGTCTAGATACATTAGCCGGAAACATCTGGTACTCGAAGTTGGATGCCAATAGTGCATATTGGCAGGTAGGAATAAAACCAGAAGATAGGAAAAAGACAGCGTTCACTACAAAATTTTGACTTTTTGAGTGCGTCAAAATGAGCTTTGGGTTGTGTAATGCTCCAGGGACGTACGCCAGGGTGATGAACTTGGTCCTACGTGGTTTAACCTGGAATACTGTATTAGCTTTTCTAGATGACATATTAGTTTTAGGAAGTGATTTTCAGTCACATCTTAGCAACTTAAGACAGGTTTTTGAGCGTTTCAGAGAATACCAGCTGAAATTAAAACCTAGAAAACGTGTACCTTTTACAAAGACTGTTGAGTTCTTAGGTCGTAAAGTGAGTACAGATGGTTTGGAAATTGGGGACCAACACTAAAAACCTGTTCAAGACTGGCCTAGGCCAACCTGCACACGACATGTAGAAAGAATTTTGGTGTTTGCCAACAATCATCGCAGTTTCATCAAAGACTTTGCTAAAGTCTCAGGACCATTATACGAAATAACCGGAAAGACTAAATTCCAGTGGAAACAGACTCAACAAGAAGCGTTTGATAGACTGAAGGTGTTGTTACTATCAGCACCAGTCTTGGCCTTGCCAAATAAGGATGATTATTACATCCTAGATACAGATGCTTCAGATAGAGCTATAGGAGCTGAATTAATTCAAGTTCAAAATGGTGAAGAACGCGTTGTCGCGTATGGTAGTTTTATTCTCACACCAGAACAGCGTAGATATTGTACAACGCGAAAGGAGTTGTTAGCTATTATACGCTTTACTAGGCAGTATAAGCATTATTTGCTTGGAAGACAGTTTACAGTCAGGACTGACCATAGTAGTCTCACGTGGTTATTGGGATTTAAGGAACCCCAGGGACAATTGGCACGCTGGATGGAGGAGCTCAGCCAATATGATATGGTGATAAAACATCGTCCGGGCAAAAACCATGGAAATGCAGATGGATTATCTCGCATTGTTGAAGACGAGACTGGTTGCCCTAACTATTTGTCAGGGGTTGAGTTAAAAGATTTGCCATGTGGAGGGTGTAAATACTGCCAAAGGGCTGTTGAGGCGTGGTCAAAGTTTATGATAGATGTAGATGAAGCAGTGCCGTTGACTAAGAAAAAAAGAGTTTATAGTCAGCCAGAAGATATGTCTACGGCTATGATACGAATGTTTAACTGTGAGGTGATAGACAGTCCATCACTTGAGGAAAATCTGGTTTCTGTACAGGCAAATGACACTGGTGGGCAGAAGATGAAAATCTGGTATCTGGAATAGAAGTACAGATAGATGACACTGGGTTAAAAATAGTGACATCAGGAGAAGACGTCCAAATTACAGCTGTTTCAGAGGAAGATGGAATGGTTTTCCAGGGTTTGACAATTGACGAAATTGGACAGGCACAGTGTGAGGATCCCAGCTTTCAACTGATTTTAAATTTCCTTAAAAATGACATAGAGCCAGAAGAAAATGAATTATTTTTGTCCTCTCCTGCCGCAAAAAGCTATTGGATAAATAAGCAGATGTTTTTTCTGGACAATCACGGAGTTCTCCGTAATATACCAATGAAGGGGTGAGCCCAAATGAAATTGGTTATCCCTGAAAAATTGCGGGAAACAGTCATGGAGCTCTGTCACGAATTGCCTTCTGCTGGTCATCAAGGTACAGAGAGAACTTTGTCTAAAATTAAAGCCAAGTTCCACTGGTACAACATGTCTAAAGACATAAGAGCCTTTGTATTGACATGTGAGATCTGAAGTAAGCATAAAAAGCCAAGTCGAAATGCTCGCTGCCACATGACCCCGTACCATGCGGGGGCTCCAATGGAGCGAGTACATCTAGATTTTATGGGGCCATTGCCAATAACAAAAAGAGGTAATGAATATGTGCTCATGATGGTAGACCAGTTTACCAAGTGGAATGAATGTATTCCACTCCCATCACAGACAGCAAAGATCACTGCACAAGCTGCAATAAACGAGTTTTTTGCACGTTTTGGTTACCCGTTTCAGATCTTCACAGATCAGGGCCGAAACTTTGAAAGTGCCTTGTTTAAAGCTGTATGTGAGTTACTCCAAATACATAAGGCACGTACGACACCTTATAGACCGTCAGCTAATGGTCAGGTGGAAAGACAAAACAGAAGCTTGATGGATGCAGTAAGATGTTTGTGGACAAGTCCCAGAAAATTGGGATGAACACTTGCCCCAACTGGCGGGAGCTATGCGTTCCTGTATAAACCGAAGTACTGGTTACACATCAAATATGTTAATGTTGGGCCGGGAAACGAACCAGCCAGCGGATCTGATGTTTGGAGAAGGCCAAGAGAAAACTTATTGTGGCAGTGATGAGTATGTAATTGGTTTAGAGAAAGCAATAAAGGACGCCCATGAACTGGCTAGAGGTAACCTTAATTCCACTCAAAAGAAAATGAAGCGGGACTATGATATGAAAGTACATGAAAAACAGTACGAGAAAGGTGATCTGGTATATATCTTGGATACAGCAAGTATTAAAGGAAAATGTAAAAAACTGAGTCCACCGTGGAAAGGTCCAGGAGTGGTGGTGGAGAGGTTGACACCATATATCTATAGGATTAAACTTCAGAGGGTTATTTTTACCGCCAATCATGACCGTCTCAAGGCATGTAGGGACAGAAAAATACCTGTATGGCTCCAGAGGTGTCAAGCTAAACTAAAGTGGAGAAAGTGTGATGGAACCAAAAGACAATAAGGAAAGATGGAAATACTGTATTCGTAGAGGTCCTGATACAGGAGAGACCATGATAGGGTGTGATTTTTGTAAAGATTGGTTTCATCTGACGTGCGTTAATCTGAGTCCGCAAGAGGCAGAGGATTTAGACTTGTACAAATGCCCCAACTGTCAATTAACTGAACAGTAATCCCTGATCGATGTTTTGGGGGGTTGGGGGTGGAAATAAAATGAGTTACAGAGTATGGATAGGTCTAGGACTTGTATTACTGCAATGACATATGAAAATGCCAAAAAACACCACATGGTGTTTTGTATGTCATTGCAGGTTTTTTTTTTTTTTCATTTCAGAATGTCTGACGAGTGGCCTAGTGCCAGCGAGGGGGAGAGCGACGAGGAGACGCTAGGTATAAAAAGAAGCTGGATCCAGGAGAGATTCAAGGAAGACCTTCCAAAAGGTATCCCCGCACCGGCGGGTGGAGACAAGACTGGTACTACGGGTGGGGTACAAAGGGTACCACCCATGACCAGTATGGGTAGGGGCCGTGGTCCCAGCAGTCGGCCTGCCCAGGAGATAGGTGGCTACATGGGCGGCCACTTCATGAGGTCCGTGCCATGGGACAACCCGCTCAAGGCAGCCGGGATAGGCAGAGGAATATCCTCGCCTGAGGTGTTGCGCCAGGCTACGGCCAACTATTCCCGTCTAGTACGGGAAGGGGAAGTCAGGGGGTCCCCTGTGGCTGATGTGAGGGTTGCGGTAGTAGCTGCTGAGGTCTCTCGTCCCGTACGAGAAGAGGCAGGGTAGTCGGAGGTGGGTTCGGTGGTACCTTCCCAGGATCCGGTGGCGTTCCGGAGGAGGTCAAGAAGCAGGGAAGCACACCCTGTGGCCGCCTCTGGAGTGACCCGCATCTCCAGGCCTAGTGGAGATGTGGAGTTACCACCGGGGAGGAAAGACTTCCGGGACAGCCTGTGCCCAGTGCCTGGCTGTGGTTTTTGGACCCGGAAGTTGAAGGATCATGCCTTCAAGGTCCATCTGTCCTCGTTTTTGCCGTCTTCCCGTCCATGTGACGGGAGTGGAGAAACGAGTATTCCGTCAGCTGGGTGAGGCACTGGAGGTGGTTTGGCATTTGGTGTGTGGGCCATCCTCCGGTGTCAATGATCTCCTGAATTTGGTTAATACCCGGATCAGGTTTCCTCGCCAGTGTACCATTCCTATGGAGTGTACGCTGGCTATGAGAGAGGTGGACATCGCCATGGGATGGGAACTGGTTGTTTCCCCCCAGGTAAACCCTCTCAATAACCCAGCATGTCTACTCCATTGGAGGGTGTTGCTGACCACCCTCCAGTGGTTGGATAGGACTAGGCAGGAAGCCATACGGGAATATAGTCCCGTCCTGTCGGGTCCTACAGGTGGACATGTACCCTCTCCTGGCCCCGTGGTTCAGTCTCTAGTGGCATGTGTCGTGGAGGAGCCCGAGGACTAGGAGAGGGAATATGATGTCATTCCGGTGGCATCGGGTGTTGCTGTTGACCCTCAGCCATTCCATTACAGAGCCGGCCAGCGGGTCGGTGTTCTGGTCAACTCCATCTGTGGTTTGCAGACCCTAGTCCGGCAGCATTTTGGCGTGCGGGACCCTGTGCTTGCCACAGATGAGGCCACCCGTATCGGTTCCGACGGGTATCTGATGTCCCTCCGTCGGGATGCGTGGGTGGTAGCTGTTCCACGTGAATTGTGGGACAGAATGTGCTGAACAGGGAGCACATTTGGTTTTCTCCGGTTAACTCAGGGTTGTTGTAGTCCATTGGATAGTTGAACAGTTGTAAACAGTCCATGAGTAGGCGACGAGAGCAAGTTACTGTTGTATATATATATTTTTTATTGACTCTAGTAACGTAGTCATTGGAATTTTGGCCAATAGTTTAGGTAAAATTATTGGGAGGTTATCCCAGGTAGGGAAAGGTTTTTTTTTGTTGGTGTCGCGAGTGGACTGTTGCTATGGTGAATTAGTGGACGATTTTCCTTCCGGTTTCCTCTGTGTTTAACTGATGTATATAAGATACTAACAGTGGTAATCATTGACTAGTCAAGTCAATGATTTGTTCAGGAACAGAGATTTCCTTTGTTTGAGTTGTGATTTAATGTGTATTGTATTATATTGGGAATATTGGTGTTTCAACCGATTGGTTTATGTTTATTTTTTGGCATGGTTAAGTGCCAGTTTGGAACATGTCCGAGGGACATATTGACATTTTGTTTGATGGGGGAGGTAGATATTTGGATTGTGTTTGGTGAGTTGCTTCTGGTTAGGGTCAGGGTCGGGGTTTTCATAGTTGTATTCACAATTTGTGTGATCGGAATATTTGTAAGTCTATTAGGATAGATTTGTTTCCCCAGTGGGTGAATTTGTTTTGGATACTACGGTGTTGATAGTGTCTCTAATCCTATGGTTATGACTTGTGGAACTTGATAGTGTTCTTGGGGGAGTGTCATCAGTCGCAGGGGCTCCTTGAAAGAAAGAGGGGAGGAATGTAGTGAAACTACGTATATGTGCTCCACACTAGTGGAGGAACTGTGTCGTGGTAGCCTGTGACCAATGGGATGCTGAAGCACTCGACCCCGTGATCCTGCCAGAAGCCTCAGTCCAGCAGCCCGAGATCTGCCTCACTCTGAAGATATATAGCCGAGACTAAGAAGACGGCCAGGAGAAAACCTGAGATAATTGATAGGTAATTATTGTATGTTCAATATTAGCGGGTAGTTATATCGTTGGGACTAGCAACCCCACAGATACGATAATACTATATATAATTGGTCATCCCTAGAATACAAGCATGTAGGTAGAGGGACAAGATTATACAATAGTACGAATAGCTTATCATTTTAGTTTTCTGGATTATTCATTCTTGATTGCGTCTTCGGTGTTCTCTAACGATTATTTAATAACTGCTAGTTTTAATTGATACATTTTGCTATTGGGTTTTGTAACTATACTGACAGTATAGTCTTCTTTGTCTTTCATTTTATTGTTGTTGTTTTTTTAACTTTCAAGGGATGTACTTCTGCAAAGATAAAAGGTTTAGGGTTATGGTGTTTAACGACACATTCAACAATACTTCAGTTATATCGTAGTGGTCAGTTTTATTGGTGGCGGAAACCGGCGTACCCGGAGAAAACCACCGAACTGTCGCAAGTCGCTCACAAATTTTATCACATAGTGTTGTATCGAGTACAACTCGGGATTCGAACAAAGGTAATATAGTTAACTTACCATCCATTTTGTTGGTATATTTAATCATATATTCATCTGACATCGTTCAGATTATCTTCCATAAATCGTTTATTTCCGACGCACAGACAAATAGAAGCAACGATATATTTCTCTCCTGTTATTTGGACGAAATAATTCAAAAATTGGTTTTCAACCATATATCATTCGTCAAGTTGTTTAATCACGTCCTTCGAGTACCAGTATTTCATTTTTTTATTTTATTTTTTTTATTATTTCTACCGTTTTTTGGTAATGCTTCAATACGAAGGGCATGCTTATCCTCTATTGGCTGTTATTTAACATCAAGTTTACAAACAAACAAAATTACCTCCATAGACATCAACATATTAAAATATCTCATAGCACAAAAACATCAAGCATAAATGATGGTACTGTTTGATTCAGTATGTTTCATTTAAGTAACATATTTAAAGAAAATGAAAATATTAGTAAATTTATTTTTCAAGGGACATAATATATTTTTGTCCCTAACGCAGTCTACCAACAAGGGACATATATGTCCCAAGAGCAGTCAAGTGTTAAATGTGCCGTATCTAAAACAATCTAATTAAAATTAAAAATGTGTAAATGTTTTGCTAACATTTACTGATATTCAAAAGGGGTCATATCTGATAACATGACATTAATATTTGACAATTCAATCATATGAAAGATTATTAATAAATCTTATATTGATATAGTGGTACGTTAAATCAAATAATCGGAAAAATAATTCAAGTTGGAAATAACATTGTTATAAAAACAGAGGTCCTCTCCCTCAGTACCTGTGATTATAATATAAATATTAGCAAAAAATAAGCCATATAACTCCGCCCGCTTTTCAAAGCAGACAGATTGAGGCAAGAATGAACATATGTTATTTGAATTATCTTTCTTAGTATATATCACAGCTTAATGTGATTAAATAAATTAATATGTATTCGCAACTCCTACACACACACACTGCGAAAAATTACCGTATACTTGTAATGCGACTTATGAAATTGACTGATAGTTAAAATCATAACAGAAATTTAAATATGTATTAAATAAAACGGTACATGTTTTATCGTCTTGAATATACACGGTATATTTTCCGTTGCATTTTAAATTCTCAACAATTGTCATAGACACACTAGGTCTAGGTCTTACGGTGTTTAACGCCACTTTCAACAATATTTCAGTTATATCGTGGTGGAGTATCCAGAGAAAACCACCACCTACCGCAAGTCACTGACAAACTTTATCACATAATGTTGTATTGAGTACACCTCGCCTGAACGGGATTCGAACACATAACGTTGGTGGTGATAGGCACTAATTGCATAGTTAGATGTAAATCCAACTACCTTACGATCACGATCACGACGGCCCCAGGCACATTAGTGATATAAACATTGTTTGACCGGACAACTTTTATTTTTCAACACTGTCTGTAGATAAAATATGTTTTTCACTCTACATTATTACATATGACTGTCATTCTCATTGAATAATTCCTATGGACAAACTAAGAATGTTAATCTTAGACATTGTCCGACCTACGTTTAAAATACGATTTTATGTCTAGCTCGTATTTGTTTTATCAGTGTACACAGAAATATGATGTATCATAAGTACTTTTTGACAACTCCTCCACAACGATAGCAAATTTATATAATGCTTAAATACATATAGAATATGACAGTCAAACAACGTAACAATGAAACAAAATACAATATCATCCAAACAGATAAAAGTAAAACAGGAACATCTATAGTAGAAACAGAGAAAAAGTTGATACATTTAGCATACGCATGACCTTTCTTGGACAAGACGCTTTAATCAAAATTGGCGGTGTTAAATGGGACCAAGATTTCCTCCTTAGTGAAATGATTCAACCATACACAATGCCCATTCTTAAGATATAGCTGTATTGCATTTGAATACTAGTAGTTGCCGAAATGCAGTTTTACTTGGCGTCGCGTATAAATATGATCGGGATATCTTGCGTTACAACGGGCCGTCAACGATCACTCTAACTGTTGCTCATTTAAAGCTGCCGAAAGTTGTTTTGTATTGGCAAGGAGTGGGGCAGTCTCATTTACGCCCAGTTTTAATGGCGAGTCCTGTAATTGATTCAACCAGCAGACAGGCGAACTCGTCTTTGGGATGTGAAGGGGCATGGCTGTACCGCATGGCGTAAAAAATCGATCGTATATCTATACTGCGGAGTTCCCTCGGAATCAACTTGAAAATGATGACTTTACCGAACGGTAATAAATTATTAACATACTAATTGACAATCATAGTTATTAACGTACGACTGGTTTGCCTACTGAATATAAATTGCGCTCAAGACCGACGATTTCCCATTTCCTAAATGTTGTATATATATAGAAACTGTTTTTTGTTTGTTGCAAAAATAATATATTTATATGACGCGACTTGATTAAAGTCTAATACTAGTATAAAGATATAATATACACTGCCCTCAAATCTTGATATGATCTATATAAAGGTTAGAGAATACCGTAGGGGCAATCAACAACGGATAATCTAGAGAAACTGGCGACATAGAGATTACACAAGACGAACATAAACAAAACAAAAACACAACACAGTATGTGTTGGATACCACTAAACACAAATAACGTAAATAAGACATGATCCTTCCTGCAAACAACTGGAGGTAAAGACGAACCGAACATAATTTATAATGTGCAAATCGTAACAGGCACCACAACACGGAACACATAAAGACACATAATAGCACAACACAACAAGCTAAAAAAAAATGAATAACACGGACCCCACAAAACACCGGTGCTCGCGAAGGGTAAGCATTTCCTGCTTCTTATAAGACACCCGCTGCGTTATTCATATATACAGTCAAGATCGGTAAAAAGTCTTGGCAGTGATAGGTTGGCAAATAAACAAAGAAAGCTACTAAAAGGCAAAGAAACCAACTCACCTAATGTGTTACTGATATTCCGTCAAGATATGATTTACTTATTAAATAACTTTAAGCTTAAAAAATAAAAACTTACTTTATGGTCTTGTAAGCAATATACAACCTGCTGTTGTACCATCGTCAATTTCATAAAATGTAAATAAACAATATATTGGACACAACATGATAACCGATAGTAAAAGCTTTATTCAACAATACATGCCGTCAAGAACTGTCTCATCTACAAACTCGGTGGGCGAAATTTTAATCACATTATAGCATGTATATATAAACAATATACGTATACAGCGTTCGCTGTCACCGTACAATTGATTCACTACCTCTTAAATATCAATGTCTCCCATTTTAAGGCTGATATTGATATATACTGTACGAGCTTCAGAAACAGGCGTCATTCTAATACTTTTCAATGGTGTCCTCTATGAGGTATGCGTTATACTGTTAACGATTTAATGTTGCTCTACATAGTTCAGGTACCAGAAAATTTACATTTTGGTCAGTGACCGTATATAACAAATATTTATCAAGTCATTGCAATTTGAAATGAAATGAAAATTGAAAACAAGAAACAAAAATAGATTGATTGATTTACATTTAACGTGAGAAGTATTTCAACTATTGTCATGACGAGAGCAAAAGTATACGCTTTGGTTTTCTGGCTGGTAGAGACTTAAATTATTTGGCTTTCCAATCTTTTGATTTTGTGCGTACCCGATGAAGGGTATTTCCTGTAGAAACGCGTTGAGCGCACTAAATTATATACCGGTATATTGTTTTACACAACACCCCTTCCCTAAAACATCCATAGGTAAAATGGTAACATTTTGTATCAGGGTTGTGGTGTTTAACGCCACTTGTAACAATATTTCAGCTATATCGTGACCGTGAGTGTCATTGGTAGAGAAAATCGAAGTATCCGGTGAAAACGACCGACTTGTTGCAGGTCACTGACATCGAGTACAACTCGCCTATATCGGGATTCGAACTCACAACAGTGATATCCACTGTGGTAACATTTTGGGTGTGAATTTAGAATGCCACAGTAAAACGAAGATATAATAGATAGGGTTCATGAACTTTGCCTTTCAACGGGTCATAGCAACCACTCTAAACAAGATCTTGCTCATATCGAGCTATCTACTACATATTATATGTATGTTAACGGGGTGTGGTCAAGTGGGTTTGGTTTCTTCCGCACAACTAGTGGACGCCTCTTTCGAAGGGTTTGTTCTACATAGCAGAGAAACATATTTACTATGTCGCGAATTAAGTTAATATTATACTGCAACATCTAACTCATATTCACATATAGGGGCCCGGGTGGCTGAATGAGTTGGGTCGTTGGATATAACGACTCATACAAGCATATAACCAATACGGCGTGGGTACGTGCCCGGCTTTGTAAATTACCAAAAAGGGTGCACTCGACTCGCAGCCGGTAGTGATAAAATTACCAGTTGCTTGCACATGGTCGGTGGTTCTCGCCGAGTACTCCGGCTTCCTCCACCACTAAAACTGGTCGCCATGATATAGCTGAAATATTGTTGAAAGTAGCGTTAAAACACGAAAAATTAAAATCAAATCATATTCACATACACTCCTCTCCACTCCCTCTCCCCATGTTTGTATCAAATTTAATTAAGGATAATTTAAAAAAAATCAGAGCTACACAATTTAATGGTATCCCAATTATATTAATAGATATAAAACGGGAACAGTAAAGTTTTTTGTGATGGGGGAACTGCTCCTTGACAACTGTGCATCTCAAAGCCAATGTATTTCTTTATTAAACGAATAGCATAACAAATATCAAGTTCATCATAACATTTTTATTGCGAAAATAATAATTTACTTTCTATATCACCATTAATTGCTAAAAGTTTCAAGACGCCATTATAATGTATGGTGACAAATATTTATGTATCGGTGCTAAGTCAAATAGCATTAAAATCTCATTTAGAGTTGTCATGTTAAGATCACGACAGCACCCCTTGATGTTAAATATTGTTCTCTTAGATAAACAGAACGTACACATTATATCGTAACTCTATGGGATCTGTGTTGGCTGTATGATGCTATTTAACTTAATTGTTTCCATTTGGTTTGATACAATATATATTTATTGTGTTGATATGATAAAGCTGTGAAATGTGAGAAGAAATTAAATTAAACTGCTGCATTGAGTTCTAAGGAAATTGACTAATGACAATTTACAATTTGGATTAGAGGTTATGGTCAACAACAACAAAAAAGAAGACCACACATTAAGTTGTTTAATAATGATGATAATTATCTCCCTACTCTTCACACATTACAGTGTGATGACAAAGCAGACCACACTATATAATTTCGATGACCGTACTGTAAACTACATTATTCATTAAATATTTTTCTTGCACTCAATAAATATACGGACTGCCAATATAAGATTAAAATATTGTTGAACGAGTCGTTCAAACATAAATAATTCAACCCCTAATGTCGAAACAGTCGAATCGTGGAATGTAAACAATCTAAAGATATATTTGTACTTAATTTCTAATGCTTGCAATCACGTATATTTGGATATTATTTCCTCAATTTGTAGTCACCAAAGATATCATATTGTTCAAATAGAGGGATTATCTATTTGAACAGATGTATAGGTTAAATTCCTTGGTGATTTTGGAATTTGAACTATTAAATATTATGATCATATTTGCAATCCATTCTTTCGACATCATCATTGTCGACGAATATGACTATTGCCTTTATATTCCTGAATACATTACATTTACACGAGTTAACACAATCTCTTGTTGTATAACCGTGCTCGCCTCGAGTTAAGAGATCGTCCGTTCGATTGCCGATCAGGTTAAACAAAATCTATAGAATTGTTATCTAGTTTTTCTTTTAGTGGGAACAGCGACTGGTTGATTCAGACTACGAGTTGATTGACATGTCTTCTTCCATAAAACATAGCATGAAATAGTGAGAACAGCCACTGGTTGGCTCTGACTACGAGTTGAGTGACATGTCTTCTTCCCTAAACACACAGCATGAATGAGTGAGAACAATGACTGGTTGTCTTTGAGTCCAAGTTGAGTGACATGTCTTCTTCCTGACACTCACAGTATAAAGTAGTGAGAACACTGAATGTTT
>MJUT01003643.1:1055150-1079515 GCA_002080005.1 Gigantidas platifrons | reverse complement strand
TTTTTTTTAGATTTATAACTCGTCAGACCCTTTACAAATTAAGTAGCGGTTCATTTAAGAACCATGCAATTTTGAAAGAAAACAAAACATCCTTTAAAAGGCTTCGTATTTTTACTTTTTTATATTTTATAGCTTATTGGGTGTATAAAACGAAATGGATAACAATTCTTTCAAAGTGACTTGTCAGATACTCGAACTTTAATGTGTAATAAGTTCTATTGTATTTCTTCACAAATTTGTCTATTTTTTACAATGCATTCTATTAAATTCTTATCTCCCATGACCAGGGTTTATTTGTAAAAAGAACCACATGCATATGGTATTATATTCTAAACAAAACACACACAAAAATATGTAAGCTCTCAACCAATGAATCACCTATTGCCTAATTTTTAACTGGAGTGGTACTTAATAGGTATACATCCGATTTGATGATAACTATTTGCATATTGATTATTACTAGTTTCTGTTCTTTTTTTCAGAAACGTTAAATGCATTGTTCTTTATTCACTAAATTGTTCATTTAATTGGTCCCCTTTTGTATTTTAGCTCACCCGACTAAACAGTGACGGTGATCTTGTGCCATCACTTGTCCGTCATCCGTCGTCCGTTAATATTTCACATTTGGATCTTCTTGAGAACCACTGAGCAGAATTAAAACACGCTTGGCAGAGGTGTTCACTATGAGATCCTATCCTACACCAATTTTGCTACGTTTTATGCCGATTCGTAAAAAATGGTCATCAGGAGACATTGGAAACATTGTTAGTTTTCAATAATCTTTTTTTCACGAACCACTGAAGCGATGGTATGGAAACGTGATTTATATGTTCATTTTAAGGTCTTTGACAGGTCTTGTTACTTTTTGAGCCCATCGGAAATTCAAAATCGTTGCCAGCGGAGGGAGGTCAAATTTTGCTTTGAAATCATATGTAAAGCAACATTTTCATGGTCTACTTGAAAAAACACTGAACAGAATTTAACCACACTTGGCAGAAGTGTTCACTATTATGTCTCACGCAAGTGTTGTTACTTTTCATGCCGATTCGTAAAAAAATAAATAAAACAAGAATGTGTCTGAAGACACGGAGTTCCCCGCTTTCAGCTAAGTGGGCCTAACTTCCAAGCCGTATATGGGATCTGACTGAAATTGAACTTGACCTGCATATTATGGTTCTAAACATTGTCTTGAAATTTCAGAGTCCTTTACAGGTGATAATGCTTTTTGTACCGATCGGAAATTCAAAATGGTCGACAGCGAAGGTCAAAATTGCTTTGAAAACCTATGAATTACATTTTCGTCACCTCCTTGGGAACCACTAAACATAATTTAACCAATTTAACATTGAGGGTGTTTAATATGGGGTACTACATAAGTGTTGTTACTTTGGTGCAGATCGATAGGAGACTTTGAACATTCTGATTGATCGATTTTCAAGAACCATTGAATGCATTGTCGAGGGAAATTTATTAAAGTAATCGTCCTCCTCACTACCTTTCTCTCCATCCTCCTCCTAACTGTCTCTCTCCCTACTTCCTCGCCCTCATTCCTCTCCATCCTCCTCCTCACTACCTCTCCCCTCCTTCCTCCTCCTCCTCACTGCCTCTCTCCCTCCTTCCTCTCAATTATCTTCACTACTACTCCCTCATTCCTCTCCATCCACTTCCTCACTACCTCTCTCTCCTTCTCCTCACTACCGCTCTCCTTCCTTCCTCTCAATCCTCATCCTCACTACTGCTCTCCCTGCTTCCTCTCCCCCATTCCTATCCACCCTCCTCACTACCTCTCTCCCTCCTTCCTCTCAGTCATCCTCCTTATTACCTCTCTCTCCTCCTTCCTCTCAATCTTCCTCCCCACCTCTCCATCCTTCATTCCTCTCAATCCGTCACCTCATTACCTCTCTTCTCTTTCCTGTAATATTATCATCCACCTCATTACCTCTGTCTTTTTCCGTCTCCATCCTCCTTATTAACTCTTCCTCACTGCCTCTCTCCCCCTTCTTCTGCATCCTCTTCCTAATTGTCTTCTCCATATAATTTTCTCCTCCGTCATCATCATCCTCCTTATTACCTCCTCCTCACTACTTCTCTCCTCCTCGTTTACCTTTGTCACTTCGTCCTTTCTATCCTCTTTCTTCAAATCTCCTCTTCACTATCTGTTTCACTACTTCCTCATCATTATCCACCTCACTATCTCCATCCTTTTCCATATTAACTCCTCCTTATTTTATACCTCTATCTCTCCTTCCTCTCCATCATCTTTTTACCATTCTCCCTCCGTCCTCTCTATTCTTCTCTTTATGTTCCTTCCTTCCTTCCCTCTTCCTCATACCTGTCAATTGTGCCTTCCAGCACTTAGCAAACTAAAGTTGTTTCTCACTTGCACTAAGGAAGATCGCTTTATCACTCAAAAGTGTTTTCCCATCCTTTCCTCCTACCTCCTTATCCGTTCTCACTCCATGCTCATGCTTGCCTTCGTTATAACTATCATCATTGTTGATACCCTCTTTCGTCCACATTTAACTATTAAGTCTTCCACCATATACATGTATAGAAGTGTACACAAGAAAAAACCTATTAAAAATGGAGAGGGAGAAAAACTAGTATGGGGGGGGGGAAATGAGTATGTGTTAACACATACTTGGTTTTCCGGGGGGAAAATTCAGTATATACTCATTTTTCCGGGGGGGAAATCTCAGTATATACTCATTTTTCCGGGGGGGACTGAGCATATACTCATTTTTCCGGGGGGGAAATGAGTATGTGGGAAAATTGAGTATGTAACACCGCTCGTTCCTTATTATTTAATAGATAACTATGTTTTAATCTACCATTTCCAATACGACATATGGTCAAGACTACCTGTTCTTTCCGATTATGACCGTAAGAACAGGGAGTCTTGCCAACTATGGAATGTATTTTGTGTAATTTATTATGAATTTGCTGGGCCCAGCTGTCTTGTCAGCGTTTTAAAAATTATTATAAGGAATAGAACAATTGGATACAGGACCATCCAATGCGTTCTTGACTTCCTGGTCAACCACTGTGTTTCCATGAATACCTTTATGAATAGGGATCCATGTGAAAATTACATGTTTACCAATAGCAACAAGGCTTTTATAAATGTCAACAATTTTTAAAATAAAAAGGCTTTAAGTTTTACAACTCTTAATTAGCAATAGGCAAGAAAGAGAATCTGAACAGATCATGAATTTACTCTTGTCAGAAGAGGCAACATTATCGGTCACGTTCCGATTATCTCCACTAATCACTGACGGGTCAGTTGAAACAATTTCATTCAGAGTTATCCGGTTACTGATCCCGCTTTAGAAGATGTTCTAGGGACATGACATTCTTTTCGTTTATTATGCAAATAAAGTATCAATATTGCCTGGTGCAAATGACTCCCGTTATCAAAACATCACGGGGCCAATCAGATTCGAAATGAATTATCAAAGAGGACAACGGCTTTTCCTTAATTCTGAACCACTGGTGAGTATTGGAGTGTGAGCTGACGTAGGTTTCCTATTATGTCTATCGATGACCCTGTGTACTATTAAATACCTGGTGGTTTAAGTCATGCGCTTTCGTTTATAAACCGTGTATGTACATATGGCAACTTCTTTGTCACAAAGATTAAATATATGTATAAGTTTCAAGATTAAAGCGTTCTTTATAAGATGGTTTGAATATATCAAAGGGTTAAGTAGAATCCGTAAATCGAAGGTCAGACAACACAATAGCTAAATGAAAAGGACAAACAACGATCTACCAAACAATACACACAGACACTAAACGATCGAGCAACACGAACCCCACTAAAATCGGAAGTGAGCTCAGGTTATCCGGAAGAGTAAGCAGTTCCTGCTCCACAAGTTTTTGAAACTGTTCAGACGGTATGGTATGTTTTGTTTTTCATTTTATTATGATACATGCAAAGTAAATACTTACAATAGCAATGATAACTATCAAGTAATTTGGTCAAACTCCATAGGTGTTACTATTGATATCTACCAAGTAATTTGGTCAAACTCCATAGGTGTTACTATTGATATCTACCAAGTAATTTGGTTAAACTCCATAGGTGTTACTATTGATATCTACCAAGTAATTTGGTCAAACTCCATAGGTGTTACTATTGATATCTACCAAGTAATTTGGTCAAACTCCATAGGTGTTACTATTGATATCTACCAAGTAATTTGGTCAAACTCCATAGGTGTTACTATTGATATCTACCAAGTAATTTGGTCAAACCCCATAAGTGTTACTGTATCAGTGTTTTCTTTCCACCAGTGTATTCTTTCCAGAGGACAAGTTACACTAGTGTATAATTTCCAGAGGAATGATTGCACTAGGCTATTTTTTCCATGCTAACCCTAACCCTAACCGGAAATTCTACACACCGTGGCCAAGTTCGGTTGGAACCCGATAGGAACTCTGGTGTTGTGTTGGGTGACGTCATACTACTATTAATTGGATGCGCGCGCAACTTTCCATTTGAACGCTGTTGTGCGATCTCGAGTAACTCCCAGCATGGCTGACAATGCCCTTGTTTTATTTACATTCATCGATGATTTTATTGTCGACGGCTCAAGAATTTGTTTCTGTATTTTTGTCAACTGAGAACATTTCACGGCTAGAGCATTTATGTACAATTACACATGGTATATGTAATACAATTTACATGTATATTAATATGTTGAAATCATGAAATGGTCTTAATCTACGAAAAAGCTAATCTATTTATACATCTTTTCCAATTAAGAAAATAACAATTACACAATTACAGGATGAAATAATTTTACCTTATTTACCCAATCTTTCTGCCTGCAGGGGAGTTGCGTCCACAAGGTAGGTGTGACGGACGGACGGACGACGATCTTAGTCCCTCCGTCTCGTTGCGGCAGAGGACAAACAATGTATACTGTAGGCAGGGACCATTTGATTGGATTGGTACTTTTTTAGAAAAAAAAATCCAAACTAATTATCTAACATTAATCATTGACCACGAACAGGGGGAGAAAATATGTACATTGTACATTAATATGCTCCTGCTTACTCGATTAACATCGTGTATGATTTTCTGCTTGTTTAAGACAATTAAAAGTTTGAAAAGTCTCTCCCGTGTAGTAACGTAAACTCATGTACCATAGTACATACAATGTATTTGGCCCATAAGACGATGATTTTCCCTTCCTCATCCGAGATTGAAACAGCAATCAAAAGCAAAATCATAAAAAGTATTGAAATAAACAAAAACTTGTGATCAAAATACAAACTTACAATTCTGCATCGTTTCCTCCTGTCGCCATCTTGGATCTCGAATAACCCTGGGTCGACGCTGGGTTAGAATAGAAACAAGGTCTAAAGTTCAATTGCGTCATTGTTTCTATTTTTAACACTTTCCCGGTTGGTTCATATGGAACCCGAGTAACGCGAGTTCGATCCCGGGTCCCATTCGAACTTGGCCCGTATTAAAAGTACGCTTACATTACATGTACTATATGTCAACAAAAGATAATAGTTGTCAATAACATGGAATCACGTAATAACAAATCGATTGATTGATTGATTGATTGATTGATTGATTGATTGATTGATTGATTGATTGATTGATTGATTGATTGATGGTTAATGCCAACTTAGAAAAGTCGTTAACTGGAACAAAAATAACAATATCCAATATGTTATTCATTCAAAACAAACAGATAGTATACATGTGTTACAGGAACCAAATACATATACATTGTCTACAATGTTTGTTGAACAATTCTTGAAGTCTTATAATCTGAAATTGTTTATTTCAACAATAATTCTTACATCTTGATACCACAGCATTACAGTGACCGTCACGAAATGAAGATACAAAACTGCATGATAATAAATCATCTTTTAATCTATATCCGTACCCTAGGACTTCATCATTTCTACATTAATTCTTAATTAATGTTAAAGTGTACAAACACACATGTATTTGGTAAAGTAGACTATACATCATATTATGTGTGTCTTGACAATACAAACTGAATACTAACGTATAAAGGAGGCTATATTAGAGATTTTTGGAAATTGAAATACACATACACATACGATTACGATTACTAGTAATGTAAATTAAGGGACCATCTCAAGACTACTATAATATTGTTTTTTTAATTTCACCTCGTCATTTACCCGGAAAAAAACACCGACTTGTCGCAAGTCACTGACAAACTTTATCACATAATGTTGTATCGAGTACACCTCGCCATGAACGGGGTTCGAACTCACAACTTTAGTGGTGATAGGCAATGATTCCATTGGTAGTTGTAAATCCAACTACCATACGATCACGGCCACGCCGAACCCTTCTTGGCATTGGAAGAAAAAAATAAATTCAAGGAAAGATTTTGAAAGCTTTTCTTGCTTTACACCACCAAGAAAATACCCGTAATCTAAGTAATAAATAGACATTACTTACATTTAGCAATGATTGAATATCGAACTAGTTTGCCATTCACTATATATACTCCACGATATAGCTGAAATATTTCTAAAGTTGGCGTTAAGCACTAACCAATATATATATATATATATAGATAGCACACTTTTATAACTCTTATGACTACTCTGTATTCCTGGTCAGCATCAAAATATAACAGAACCATAGATACTTATTGAGTTGATCACTCCCTTAAGGGACGAAGGATGGAATTTATTATAGAAACAGGTGGATATCGACTTCGGGTTAAGTTATTTTTGTAATGTTTGAGGTTGGTCAACACTATTTATACTCCAAACATGCCACAAAACTGATGAAATAACTTCTTGGGAAAACTAAAAAAAAAGGGGTGGTACCTATAAACAGAATGATTTTCCGTAATTGTAAAGCAACCAAAGAGGTGGCGGATAGATGCTTCGTTCTCCTTCCTTCCTTCTCTCTGCTCTCTTTTCTTTTATCTCTCTCCATTTTATCCGAGTCTTCTTTAAATTGTTTTGCTTTCTCATGCCCCTCTTCTCCTTTCGCCTGTCCATCTTCTCCGCTCTCTCACAACGACGCGTCCACCTCCTGCTTAACACGACCGAGTATCGCTCATGTTTATTCCAGTTGAGCTTGCCGGGCCGGGACGAGCCGGTGTTAAATGATACTCATGATTGAAAATTACATTCTGGCTTACAGATAAGGAACATCAATCAATGTAGCTGTTCAATACTTAATTGTTTCATGTATTTACGTATTATTTTTACCTGTTAACCTTTATTTAAAATTTCTGACGAAGCGTTTCTTAAAAGAGCAGATGCTAAGGAACCAACCATTTTAGTAGGGGGAGGATTCGAATTTTATTTATTTGTTCACGATCGAGTCCAGGCATAATTTTACATAGGGTTTATACGAAAAACATATTTAATCGTATGGTGCAAAGTGTTTTCATTCCGTTGTCATGTTTCACTTAAGAAAACGAACAACCTTGAAAAATTGTATTTGAAAAAAAAATCAAAACTGTTTCCATGTTTCGATTGATAGACAATAAAATATTCTTGTTATTAACATCTAATAAACATGATTGTAATTCTATGTTGACTAATTGATTTGTGTGAGACAATTTCTAGAATTTTATTATTTGTGTTATAAACGTGTTTTCGTAACTCATCTTCTACATATCATATCAGATGTATACGTGCACAGGAGTTTTAATTTTGACTGTAAAACTAATGTGTTTGTTCATTAAACAAATTCGTGACATGTGTCTTGCCAAAACAAATATCGTTTTACAACAGTGGTATACTTGATTCATTTTTACAGTAACTATTTTCAATGTATGAACACCACAAACGATTTATTTTGGCTGTATTACCTGCATTAGCGAGATGTCCACCTGACATTATGCATTTCATCAGAAAGTGGATCACAATTATTATATCGACAAGACCACTGCCGGACCATTTCTTACTCACAGACAGAGAATAATTGGTGAAAACGTCATTGTATGGAATGGCAAGGATATATTTACGTTACTTCCAAACAACTAATATTGTTTATTTTTGAAATTACCGAAAGTTTGATAGATATCGTTCGTGAAGTTCGAGAATTATTTCATCACACAGTTGGTCAGTACCACACACTATCTCTCAGACACAGAGTTATGCTTTTCGTTTTATGGTTACAATCATACCCGTTATAACCTATGGAAGAATGGACGAACTTTCAGGGACGTTGACAAAAACTACCGTTTGCTGTAGGAGCTATAGACAGGACATCAACGGAAATTTATAGACAAGGAATAGAACCACAAGAACACTATTATTTCGGAAACCGACATTATCACTGATACACACCCAGGTTGTGGTCACAAATAACGGCGAGTCCGAATCTCGAACAGGGCGAGGTGTACAACATTATTTGATAAAAGTGTGTCAGTGACTTGCGACAGGTCGGTGGTTTTCTCCGAGTATACCGGTGTTCTCCACCAATAAAATTGACCGCCACGATATAACTGAAATATTGATCAAAGTGGCGTTAAACACCATCAAACAAACAACAAAAACGACGGCACTATTTGTTACGTAGAAATAGGTTTCCTGTGACATCAGACGATTCCCGGCAGTTTATACTATGAAACAGATTAGAATAAATCTGCCATTTCCCGACGATCTGTATTTACTTGGGGATACAATTTGTCCTAATCGTCATATACATGTCAACAGATAGCCAGAAAACCGGCATATTTGCAACGAAAATGTCGTAAAATGAACGGACGTATCACAGAATACGGAGTTAAGGTAAACTATGCTATTCGAGAAAAAAAAACCCCCAAAAATAACGATGCATGGTCCTGTTGTAGGGATATGTGCTGCATTTGTTTGTAGACGAAGCAACATATTTAGTTAATAAAATAAAAATACAGTATGTCTTGAGATGACCCCTTTCTGATTACCTTATCTGTCAGCATAATCGTATGAATAGGTGTAGGTATCAATCGATTTCCATAAATCTCTATTAGTAAGTGATTATGTAAGAATACTAGGCTTGTTATTAGTAGATTGGCTCAATTGTTGTCTACCTGTCATAGGTCAAAGTGATATCATAACCTCCAATGTTACACACTGAGTTAATTTCGGCACATCTACAGGGCTTTGATTGTTTAATGTTCTTAGTTTAAAGGTATATATAATGTCGTTGATTTTGGTGATTTTTTTGTCAAGATATGTTTTACAAGGAGTACATTAAAAACATAAATTAACACTATTATCGGGTTATAAAGTAAAAAGTCCATCCATTCTCTTTTATTTTCATGAAAACGATCTCAAGCATAATTTCCTGTCTGTACGACAAAAATGTTTGCCGATAGAAAACCTGCAGGCAGTCGTACGTGAATTTTAACTGATTCTGCTAGAAAAAGAAACATGAAAGAAGTTTGGGCGAATTATAATAAAACAAAAATTAACATAGGCAACTAACATGACCGTTGGATGGAATTGACAGAAGCGTTGCAAGTTTCGACGCATGCTGAAGTGTAAACATCAGAGCCATTGCGCATGCATGGGACATGCATAATTATGATGCTGGGAGACAAGCTACGCACATTTATACATTCTTTGTTTCTATATGAACCAACAAAATACATGTACATGTATCTACAGAGGTGTAGGAGGGGACCGAAAAGTATGTATGGAGGGATTAGGAGCGGACCAGAAAGTGCGGGACACGTTTTTAGAGGAAAACGGAAGAGCTAGTTTTTAAAAACTTTTTATTTGATTCCATGCTGGAAATTCATATTTTCTTAAATATTTGTTAACAAATGGGGGGGGGGCGGCACCTACACACCGGAGTTATAGACTGATATGTATGCATTACAAATAGTAGAAAAGTAGTGTATAAAGCATGTGTGTTAATGTCATGTTTAACAATATTCCAGTTATATCGTGGTGGTTTGTTTTATTGGTGACAGAAAACGCAATATCATGTACTTAATATATACCAGAGTTTTTTGAGTTAATTAATCTACTGACCAAATGTGCATACGGAAAACCCCTAAAAAAGCCTACTGGATAATTTTAATGATCCTTCTTTTTCGAAATTCATATATCAAAACATTTGACTTTTTGTACACTTAATCTTACCATTCCTCGTGAAAAAACACACCTGTTGAAACCCCGTTTTAAAAACATGATTACCTTACATAGAGTAAGCAACGTTACAAGTTTCTCTTTTTGTTATTTTTCATTTGGCCATTATGTTGTCTATTTTATTTCGATGAACGGATTCTGATTTCCCCGTTGGTATCTTCAAACCGCTTCTTATAGTTTTGGGTCACGAAATAATTTATTTTGTCAAGCATGAAACAATAGGCAAAATATCATACACAGAAAATATACTGAAGTACAATGTATGTTACAATATGTTGTTAATTAGAACATACCACTAGAAAAATTGAAATAGAAGAAACGGCTACCGCTGTCTCATTTCTTCACATTTATCTCAAATCGACACCAACGTAAATTTTATCTGACTATGACAAAAGAGACTTCAATATTTCACACCTTGATAGTAATATACCAGCCGTTTCCACGTAGTGGAGTTTGTTTACAACGTAACCGTCTTCTGAGTATTAAATTATTACATGTAGTACGTCAAAGATTTTTAAGGAATGGTCTCATCTTTCATAATATGTTCGAAGATATCAAGATCTTGTCGAAAAAGTATTCTGTAGCTTGCGTACAGATGATGACTACTCCTCCTTGTCATTTCTTCCGATGGTCTTAAGTAGTATCTTCTTGGTGGAATTAAAATATGACAACGATTAACTATATTATGTATACAATTCAAGATAAGGTTTCAGTGTTCTTATTTTTTTACCAACGATGTTGCATGTAGGGTTTGACATGTTTCTCACCAAGAACAGAAGTTTGGGCACATTAAACTAGTTGAACCCAATCGCATGTCATTGAAATGCTTGTATCATATTATGTCTGTTAGAGATATCGATTTTGCTTTATTTTCACGATTTTTCTATTTGATTTTGGAATTGTTTCAACAATGTGGTATTTTGTACTTTGTCTTTATTTTTATTAATGGAAGTCATTATAAATATTACTCTGTAAGTCGTATACTAGGTTAGTTAAAACACACCTCGCTTAAAGGCACATTGTCTACCAAAACGGTAATTTTTCATACCCAAAAGTATTGTCGTTTTCCGTACTGACCTTCATAAAATGAAGATTAAACACCGAATTATTGGCGAATACACTACGAAACGTTAAGATTCAAACAACATTATACGAGCGTGACAATTTGAATTGTTTGAATCTTAACAGTGTTTTCCTAACCTCAAAGCTAAAACAACAAGAGTTCCGAACTTCGGTTTTTTTCATAGGTGGCGCTGTTACTTTCACTCTGAATTTTTGTCATCCCGGACAATCAATCGGCAAACCTCGAGTGAGTTCGCTTCTCTCCCTCAATCCCTCGGCTGTGATACGGAATTTGATATGCGTCTACGCGTCACATTTCTTCGCCGGAAGACCATATCATTTCAATCAAACACTGTGCACCACGAATAAGTTCTAAAATGGGGACATTCGATGAGTGTTTAGATTTTCCTTTGAAAAATAGTAGTCTTTAATGAAGGTACGGAATCAGCCGATGTTGTGACGAATGAAAATATATTATTATTGGACGAATATTCGAAAGTGAAATTACTTTAATACCTCCTTCATTGAAGATTTCCGAAAGTAGTTCCAATGGAAGCTGTCGTAATAGGACGAGGTTTGATGAAGGTACGGAATCAGCCGAAGTTGTGACGAGTGCCCGGACAATAATTCCGTTAACGATAGTTTGGGTCTGTTTTGTCAAAAAAAGAACACCTATCGTATCTTTTGCAGCATAACTGTTTAATGATAGCTTAAATAAATCATTTATGGACAGGTAAAGTTTTTCAACAAAATCATAGACAATATGCCTTTAAAGCTTCTTTCACACACTGACTCCTTCCATCATATTCTATTTTTCAACTATGAATAATGTGGAACTGTTATACAAATATAAATTAATTTTAGAGTCACATATCATTTACTAAATCTGAAAATAGACGTCGTTCCCAAGACGTCGCGTGCCGTTGTCATCAGGCGAATTTCTTTAAATGAGGCACCTTTGTGGTTATTTAAATTTTTTCCGATTATTTGCCTTATCTTGAAAACATAAATATATTTTTCAATATCATAGCAAAAAAAGTTTGAATTAATTTATAAGGTTTGATCGAAATTATTTGTTCGGTTCATTCGAAATAACCTCATTATTTCTTCATGAATCGAACAAAAATTGCAATAAATCCTTAAATAAATTTGTATACAAAATGTGTATATCAATGAGGTATATTATATTGACATCAATTCAACTATTTAAAAGAAAATCAGTGAAGTATAACCCATTCTATTTAACTATTTAACGATTTCCTTTATATTCAAAGTTAACTAGAACTTTACAGGTAAACAAAAGTAAATATTTCACAAAATAAAGTTTCACAAATTTGTAAACTTCACATTAGAATACGGTTAAAAGTTTCATAACAAATGAAAAAGAAAATTACACAATCCATATTTAGAGTCTATATATATCACAATCTACACCACAGATTTAAATATCTAACGGGGCTGTAGACACTCCATCTACCAGCACTTTTCGTTTGGGGTAAAATATGACAATTCAGTCCTTTGTTGTAGGTATGTACATGTGGTATTGTCAACAGAACGAACCCCATATTAGTACCACTTCCGGACCTCTTTGTCAGAAGCACATCCATATACGTACTTTTATTGATCTCGTTTAGTCGTTTATTGATTCATTTGCAGCTGAATTTATCCTCGACCGCAAAACAATAATATGTTTTACTACATAGGGCAACAATTCCATCTCTGTATTCTTCTTTGAAGAACCCCGGTGTTTTCTTATCATATGCGGCATGTTCGGGGATATCAGACCTTGGAAACCAGTTGTGCATTTCACTTTGATACCGTTGTTTGAGTTCGGGTTTAATGACCTCTTCTAAACTACCGGCAGAAAGACCCATATATGTAGAATATGTGTCCATACAGCAATACTAGAAGTCTTGATGACCGACAAAAGTGTCCATAAAATCGTAATACAATTCCAGCATGCGTAGATTGGCGTATTTATACACGAAGCAGGCGATTTGTAGTGGTAAATCTAAAGTGTTTGTCTTCTAACTCATTTCCACTTCGAAGGTTGTTTCATTTAGTTGATTACATTGACGAAAAAATGGGTTGTTGATGGATCGAGAAACATTATTTTCGTTACAGAAGCAATTTGCCTGTGTTTTTCCTTATTCGTTGTGGTAGTTCCATACATTGAATTTCCCGTTAATTTGTTGGTCTCCGCCAGAATAATTTTATTTGGATCAGCGTCTCCTGCACGGCGGACATCGCTTATCTGTTCTCCTTGTTTTTGAAAACATTGGACTGAAGTATATTCGACAACTTGGTAAATCTTGGTCACTCGTATTCCGTGTTTTACATACCATTTCAGTAAGGGTGAAATGATTATGATTTGTTCTCCAAACCAGATATTTTCGGGGTTTATTCATTACGTTTCTTTCTTCGTCATATGTTTTCATCTGATCTCCGATATCGTCCCTGGAGACTTCAATGTTTTTAAATATAGGTGACATCTGGGAGAATTTGGACTTTAAATGGTCAGGTACGCTGATATATACTTCCAATGCTCCAAACAACTTGTCTTCCATGACGGCTTGTACAATTTGGTCTTGCGTCATTTTACTTTGTTATCACATGGTCTTTTCATGGAGTTGAGAAACTGCTCAAGCTCTTGAGTTTCTTTAATAGCTTTTTCCATTCGCATTCTCTCATTACTTTAGTTGGTGACTTCTGTTTCGGAGATATCGATTTCTTTCGTCGGTTTGTGGTCGGGCGTGAAATAAACATCCGTCAAACTGGAATATGGTATTGGTCTCTACAAAAACCATCAACATGGTACTTGCCAATCTTTTTTTCCTTGTTGTTTCCACGATGTTGTACGCAAAGATCGGACTGGCTGGTTTTCCATTCTACAATTGAATGGCCATACCCTCATATTTACTTGGAATAAATTCGGTTTCCAGTTTACGTCTGACAAAATGGCCCGTTGGCATATTTTGCATGATACTCCACAAATACAACCCATTAGCATCAAAGCCTATGATCTTTTTGCGTTGTTTTGGATCAGCAAGGTCATCAAAGAGATTGAGATACATTGTACTATTGTGATTATAAGACGAACGCAGGGTCAGTTTGGCATGAACATCGTCTTCTTTGAGCTCGTACACGAAAATATTTATTTCGTAAAATTTGTCGATGTCTTGTAGATCTTCAATTGCCACTTCTTAAAATTTATTTGGAGACTTCTGTGTATGTTGTAAATATTGGTGAACATCTGTCTTTGCTGGAGATTCGACATATCTAACAGGAGCTCCACGATTTACGGCCAGGCATCTAAATAAACACAGGTCGTCGATGTAAGGTCCATGGGATCCGATAATTAATGCAACCATTCCATGAATTTTTAGGATGTAATCAGGTAGAGGGACACTTGTGCCAATAGGATGCTCGTTGATTTTATTAATGTAAAAGGTAACGTTGATCAGGAGTTGCACACATTTGGCGTAAGGATGTTGTTGTCTGATATATTCCAGCTTGTCGTGACGGCTCAATTCGTCCCGAAATTTCTGTAAATCGTCTTTGTTCCTGATTAGACGCGGAACATCGTAAAAAGGGCGTTGTTTTGACAAGGATGGTAGTACTGTAATTCTCCAGTTTTGAGGTTTCTCAAAATAAAACCAAATGAGACACTGATTCTGAAAGCCGACGTCTGTTGTGTGAAAATATTGCGTACCATCTCTGGATAAGTGGAGGACGTTATATCGTTTAATGTAAAATTATATCGGCCCTGGACACGGTTTCCACTATTTTCCTGAGTTTGGATGGTATTCCAGTGGCTTAGATATAGTATTATGGTTTCCGAGTCCTCTGGTAATATATTAGGTTCAACGGAGGGACTGTTGGAAGTCTGGGGACTGTGAATTCGTGTTCTTTTTGCAGGACTATTGGATGGTCCAGGGTTCGCGGGAAGCGGGTCTTTTAACTAGCATCCTAGGTCTCACTCGAGGTCTTTCGTGGAGAGCCCGGCGACGGAGCATAATAACAAAATGTTATTTTTATCCATCTTCATGGATCATGGGTCTTTTAAAGATGGATTTTACGTGATTTGGCCCAATGAATGTTTTTAATTTAAATTGAATCAGGGAACTCACACTCTTCACCATATCGGAAAGAGTATCTACGTACTTTTTCTCACATTTAGCCCATTGTCCTCGACGGAATCCAGAGGAATTTCGAAATTATGTTTCCAATTTATAGATTTAGGGTCATGATAGTTCGGTCTTTTTGCAAACACATCTCGTAGAGAGGTGTTGTCTATAATGTTAAGGCTACCAGTTATGACATGATCATCCAGGTTATACATGGAAAGGGAACTTGCACTGGTACAGTATGAGGCTTATGCTTGAAGTAGTCTATGTTGAGATCATGCAACACGTTTTTTTGGGTTAAATATTTTGGTTGCAACAGGTGTGGTAAAAGGTATACGAGATTATAGCAACAGAATAGTCTTTAAAATATGGGGCATTATAGATATAGAATTTCTCTATTTCACATTTTTTAATGGAAACACAGGTTTGCACATTCTACGCAAAGCGAACATGTCACCATGGCGACCATTGCTTTCAGTGAAGAAGTGATGGCTTCTATTTGTGGCATGAAGGCGATTAAATTCAAATAAATAGTCTGTCACGTTTGACTTGCCTTTTACGTTACGTTTATGTTCGAGTAGTTCTTTATGATATTTTATAGAAATTAACTTCAGCGTTTAATAATTTAAACCAATCATCTGTGTTTGAACACAATGTAAACATCAGGTAACAAGGAAGTCGGATTAAATTATCAAAAGTATATACTGAAGGGACTTCTGATGAACACCTTTCTCGTCGTGTAATCTTTGTGACAATTAAGATTAGCTGGTTTGAAAGACAATTTTGAGGTGAGATTTTCTTTATACAGATAATATGAAACAATTATTATGCTTTTTGTAGCTACTTATTTGATAGTTTGGCCCGCTTGATACATAATATTCTTTGAATCATCGGACGAATACGTTGACTGAAAGCTCACAAAATTTCTCGGATATTGTAATTTTTGTTTTAAGTTAAGAAAGTCATCTTAAATATGCACTATTGAAGCATATTTAATACTTAATTCTAAATAAAAAAAGAAAATAAAATGTTGCATTTGGTGATCAAATATGTTTCTTAAATTCAGGTTTTCAATTCATGTGTAGTATACTCACATCTTGCAATAGAGTTGAACAATACAAACAATTTGAACTCATATTTGACATATTTTGATTTTAACTCTGGGTTTTTCTCGCATGTTATATATATAATATGATTAACATTAACAATTATGTTCAGGATTGGGGAACGTCAGAGGGAGAACAAAACATTTACCTGTAATCACCCACCTGTAAATTTAATAAACTATATCTACTTATGTCATTGTTACCAAACAAACAAACAAACAAATACTTTATTATCCCCAGACACGATACATTCATCTTCGCTAGCCAAGGGTTACGATCCGTTCTACTCATCTTCACCCTTGGCATCGTTAGGCAGATTTTCGAGGTCACACGTGACAGTGTATATGCAATGCAGCTAGTGGTAGCAGCAAACAATCAGAACGCGCTTTACAACGTGCCAACAAAGACATCTTTTCCGTCTATAATAGCCGTTATATATTTGCTCTGATTGTCTGTCAATGAGTTTAAATTAAATTTTTCACAAATCTTCGCTTGAAAATCAGCCATATTATAATCTCGAGTCAATTTTCAGGGCATTCAAACGAACGGAAATGAAAGCCTCCGTCGCGTCGATTGGCTGAAAATGACATCATTACAAGGGGCGTAACTGTCAAAATTCAGCAGGTGGCAGTGCGCTGGAATTACGAAAATTCGTCTAACGATGCCAAGGGTGAAGATGAGTAGAGCGGATCGTAACCCTTGGCTAACGAATGTGCTATACAGTGTACAAGGGGTCAAAACATCAAACAAATACATAGAAATCGACGACAGTAGTTACAAAATATAAATACATGTTAACTCAATACATTGAAATTGACAATAGCAGTTAGAAATTTACAACAATATACAAACAGGATAGCTGGACTCGAACAACGTCACGTGCAATTCGTGGCAAGAGTGTAAACCTTATATACTACACGTGACAATATATACAAATATGTACGTGGTAATGTGTTGTTGAGTTTTTATTTATTTGTGTGGGATTACATATTTTAAAGCATGCAGGGTAAGTACTATTTTTTTTAATTATATGAATATAATTCCATGTTCTTGTCATAAAAGATACAATTATGGTACAATGAATTATGCCGAAACATATAAAATGTGCTAAAACATTGGAACCATTAATATAAAACTGAAAAGGATATTACCAATTTACAAATATTTAATAATTTTTCTAATGAATTCACATAGTTTACGATACAAGGTTACATTACATAGTGATAGCATCCCTTTCAATTTATATAACGAAAGACTTCTTAAGTAATATTCCGGGATAAATTTTGTTCGTAGTTCACTAATTTGTGGATATGAACAAATAAACAAATAATGAAATTCATTTCCAATTTCTAGGTTACATAAATGACATTTCCTGTTTTGCTTCAGAATATTTGCCTATCTACCAGTTTCGATAGGAAATTTCAAATTCGAGCATCTCAGTTTACACATATATATTCTATCAGATGGGTGTAACCTATTAAGATAAGGTTCTAGCTTAAATTCGGTTTTGAAAATACCATAAAATTCACCACGTGAAGAATTATTAATCTGTTGAAACCAATACTGAATATACTGGTCTAACAACCTTTGTTTTAGAACAGACTTTAATACATTTCTATCCATATGTATCTGATCATTCCAAATAAAACTAAGTCCACACTCATCAAAGTTTGATTTGACGTATGTAATCCATTTAAAATGTATGGGATTGCTTTGATGAAGTTTGAACATAAGTGTATACATGATACTGGAAAGTTTATTTTTATTACATAACATGTTATTCCAAAATGTAGCCATTCTCAACTTAATAATAATTTCAACAGGAAAATGGCCAATTTCACCGTAGACCATGAAATTTGGTGTACTGTTTCTTAAGTTTAGAATTCTTTTACAATATTGCAAATGCATTTTTTCTATGCCCTGTTTATTTTCAAATCCCTATACTTCACAAGAGTAAACTAAAATTGGAATAATAAGTGAGTCAAATAGCTTTAATTGTAAGTCAATCGGGATGGCTAAGTTTCTTATTTTTCTGTATAAAGCATATAATATTTTATTGGCCTGATCAAGTTATTTCTTTCGAGCTGTACAAACATTTCCATTATAATTAAATATAACCCCTAGGTATGAGTACGAATCTGGTAAATCTATAGCCTGACCATATATTTTTAAAACAACATTAGTTTTATATTTCTTTTTGCTAAACACTACAATTTTTGTCTTATTCGTATTTGCAGTGAGTTTCCAAACGTTACAATACTCTTCAAAAGCTGATAGTGCCTCTTGAAGGCCTTCTGCCGATTCAGATAAAATTACAGTGTCATCTGCATAAAGTGTTATAAATATTTTTAAATAACATGCAATTGTGTCTTGACATTTTTTAGATATTTGCTCGAGATCACTGATATTATTTTCCAAGAAAAAGGTTTTCAAGTCGTTCAAAAACAATGAGAACAGAAAAAGAGACATATTTCCCCTTGTTTCACCCCTACCTCACTATTAAAAAATACAGAACATTCTTCACCTTTTTGTATACATGTTTTGATATTTTGATACATATTATAGATAACTTTAAAAATTGTACTCTGTATATTTGATTTTTGTAGTTTTTGCCACAATCCTAATCGCCAAACTATGTCGAATGCACTTTTAAAGTCAACGAAAGGACAAAACAGTTTTTTTCCAAAGGAAAAATACATCGCTATTAGAGAATGTAAAACAAAAATATTGTCTACAGTTGAAAACCCACTTCTAAATCCAACATGTGCCCCCGAAATTAGCTCGACCTCATCTGCAAATTTATTTAATCTATTGTTAAGGACGGCAGTAAATGTTTTACTAAGACAAGAATTAAGTGTTATACCTCTATAGGAAGCTGAGATACCTTTGTTTTTGTATATATGGATCATAATACCTTCAGTCCAGCTCTCTGGTATAATACCTTTGTCTAAAATAACATTGAATAATAAAACGTATATTGCTAACATATCATCTAGTGTATATTTAATGTATTCATTGAGTATATTATCACTGCCAGCAGATTTACCATTCTTTAATTTTTGTAAAACTGACTTTATTTTCATCTGCTGTTATGGGAGAATTTAATATTTCCTCCATCTCTGGAGAAAGATTATCAATGTTAATATCTATATCAATATTGTTATTATCATTATCAATATTTATATTTAGATTTTTAAAATAGTCATATAGTGTTTCTATGGATATATTAGATTGATTATCCTTTTTATTTTTGCAAACCTGTTCAAAATTTTCAAAAAATCTTTTCCGTTATTTTTGGAGGTATTTCTCAGTTTATTTTCTAATTGTAATTGATAATCATTGTATGCCTTGTTTGTTGTCTGTTTATATTGTTTGTTGCAATCCAGTAAATAGTTTTTGTTTATCTCGTTTTTGAAACGATTGTAAAGTTTTCTTGCTTTGTGAAATTTTTTCTTGGATTCATGACATTGTTTGGTGTACCAGGGTTTCGAGTTCGGTTTTAGTTTTGATCTACGTGGTTTGTTTGTGAATGTTTGACTAGCGGTTTTACTGAAGACGTCATTAATTTTATTTGTAATATCATCAATCTCTTGTTGCGTACAGCGATCACGTGCTTGTATATTTTCCAAATCATTTATAATTGTGGCTAGCAGACCTTGACTGTTGTGAACTGTATTGACAAACTCGTTTCTTTTGTTATCGAACCATTGTGTTTTTGTCGAGTGTTGTGACGTGTTACTGTTATTCATGTTTGGAGTGACAGACGATTTCAAAGTGATGTGTATTGGGTTATGTACATCTGACAGCAAAGGATCGAAATCTTGTATTTCGAATTCTTTCACTAAGGAAAACAATTTTGAAGACAACAAAAAATAGTCTATGACACTTGTGTTTTTGCAAGTTCTTTTCCCGATTCCTTTATCCAGGCCTATGCGAGAATTTGCGATGTATATATTGATTTTTTTACATAAATTTAGCAATTTAAATCCATAGTTATTTGGTTGACAGCTACACTGAAATACTCTAGATAATGGAACACCCTGATTTTCCAAATTTTCATAATCTAACATATTTTGACAAAACATCGTCATCACTATCTAAATTAAATAAATCTAATAACGTTTCATCAGGTATAATGACATCATTTAGAGTAGCGGTCTTTGCGTTAAAATCACCAACAATTGCAGAATACATATTTGAATCTTTCGACAATGCAATTAACTCATTTTCAATTTCATCAAACGATTCTGAATTAGAATATTTCGAACCTTCTGGAGATACATAAACACAACAAAGGATAATATCATTCTGTAAGTCAAATGCTACATTATATATTTTTACCCACTGTACAAATTGACTTTCACTATGGATAAAGGAGAGACAATTTTTCAATTTGCTTTTATAAATTATTACTATACCACCTGATTTTTTACACATGTTTTTCCTATTTTTTGTAATATATGAGTAACCATTTGGGACATTTAATATATCCAGGTCATCAAGTTTTGTTTCTACAAATATTATAATATCATGACTTACAATAATATCTGTAATTTCCTGAAATTTAAGTTTACTTTTTAAACCACATACATTTAAATAATATATTTTCAAGAAATCTTCATGCTTTTTATTTACCAAATTGTCAGAAGTATTGTGTTCTGTAGTGTAACATTGTCCCCTTGTACATCTGTCCTATCCATGAGTAACCGGTGGCTGTACATTCATCGGAACGGCGGCTGGTGGTGGCGGCGGAGGAGGTGGTGGATGATTGAAAGATGGAACAACTGGCCTAGGATAAAACCGTCTTTTGTCGATGTAAAGTCTATCTTCTTTTAACACTGCCTCATGTCCTTTGCCACGCCCATCTTTCATTATAGGCACTAACTGTCTTCTTCTATCTATAATTTCTATTGGACATTGTTCATGCACTATGAACTGTTTATTGTTTTTCAGTTTCTCAATGGCGTTACTTAGTACTTTGTTTCTAACTTTCCTCCTCTCGAACTCAGCAACTATTGCTCTAGGACTTATATCTTGTTTTGGCTTGAGCCTATGCACCACATGAAAGTTTATCTCATCCTCAATGCCTAATTCTGACTTGATGAAATCTTTGACTTTACCTTCTGTATCCTCAACTGGATTATAATCATCAGGAATACCTTTGAAGATGAGATTATCCCTCATTGATCTGGACTGTTGTTGGACAACTCTTTCCTTTAACTCACAGTTTTCCTCATAAAGTTTCATGTTTTGTCTGTCCATGTCTTGCACTTTGTTATGCATGTCAATTAAACCCTGGTCCATTGTACTAAATTGTTTGTGTGCCTTTTCAATTGTTCTCTTATATCTAATATTTCATTATCAATTGTCTGACAATGTGTTTCCATGTTTACAAGCCTAGATAATATGTCATCCAACAGATCAAGTTTTTTAAGTCTATTTGTCACTTCACTCATGAATCGTTCAAAATCCGGGAATGCAGGCGATGGAGGTGGCAGTGACATAGTGGGCAACTGTTGGAGAGAACTATATACCATATGAGCAGGTGTGGTATGTGGCACTGGTGGTTGATATGGCGTAAAAGGATAACCAGGAGGTGTACCATAAAGTGTCTGATGAGCAGCGGAATATACATTACTGGTTGGTGGAGAGTGTTCTGATTGTGGTGTGGTACTGACAGGCTGTTGATTTTGTTTTTGTTTGGAGTCGGAACTAGAATCAGCCATCTTGGAATATCTACCTGGGAAAGGTGTTCCAGTTTGTTTACGTTTACGTTTTGAGCTATTTTTCTATTCTTTGCCATTCAATTAATGATTTAAAGTCATTAAACCATCTCACTATGTATGTAGTATAATTCGAATATACTTCTACAGAAGTGTATGATCATTTTCATTATAAATTTTCATAATACATATGAGCCGATATTTCCTGACTTTTAACCCTGTCGCCATCTTGTGCAATATAAAATCGTTAAAGTATTGTATTCAAGGACATTCATTTTTGTGGGTTATTTTTGTTGATTACGAAAAACAAAGAAAACCAACACATTTCGGAACAGTTCCAAAATCCAATAGCAAAATAGCAGAAAAAGGAAAAAATCGATAGCCAGGTCACGAGGACTACACAAATGGCGGGTTCATATAGTATTATTGGCCCTTTAAGTGAAAAGATTGCTCATGCAAGTGCTCTCCACAATCCTCAAACACTACCAAGGTAACAACGTTTGTATTAAGAACTCGATAATCTTGACTTTATACATAATTTATATAATTTTCGTGAGGCAGACATTTTCATATGTATAATATTAATTATATTAAGTTATTTATTTAGTGGTCATTGTGTCCGTGATCGTATTGTAGTTGGATTTACAACCACATGTATAATCTGAATCAGTGCATGTCATCACTAACGTTGTTAGTTCGAACCCCATTCATGGCGAGGTGTGCTCGATACAACATTATGTGAAGAAGGTTGTCAGTGACAGATCGGTAGGTTTCCCCGGGTACTCCAGTTTGCTCCACCAATAAAACTGACCGCCCCGATATAAGTGAAATATTGTTGAAAGTGGCGTTAAACACCATAAGTCTAAATCTATCACCACTGAAGTTGTGAGTTCGAATGTCGATCATGGCGAGGTTTAGATTTGTTTCTCCTCAAAATGATCAACTGTCCTAACAGTGGAGGGACGTTGGGGAAAACTATTAAATATAGCAGAACGAAAAGTATATGTACATGTCAAGTCCTTCAAACCGATCGAAAGTAAATTCAACTAATTAAAACATCAAAATCATTAACTATCCATTGTAATTAACCTATAATGATAGAAAGTTATTAAATAATTCAGTTAAATTAAATGTTACCAATTACTAATACTGCAAGTTAATAGAAATAAAAAATGAAAATGAAATCCCTAAAATAAATGCCATAGTATATTAATAAACAGGAAGGTTACCCAAGTTACAACTTTATCTTATGTATATATTTATATACAGCAAGGTTATTCTGAATTAAACCGCATCTTTGGCGTAATGGGTAGCGTGTTCGCCTAGAGTGTGGTAGATCGTGGGTTCGAGCCCCGATGTTCTAGAGCCATTTTCCCCTTGGAAAAATGGGTATATAGACATCTTTCCCCCGGAAAATTGACTATGTAGCCATCTTTCCCCCTTCCTTATCAGGGAAGGGGGGTGTGGCTATATAGTAGAATTTCCCCCGGAAAAATTGTTATATAGCCATCCCCCTTTAACAAGTAAGGGGGAAAATGGCTATATAGTGGGTTTTCCACCCTAAATGTTATTTCTAATTTATTATAAATAAGTTATGATTTATTTGCACTAAGCAAACATTTTATTTAAAAAAAACGAAAAGCTATTATCACGCCTAATATAAGATGATGATAATAATAATAACTAGATGACATGGAGATGGAAACTATCTCTAAGGACCCCGACGTTGCAAAATAAAGTAAATATCTAAAGAATCTGTTGGGTTACCAAAATTATCGTCCCATGAAAAACCTTAAGTTTGAGACCTTGACCTTTGAAGGACAAAAATAAATTAAGTAAGACCTTCTCTCGGTGGCTAACAATCATGCAAAATATCATCCCTCAACAATTGGAGCGGACACGATTTTCATTAGTTCACAATATAGGGTTCCCATGAAAAGTTTGAGACCTTGACCTTTGGAGGACCAACAAGCTAGAATATGATATGCGACACACCTTCTAATAGTAGTTAACAATCATGCAAAATTTCGATCATCCCTCTACTATAGAATAGAGAAATGAATGGTTATATAGTTATGAAGCGGACACGAATGTGTTTCGGACGGACGGACAGAGCGATCACTATAGGGCGTTCGACACTATGTGGCGGGGCCCTGATAATATGTTACATGTTTTTTTTAATTAATGTACCCTTTGGAAGTGTTTTCTTCGTTTTAATACCCCAACATAATTTATCT
>MJUT01003643.1:1042200-1053573 GCA_002080005.1 Gigantidas platifrons | reverse complement strand
AATAAACATTATATTTCACGGATTAACATTAATTTGGATGAATGACTACCATAATTTTGGGAGATTCGAGATTGGAAGGACTAGTAGCAACGTTTCAGGACGAAAATTGTGTATTACACATTAAGTCTGGATCCAAAATTAAGGATCATGCGTCTTTTGTTAAAAGACTTAGACATAAATCGCTAAAGGAAAGAAAACTCTTTATTGTTTGTGTGGGAATAAACAATATTCCAGACAATTTAAAGGACTGTTCAAATGACGCCCGTGATGAATATTTCACTGAAATTGTAAGGCAATTTATTTCGTTGGCGAAGGTAATTAAAAGAAAACACGAGGGAAGTAAGACAGTTATTGCAACGATCCCTCCAAAAGATGTGCTGAAAAGTGTAACAAAATATCCAAGTAAATCAGAACTGACACCAAGTGAGGTAACAAGTAAACATCAAAGATCGTTTGAACAATTTGTAACTGAAGTAAATGACCTTTTTATTAGCGAGTTCAATAAGAAACATACTGGAAAACATTTAGCATTTCACTCCCAGTTGCGCACTCATAGAGGAAGTGGGGCATCACGCAAATCTTGTCCAAAAAGTAAAACAAGTCAGTACTATTACCATAAATTGTCAGATGGACTTCATCCCAGTGAAGAATTATTACAAGTTTGGATTAAAAAAAATCACAGACTAAAGAAGAGAACTTCAATTTTATGTAAGTTGAGCCCACATGCCTCTTACTGTAATTTGTGCTATAAATAGTTTGTGTGTACAGTGAAAATTGAAATTGTGCTATAAATAGTTCGTGTATACACTGAAAATTGAAAAAGTCTAAAATGCCCAGAATTTGTGTCCAGAATCGAACGAAAGAAACAACATGGCCACATCCCGAGTTAAGGAACTTGAGGGTCAAATAAGAGAATTACAACAGGAACTGCATGTTCTAATTCTCAACAAGGAAAAATAGTTGGCTGAAAGCATGCAAGCAAGTTTGTGTAACATAGAAGAAAATATTCATAATGCACAAAATCAAAGTACTGAGAACACTGTTAACACAGTTGAAGTTAAAAGAAATCAAAGTGCTGAGAACACTGATACAACAGTGAAAGATGAGAAAAATCAAAGCACTAACAGTCCTGATAGGAAGGAAGGCACACTTATCGGAAAAAGATCAGAGATTAAGCCCTCGTCTTTCAAAGGATCAGAACTGGAAGATTGGGTGATCTGGCTGCGTAACTATGAACAAATATCTAGTCTTAATAATTGGTCTGAAAATTTCAAACTGGCAAGGATTCCGAGAGTTTTAGAAGGTGACGCTAATCTAAAATATTGGGAATGTGCAGAAGAAGAGCGCCAGAATTGGAACAACCTGACCAAGGCCTTATCGGCCAAGTTTGCCCCTGAGAGTAACAGGGCAACTTTCCAAGCTGCATTGGAGAGTAGACACAGACGCAAGGATGAGTCTTCTGATGCATATATGAGTGCAATAAAGAGTCTTGCTAGAAAGGCTTATCCGGAGTGGGATGACAAATACAGAGACATTATGATTCGTAAATAGTTCACGGACGGACTGGAAGAAACTCTTAAAATATGGGTATTACAAGCAAATCCCAAAACAGCAGAAGAGGCATTACAAGTAGCATTGAGAACGGAAGCAAATCTGAATAAGAAACAGGGCGTCACAGCCAACATGGCTAATTCTCAACAGAGCATTAATACAACATACTTAGCAGAAGCTATCACTATAGCACTGGAAAAATGGGAATAGGATCACGAAGAAGCAATACCTCCATGGGAAGGGGAGGTAGAGGACAACGAAATTGGCAAAATCGAGGAGGTGGTCAAGGAAATCGACAAGGCACGTGTCATGCTTGTGAGCAACATGGTCATTTTTGGCGTGATATGGAATGTCCTAAATCGCCACATAATCAGGGAAACGGAAGAGGGACGGGAGCACAGGGACAGGCGAACTCTCGTCCCTGGTAAAACACTCTAAAGGTCTGCCGCAAAATGTATATGTGTCGTGTCTTATAAATAATGATTTGAAAGTGTTAGGATTGGTCGATACTGGTGCTCAAATAACAATTGTAAATGAGGCTGTACTTGATGAATTACAAATAAAAGTGGAATTAGAACAGACAAAATTAACAATTACAGGACCAAGTAAGTCGCACTGTTTAGATATAAAAGGAATTGCCAACTTGTCGATAGAAATTGCGGGGTATGTAGTATATTGGCCGACCTATGTTTGTACTAATCTATCGCAATCATTGCTCATAGGTAAGGACTTGCTGAAAGCCTACAATGCGTCATCGACCTTGGCTCTGACACTTTACGTTTAAATGGAAATACTGCAGAATTGCATTATTCACAAGCGCTGAATGTTTTTAATGTTAATGTAGGACACACCGTTATAATTCCGGCGAGAACAGTTGCGAATATTGCTTGTAGTGTAAATAGTGGACATTGTAATGATGGATATACTGGTGTTCTGGAACCATCAAATTTATTTGAAGAAAAATATCAGACAGGGATAATTAAAGTTGTGGCAACTTGTCATGAAGGTAAAATTCCAGTTCGAGTATTCAATCCAAAGAGTGAAGATGTCAAGATCTGGAAAGGAAGTACCGTGGGAAAATTTCATCCACCTTTATCTTCATCCCAAACCGACAGTACGCTTGCGTCAAGTGAATGCTATTTTGTTCAATGTTCTGAAAGGAAAACTGCTGCAATTTATTGTAATCAAATTAGCAATTTGAAAGACGAGATGAAGACGCTTTTTTCAATCAATAATCCAAACATTTCAAATGAAGAAAAAGATAGCCATTATGAACTACTGGCGCGACATCAATCAGCTATTTCGTTTGGGCCATATGACATTGGGACATTTAAAAAAAAACTATCCACAAAATCGATACGGAGAGATCTCAACCTGTAAAAATACCCGTCCGTAGAATGGCACCTGTTAAAAGGTCTATTATCAAGGAGGAGGTGAACGAAATGTTGGAAAATAGAATAATTGAGGATTCAACATCACCATGGTCAGCACCTGTAGTCATTGTATATAAAAAGGATGGGGGAAGACGCTTCTACGTAGATTACCGTGGTCTCAATGCCGATACGAAAAAAGACGTTTACCCTCTGCCAAGACCAGACGACATATTAGAGAGTTTAAATGACGCGAACTATTTCAGTCATTTTGATTTATTGAAAGGCTTTGGCAAGTGAATTTGGACAATGATTCAAAGGAGAAAACGGCATTTTCTACCCCAGATGGTCATTACCAATTTCGAAAGTTACCATTCGGACTGACAAATTCACCATCAACTTTTCAAAGGGGCATGGATATCATATTCAAGGGCTTAGTATGGACATATTGCTTAGTTTACCTTGATGACATAATTATCTTTGCTTCATCATTACAAGAACACAAGGAAAGAATGGAACGAATACTCACCAGATTTGAGGAGGCTGGGGTGAAAATCAAACCGTCAAAGTGTGAACTTTTACCGGTAAAGATGCGAGTTCTGGGACATGTTATCTCAACGGAAGGTATGGAGGTGGACGCGTCAAAGGTTGAAATTATACAAAAGTGGCCTACCCCTTCGAATATATCTGAGCTGAGATCTTTCTTAGGTCACGCTGGTTATTACCAGCGCTTTATACCGATGTATTCGGAAATAACAGCCCACTTAGGCAACTGGAAAAGAAAAATTCCGTTTTTAATTGGAACTCAAACTGTACGAAAGCATTCAAAATTATAAAAGATAAATTATGTTCGGCTCCAGTCTTGGCATTTCTACGTTATCAACTACCGTTCATTGTCGACGTTGATGCGAGTGATAATGGACTGGGTGCTACGTTATCACAATTACAAGAGGGAGAAGAGAGACCTATAGCTTATGCAGCTAGAGCATTGCAAGGTGCACAGAAAACGTACACGGTTTACCAAAAAGAAATGCTAGATTTAGCTTGGGCTCTTGATCACTTTGAACCGTACGTGTATGGGCAAGATCTTAGGGTCAGGACAGATAACAGTGCACTTTCGTGGCTGAAAACGACAAGAAACACAAGAGGACCACAGGCGCGTTGGCTTGAACGAATTGTGGAGTTTCTACAACTTGAAGTGGAACATCGTCCGGGTCGAATTCATTCTAATGCGGATGGACTATCTCGTTTTCCGTGGGAACGTTCGAATACTAAAACGGATGAGCAAGAAAACCAGGATGTGTTTTTAGGTCAAAAACAAACAAAGGACGATGCTTATTTTCACAAGTGGTCGCTGGGGCCACTATCTGGATGGAATGACAAGGAAATTATTAATTTTCAAACAAGTGATGAAGTCATATCCAAAGTTACAAAGTGAGTAAAACAGGCAGAGAAGCCTACTCCAGAGGCAATGCAAGGCTCAACTAGGAAATTGTGGCTTTATTGGTCCCAGTTTCACAGACTAATGATTAGGAAGGATAAATTATATAGAATTTGGTGGGATGAATCACCAAAAACAGGATAGTGTTAGCTATCAACTCATACTTCCGAGAACATTAGTAAAACTAGCACTGTATAGCTTACATGACTGCATTGGACACATGGGAAATGTTAAAACTATGACTAAAATTCGGGAGCGTTTTCATTGGTTTCATCTACGGGAAGATGTAGAACTCTACATTAGACAATGTGTAGTATGTCAAGAAACAAAAAGTCCTCGTCCTCAGCAAAAAGCACCTATGCGAAATATTAGGACTGGATTTCCAATGGAGCGGTTGGGAATCGATATCGTAGGACCCTTACCACAAAGTGAAATGGGAAAAAATATATTACAGTCGTCACCGATTACTTCACAAAATTTCCTTTTGCGTTCGCTACAAATAATATAACAGCAGAGACAGTAGCTGAAAAGTTATGGATGAAATAATTTGTTGCTTTGGGGTACCAAATAATATGCATTGTGATCAGGGCAGCAATTTCGAAAGCAACACCTTCGGAAGCCTATGCAGAGCAATCAAAATTGCAAAAAGCAGAACCACACCGTTCACTCCATGGTCAAATGGGGAAACAGAGCGAATGAATCAAACATTAATTAATATGTTGAAAAAGATGGTGTCGAATAACCATCAAAAATGGGATACTCTACTGCAGAAAGCTTTAATGCACTACCGGTCTTCTGAGCATAATTCAACACAATTCACACCTTATCGTCTTATGTTTCAATTAAACAAACGGAAGCATTAGCAAAGGAAAATATTCAAGGCGCGCAGAAAAAACAGAAAGACTGCTATGACAGGAAACAAAAAGGAACCCCCTTTTGTAAAGGTGATTTAGTGACGCTATTTAACTCAGCTATTCCAAAAGGAACATCGAAAAATTCTTTGGTCTGGACCCTGGAGGGTGGTTTCTGTTTTATCAGATCTGGATTATAGGATTGAATTCGCAGGAAATCGTTCAGACACAAGAAGAAGAAAACTAAGGAAAGTTGTACATTTTAATCACTTGAAGCAGTTTTACGAGGGACATCAATTTGAAAACCAGGATCAAAGTTCAAACGAACACAAACAAAATGGGGAAAGCCCAGACCAAAGTAAAAGACAACACTTTGGAAACCAGGACCAAAGGACAAGTGACAAGTTACCAAATGAACATAGTTCTGATGAAGACGAAGACGAAATGTTAATAGAGGGTGCCCGACGGTCACTCGGAAAGAATTCAGAAAGAAACGAGGGAGTCCACAAGCCCCTCTTTGAAAACCAAGTGAGAACAAGGGAACACAGTCCCTAAAGAGAGAAAAGGGGAGGCAGAGAGGGAACCCATATGCCCCTCTATGAGAATCCAATGCAGTTAAAAGGTGCCCATAGGCCCTTTATAAAGAATGGGAGAGACGGGCAAGAAGGATCACTCAGACTAAGTAATGAAAATGTAACAGAAAGAGAGGGAGCTCAAAGGCCCTCAAGCAGAACACTAAAACGCATACACAGAAGTCTGTAAATATTGAACAAATCAAGACAATCGAAATATGACGAGACCAAAAAGACAGAGAAGAATGCCAGCCCGATATAATAACTTTGTTATGGACGCATGTAGTGAAGAGGAAGAAAATTAATGTTAAAACAATTTTCAATTATATTGGCCGTGATTATATTATTAGAACAGTATTACGAATAGTTTAGAAACCGTCCAATCAGTTTACATTTAATTTTTACTTTGTAATTGTAAATTACTTTTCATTTTGAAAATTGTTGGATTCGAGGTTAGCCTTAAATGTAGGGAGGGGAAAGTGTAACGATGTGAACTTTGTAAGTCTAGAATGAACACTTTACATTCGGTAGAAATGTTAGAGTTACCTCCCTTTTTGTTGTTGTCTGTATGTTCTGACATTACAAGTATTAAATAGTTTTGGCATCGTTTATCACCTTTGTTATTTCATTACAAGGGGTACCGATTTTGCATCTTTCAACGATTGTTTTTAAATTAGATTTTTGAACTGTTCCGACAGTGTGGTATTTTTGTTTTGTTTTTCATTTGATTTTTTATTGCTATTACTGAAGACGGAAGAAAGAAAAACGAAGCTCTTCAAATAGATTAAAAAAACAAAAAAAGCAAAAAAACCAGACCGCTGTGGTTACATTGAAATTAAAATTAAACTTGATTTGTCGTTATGAATTACTATTGTGTAATTTATTTATATTAATTTATAGTCAGTTGACACAGTAAATTACATTTGATACAAAACATCTACAATAGACTGAACGTTATATATAGATAACATAAATATTCTTACCATCTATTTCTTCATAAATTACATTTGCATATCAGCATTTGACAATAACTACTTATTCAAATGTTTTATTTTAAATTTGTTATGCTTTTGTATTTGTAGACTGACGACTCAAAATGCAGTTATTTATAACTGCAATATTTGGTCTGATTTTATTTGTCGATGTGGCAGCATCATGTCCTGATGTCTGTAACTGTACTACCATTTCAGAGAGAGTCTACGTTGATTGCATATCGAAGGGACTAGATACTATGCCATCAGATTTACCAAGCAATACTTATAAATTGTAAGTCTCTGATTAAGAAAATGTTATGTCGTATTTGCTCCATGCATCCTTTCAAGTATATAATAAAATGAAAAATTAAGATACCATAGATACATGACCGCTCACTTTCCTGGATTGACACAGGCACTTCAATAAAGAGTGGCGGAATTAAACTAGTTATAATGGCCCAAACCTCGCCTTAGTGAAATGACGATGAGACACGAACTCAGTGGAGGTTTTTGCAATAAAATAAGGGAAAAATACAGAGAAAACTAAAGATTGAGTAAACTAAAGACTTCCATATGTATTGCCGTTAGAGATCCAATTATCAAGGGAGGGTTTGAAATATCATAACTGGTTTAATCCCGCCGCATGTTTGTGCCTGTTCCAAGCCATGACGACGATTTCCAGCGTCACATGTCGTGGTCTTTATGTGTTCAGTGAGAGATGATTGTTTTGTTGATATTGGTGGAATTGTTTACCATCACTGTTTGAACTTTTTTTTAATTATAAACATACGATGTAAATTCTGCACATATTCGCTTCACAAAGACCACATGCTATCACAAAATGAATGACAACATAAACATGGAACAGCACAATAGCGGAGTCAATGAATGACAACATAAACATGGAACAGCACAATAGCGTGGTCAATGAATGCTAGTAATTAAATAAACTCAAAAAGTTTGAAAATACCAAATGGGCAATCAGAAACCATTAATCGATGAAGAAGCAATACGAATCCCCACTAAATACTGGGTGTTAATAATGGTGCCCCGGAGGAATAAGTAGTTTCTGCTCCCCATGTGGCACCACCCTGCGTGCTACTCTTGATACAAACCCGATGATAAGTCATGAAAGAGAAAAGAAATAAAATTAAAACGAAAAATATCACACTAAAACAGAGGCAAAGCGATAGCCGTAACATATACGTTACAGGCCACTTTACGGGCTTGGGACAGATACTTCAATAAAAAGTGGCGGGGTCTGTGCTCGTTTTATGGGTCAAAAACTTACTTCTTAGTGATATGAAGAGGTAATGCATATATAAATGTACTGATTTAGTTGCTAATTGGACCAACTAATACCAGATACATGTTCGAGTAAAGCAATTAACGTAATCTATGACGTTTCCTCTGACAATTCGCTTTGGAAAACTGTGATAATTTACAAATTTAAGCATTGGTATTTACCTTTGTAGGCGTTTCCACAATAATAGAATAACAGAGATTGATCCAGCTATAGTGCGGAAAATGACTGTATTGAGACATTTGTAAGTATGCTTTTGATGCTGTATTTTTATTGCCAAATATAGATTCAATTAATGTCAAAATGTTTTATGTTTGTTTTTTTTTCAAATACCCAATCTGAATACGCCAAGGCAACACAACTGCTTAGTTTGCCGTGTAAGTATATTTGTGGTAAATAACCAACTATAATAAACTAGGGATCGTCGTGGTTGTGATCGCATGGTAGTTGGATTTACAACTTCCTATGTAATCTGTTCCTATCACCACTAACATTTTGAATTCGAATCTCACTCAAGCGAGTTGTATTCGATACAATGTGATAGAAATTGTCAGTGACTTATGGCAGGTCGGAGATTTTCTCCGGGTAATCCAGTTTCCTCAACCAATAAAGCTGACTGTCACGATATAACTGAAATAGTGTTAAACATCAGAAACCTAAACCTATAGTAATCTCTTGTTATATGACCCAGTTAAAAAAATGAATAGGAAACTCATATGAAAAAAAACAACATGAAACGGTAATGATATGTGTGATTGCCTACAGTAGAGTAAATACAAGTCAGGGAAGACCGAAGCTGCAATCAAGTACAGACAATCTAGAGACACAGGCAACTTCGGGCACACAAGGAACAGAACAAGGACAAAACACAGAAAGCTTAATACATGATCTCTTATGTCATCCCGAGATTCCCATATCAGGCCGAGAGGCATACAATCACTCACTCACTACAAACTCAAATACTACTCACTTAGCTTTAAAATATAGAGTGTCACTCACTATAAACTCAAATATTACTCACTTAGCTTTAAATTGTAGACAGTCACTCACTATAAACTCAAATATTACTCACTTAGCTTTAAAATATAGACAGTCACTCACTATAAACTCAAATACTACTCACTTAGCTTTAAAATATAGACAGTCATTCACTATAAGCTCAAATATTACTCACTAAGCATAGCTTTCAAATACAAGTGCTCGCTCATTATTAAGCTAAAATATTTGATGTTATCGTTGTAGATTTTTCAACAATAATGAAATAACCAGTATTGATCCAACCACTTTTCAGAATATGAATGCATTGTCTGAAATGTAAGTATACGTATGGTATTTATTTCTACATTTTTATTCAACAAAGGAACCAGTCACATTTATAATTTTTAAAAATCGTCTAAAACAATACATAATAATAAGTCTTTTTTCTGAACCGTCAACACAAAAAAAATTCTTCTTGAAGCGACTCATTATGAGCAACATATTGGTCATTGTAAAGCAAAACGTTCCGAATCAATCCATCATCACCAATGTTTCGTGTGGCAATCAAACCATCAGTTGTTGTCCATTAGTAATTTTGAAGATGTCAGCATATATACTATTAAAACCGCTTCGGTGGGGTAATGGTTAGCGTGCTCGCCTCGGGTGCGGTAGATCATGGGATCGAGCTCCGATCAGATCAAACCAAAGACTATGAAATTGGTATTTGTATGTCGAAGCACGCAGCATTAAGGAGAAAGATCAAGGAGTGGTTGGCTCGGAATCGGGATAATGTGTCCGAGTGGAGCGACATGTCTATTCGTGGACTGTTGTTTCAGTTAGCTAACACTATAAAAATCCAACTCAGTGAATATTAACTTGTTCTCTCCACGATATAGCTGTGAAATTGCTGAGTTGACGTTAGACAACAATTAATTAATGTAATCTATGACGTTTCCTATGGCAATTCGCTATGGAAAACTGTGTGATAATTTACAAATTTAAGCATTTTTTTTTCAAATACCCAATCTAAATACGCTAAGGCAACACAACTGCTTTGTTTGCCGTGTAAGTATATGTGTGGTAAATAACCAACTACAATAAGCTAGGGGTCGTCGTGGTTGTGATCGTATGGTAGTTGGATTTACAACTTCTTATGTAATCTGGGCCTATCACCACTAACATTGTGAATTCGAATCCCACTCAAGCGAGTTGTATTCGATACAATGTGATAGAAATTGTCAGTGACTTATGGGAGGTCGGAGATTTTCTCCGGGTAATCCAGTTTCCTCAACCAATAAATCTGACCGCCACGATATAACTGAAATATTGTTGAAAGTGGCATTAAACACCAGAAACCTAAACCTATAGTAATCTCTTGTGGTATGACGCAGTTAAAAAAATGAATAGGAAACTCATATGAAAAAAACAACATATGAAACGGTAATGATATGTATCATTGCCTACAGTAGAGTAAATACAGGTCAGAGAAGACCGAAGCTACAATCAAGTACAGACTATCTAGAGACACAGGCAACTTCGGGCACACAAGGAACAGAACAAGGACAAAACACAGAAAGCTTAATACATGATCTTTTTTATATCATCAGCCCGAGTGTCATCTCGAGATTCCCATATCATGCCGAGACGCATACAATCACTCACTTACTACAAACTCAAATGCTATTCACTTAGCTTTAAAATATAGACAGTCACTCACTATAAACTCAAATATTACTCAATTAGCTTTAAAATATGGACAGTCACTCACTATAAACTCAAATATTACTCACTTACCTTTAAAATATAGACAGTCACTCACTATAAACTCAAATACTACTCACTTAGCTTTAAAATATAGACAATCACTCACTATAAACTCAAATATTACTCACTAAGTATAGCTTTCAAATACAAGTACTCACTCGCTATAAAGCTAAAATAGTTGATGTTACCGTTGTAGATTTTTCAACTATAATAAAATAACCAGTATTGATCCAACCACTTTTCAGAATATGAATGCATTGTCTGAAATGTAAGTATACATATGATATTTATTTCTACATTTTTATTCAACAAAGGAACCAGTCATATTTATAATTTTTAAAAATCATCCAAAACAATAAATAATAATAAGTCTTTTTTTCTGAACCGTCAACATAAACAAAAATTCTTGAAGCGACTCATTATGAGCAACATATTGGTCGTTGTAAAGCAACGCATTCCGAATCAATCCATCATCACCAATGTTTCGTGTGGCAATCAAACTATCAGTTGTTGTCCATTAGTAATTTTGAAGATGTCAGCATATATACTATTAAAACCGCTTCGGTGGG
>MJUT01003643.1:1028875-1040685 GCA_002080005.1 Gigantidas platifrons | reverse complement strand
ATTCATGACTTGTCACCGCGTTTTCAACAAGAGTAACACGACGGGGTCTCTATTGGAGCAAGAACTGCTTACCCTTCCGGATTGTCCAGTTTCACATCAGTATTTTGTGGGGTTCGTCTGTGTAGTGTATTGTGGATCGTTGTTTGTCCTTTTTCTTTCTGGCATTGTGTTGTTCCTGCTCCACTAGTGGTACCCTTCGTGTTACTCTTGTTACAGACCCAGCGACAAGTCATGATATCCACAAGTGATCACTGGATCTGCTACTGAGAACTGATTCTGATATTGCTCAAGTTTGCAATACTTTCAATTGCAACATCGTCTTGGTATTGCATTACATGTACCTCATGCTGTTATCATTGTTTTTATCAAAGATTACACATATCATGATCATCTATCTGACTAAAATACGATCTCTCGCTTGCTTCCCTTTGCCGATATGTCGCAGTTTGGGGGGAAATGTATTACTAAATACTTTGTATGCTACGAGTAATCCTATTGGCCGTAAAAAGGCCATTACCGTATTTATTATATCATTATAATATTCATGACATATGGTCACACGCATGTGACCCGTAATGTGGTTCCTCTAGATCACCCACGTTGCAATATCTCAATAAAAGTGGGGTAATTGCGAGATCAGATTGAATTACTGTTCATGTATACTGTATGTATTGCATACTATGATATATTTGTGGTATATTATGAATTCCATAGTGTATGGTTTCAATGATTTATAGGTTTGGGCCCATCAGACTGGTTTAACCCAGGTATGTTTAAATGAAGTGCCTGTTAAAAACCAGGAAGGTCATGAATTTGTATGTTAAAGGTATTATTTTGTTTCTTTCCACGTTTTTTCCTTCTCTGTTTTTATTTAAAAAAAAAGAGAAAAAATATTATTTTGGAATTGTCCCGACATTGTTTTTCATTATAGTATATTCTGTATATTATTTTTGGACTACATTATTTTGCTTTGTGTATTATTTTTTATTTAATATTTGTTTACTACTAACGAAATAAAAATAGAACTAGCGTAGTGTATATGTTTAATTTTTTTAATCTACAGTCAAACCTGTATTTAGAGTCCCCTTTGGGACTCAGAAAAAGTGGCCTGATATGACGGGCGACTGCTTAATAGAGGTGACCACATGGGCAGATTTGACTGTATTGTATATTTACTTATGATGATGATCAATGACATGAACGGCACTCAACGTTATGACAGTGCTCATGTGTAAAATTAAATGCCATTTATATTTAGTTTATTCTGGACGAATGTCATTCTAACCATGTTTGTGTGTTTTTTCCTCTTTACATCTTGTAGTTATTTGGAAGGCAATCAAATTACAGCAATCCTATCAGAAACATTCAAAGACTTACCGAACCTTGTTACCTTGTAAGTAATACTCCTGGTGTATTCAATTTATCCTCACTGATTCTATTTGAGCAGTCAAATTGCATGAACTGGAAAAAATTTTAGTATCTCCTGTCACTGACTGAGATATAGCTTTTCTTGTACCCCTGTTACCTATTGCGCTCTACGAAAATAGGTATGAACCTAGTTTACTTCTTGTTGAGAGAAAATGGGCAATCAAGCTTAATGGATAATAGTATAATTTTATTATTTACATTGTTATTCAAAATATAAACGTCGATGGATTAAGGTGCTTATTTTCTGGAAGATAAACACAATATTAATACAATGTCTATTATTATAGACTTGATGTGTATTCGGCTCAGACGAAAAAAAAAGATCGGTAAACCGCGCCTTTATCCAAGTTTATAAGCCTCATACACATAAATGTTATATATTAAGACTGCATTAATATTGTCTATATATTTACTACAAAATAATGTCAATGTTCCGACTCACAATTAAAATTTAAACATTTTACAATGAGTTGTATATTAAGCTAAAATAAACAAAAAAAGAAAATATTTTCGTAATATATAAATGTATTGGTTTAAAAAGGAGTAGAAAACTATGGACGCTATATACTGAGTAAATTATAGATATAAATATACAATATTGGTGTATTGACGGTAAATATAGAATAATTTATGTGGAGAGACTTAGAAACGGGGGAAAAACGAGCTTTTAGCGAGTCTTTCCAACCGTTTCATGCCGAGCCACATTAATTCTATATTTACCGTCAATACAGCAATATTGTATTTATCCTGCAATAAAATTTGCAAAAAAAAGTTATTTAGTTTAATAATAAAAAACAGATACCGGAAACCCCATTGATACCTCCATTGTACTTCTGCTTCTACCAGTCTACCTCCATTAAAAAGCTTTATTAGGCTAATGTGAAAAGTGTTATTATGACAGGGGTGTGTCTTAATAGCATTATTGAGCTAATGTGAAAAGTGTTATTATGACAGGGGTGTAACTTATTGCTTTATTAGGCTACTGTGATAAGTGTTATCATGACACTGTCATAATAAAGCAACAATTTATTTTAACCCATTTATTCTGAGAAAACATAACCCAATAGCAGGATAAATCTTGATTATTTACAGACATTTACACAACAATAACATATCAGTTATAGAGGACAACGCTTTCAACAATCTACCAAGTTTGTATAGACTGTAAGTATTATTGAGTATAATTGGAGTATAAAGTCAATATATAAAATACAATACATATTATAGTTAATGCTTTCGAGTAATGTAATAGACTAGGTACGATCTAGTGTGATGTCTCTGGATCCTACACGTTCATCTGAAAGCTAAAAAGGGGAACCTGGATTCATCTGAATACCACACATTACGTAGCCGTGCTTGGATACATTCAAGATATTGTGGTTCTTCTCGTTGGATTAAAGTTGTACGATTTGGATTATGAAGCCTCTTTTGATTTGTTCGAACATTAATCAGTCTGGTTTGAACAATACTAGTATTTAATGTATGAAGACAACTAAGGCCGTGGTCGTTAGTAACTTGATAAGTAACCAATGTTTTATACTAAAGATGAAAAGCACGACGACTATAAAATAATGTCAATGTTCCGACTCACAATTAAAATTTAAACATTTTACAATGAGTTATAGTATAATAAAACCAAGATGAATCCTGACGTGGTGAGAAATAACTAAGTACATGTAAGTAACGTACGAAGACGATTAAGACTAGGATGTGGTGGGAAGTGACTTAGTAAGTAACTTGCGTAGATGAATAAGGCCGTTGTGGGAAGTGACTTAGTAAATAAGGGCAAATCTAAAACGTGTAACGGAACTAAACGAAACGAAACGAAACGAAATTGTTTCGTTTCGGGATGTAGCTTACGTAGATTACTAAGACTGTTGTGGGAAGTAACTTACGTGGATGACTCAGGCAATGGTGGGAATTACTTACTAAGTACCGTAAGGAGACGATTAAGACTAGGATGTGGTGGGAAGTGACTTAGTAAGTAACTTACGTTAGTGACTATGACTAGGGTGTGGTGGGAAGTAACTTACGTAGATGATTCAGGTCGTGGTGGGAAGTGACTTTGTAAGTAACTTGCGTAGGTGACTCAGGCCGTGGTGGGAAGTGACTTTGTAAGTAACTTGCGTAGATGACTCAGGCCGTGGTGGGAAGTTACTTAGTAAGTAACGTATGGAGACGATTAAGACTAGACTGTGGTAGGAAGTGACTTAGGAAGTAACTTGCAAGTACCTAGATGACTAAGACCATGGTGGAAAGTTACTTAGCAAGTAACGTACGAAGACGATTAAGACTAGTATGTGGTAGGAAGTGACTTGGTAAGTCACTTATGTAGAACATTAGGACTAGGCTGTGATGGGAAGTAACTTACGTAGATGACTCAGGTCATGGTGGAAGTCACTTTGTAAGTAACTTGCATAGATGACTAAGACTAGGCCTTGATGGGAAGTAACTTAATAAGTATCGCGCGGAGATGATTCAAGCCCTGGTGGAAAGTAACTTAATAATAATGTCAATGTTCCAACTCACAATTAAAATTTAAACATTTTATAGTATATTAAAAACACAAATAAACAGAACATATTTTGGTAATATTTGAATTATTTAATGGTTAAAAAGGAGTAGAAAACTATGGACGCTATATACTGAGTAAACTGTAGATATAAATTAATTATTTACATATATTTACACAACAATAAAATATCAGTTATAAAGGACAACACTTTCAACAATCTACCAAGTTTGTATTATCTGTAAGTATTATTGAGTATAATTTGAGTATAAAGTCAATATGTCAATACAATGCATAGTATAGTTAATGCTTCCGAGTAATGCAATAGACTAGGTACGATCTAGTGTGACGTCTCTGGATGCTACACGTCCATCTGAAAGCTAAAGGTGGGAAACTGGATTCATTTGAGTGCGACATCTAACGTAGTCGTGTCTTGAACCATCCAAGAGGTTTCGCATGTTATCGTTAGGTTAAAGTTGTACGAGTTGAATTATGAAGGCCCTTTTGAGTTGTTCGTACATTAACCAGTCTGGTTTGAACAATACTAGTATTAAATTTATGAAGACAACTAAGGCCGTGATTGTATGTAACTTGATAAGTGACCAATGTTTTTCTAGTATAGATGAAAAGCACGACGATTATAAAATAATGACAATGTTCCGACTCACAATTAAAATTTAGACATTTTACAATGAATTATAGTATATTAAAAAAAAAACGAAAAACAACATATTTTGGTAATATTTTAATTATTTATTTGTTGAAAAGAAGTAGAAAACTATGGAGGCTATATACTGAGTAAACTGTAGATATAAATTGATTATTTACAGATATTTATACAACAATAAAATATCAGTTATAAAGGACAACACTTTCAACAATCTACCAAGTTTGTATTCTCTGTAAGTATTATTAAGTATAATTTGAGTATAAAGCCAATATATCAATACAATTCATATTATAGTTAATGCTTTCGAGTAATGTAATAGACTATGTACGATCTAGTGTGATGTCTCTGGATCCTACACGTCTATCTGAAAGCTAAAAGGGGGAACCTGGATTCATCTGAATATCACACATTACGTAGCCGTGCTTTGATACATTCAAGATATTGTGGATGTTCTCGTTGGGTTAAAGTTGTACGATTTGGATTCTGAAGCCTCTTTTGATTTGTTCGTACATTAATCAGTCTGGTTTGAACAATACTAGTATTTAATGTATGAAGACAACTAAGGCCGTGGTCGTTAGTAACTTGATAAGTAACCAATATTTTATACTAAAGATGAAAAGCACGACGACTATAAAATAATGTCAATTTTCCGACTCACAATTAAAATTTAAACATTTTACAATGAGTTATAGTATATTAAAACAAGATGAATCCTGCCGTGGTGAGAAATAACTAAGTACATGTAAGTAACGTACGAAGACGATTAAGACTAGGATGTGGTGGGAAGTGACTTATTAAGTAACTTACGTAGATGAATAAGACCGTTGTGGGAAGTGACGTAGTAAATAAGGGCAAATCTAAAACGTGTAACGGAACTAAACGAAACGAAACGAAACGAAACGAAATTGTTTCGTTTTGGGAAGTAACTTACGTAGATAACTAAGACTGTTGTGGGAAGTAACTTACGTGGATGACTCAAACGATGGTGGGAATTACTTACTAAGTACCGTAAGGAGACGATGAAGACTAGGATGTGGTGGGAAGTGACTTAGTAAGTAACTTACGTTAGTGACTATGACTAGGGTGTGGTAGGAAGTAACTTACGTAGATGACTCAGGTCGTGGTGGGAAGTGACTTTGTAAGTAACTTATTTAATGGTTAAAAAGGAGTAGAAAACTATGGACGCTATATACTGAGTAAACTGTAGATATAAATTAATTATTTACATATATTTACACAACAATAAAATATCAGTTATAAAGGACAACACTTTCAACAATCTACCAAGTTTGTATTATCTGTAAGTATTATTGAGTATAATTTGAGTATAAAGTCAATATGTCAATACAATACATATTATAGTTAATGCTTTCGAGTAATGTAATAGACTAGGTACGATCTAGTGTTATGTCTCTGGATGATACACGTCCATCTGAAAGCTAAAGGTGGGAAACTGGATTCATCTGAGTGCGACACCTAACGTAGTCGTGTCTTGATCCATCGAAGAGGTTTCGATTGTTGTCGTTGGGTTAAAGTTGTACGATTTGGATTATGAAGCCTCTTTTGAGTTGTTCGTTCATTAAACAGTCTGGTTTGAAAGATACTAGTATTTAATTTATGAAGAAAACTAAGGATGTGGTCGTAAGTAACTTGGGTTAAGGTTCGCCGATTTGTATTATGAAGCCTCTTTCGCATTGTTCGTACTCACCAGTATTGGCTTGAGTAATAATAGTCTTTAATTTATGAAGCCCATGATCGTAAGTAACTTGATAAGTAACCCATGTAGCTGAGTATGGCCGTGGTATTAAGTAACATAGTAAGTGATTTGCGTGGACGACTAAAGCTGTGGATGTAAGAGGTCCAATAAATGACTTACATAGATGACTAAAGCCGTGGTGGGAAGTGATTTAGTAAGTAACGTACGTAGATGACTAAGGCCGTGCTGGGAAGTAACATAGTAAGTAACTTACATAGAAGACTAAAGCCGTGCTCGGTAGTAACTTAGTAAGTAACTTAGGTAGATGATTAGGGTCATGCTGGTAAGGAAACTAGTAAGTAATTTAGGCAGAACACTAAGGCCGTTGTGAGAAAAAACTTAGTAAGTGACTTAGGTAGATGACTAAGACTAGGCTGTGGTGGGAAGTAAACTAGTATTAAAGTAACTTACATCAATGAATAAGACTAGCTGTGGTGGGAAATAAACTAGTAAGTAACTTACGTAGATTACTAAAGCCTTGGTGATATTTAACTTAGTACGTAATGTATGGAGACAACTAAGACTAGGCTGTGGTGCGACGTGACTGAGTACGTAGTAACTTACATAGATGACTAACGCCTTGTTGGGCAGTGACATGGTAAGTAACTTACGTAGATTACTAAGGCTGTGGTGGGAAGCAACATAGTAAGTAACGTACGGAGACAACAAAGACTAGGCTGTGGTGGGAAGTAACATAGTAAGTAACTTACGGAGACAACTAAGACTAGGCTGTGGTGGGAAGTGACTTAGTAAGTAACTTACGGAGACGACTAAGACTAGGATGTGGTGGGTATTGACTTAGTAAGTATCGTACGGAGACGACTAAGGCTATGATGTGGTAGGAAGTGACTTAGTAAGTAGCTTACGTAGATGACTAAGGCCGTGGTGGTGTCACGGAATAGAAGTTCCATCATAATATTTATTCCAAAGATATTTTTTCATGTAACATAAGTTCCAGTTGGAATTTTTTTATGTAATGCAAATTCCATTAGCATAATAAAAATACCAATTCATTGGAATATATATTGCATAAAATAAATTCCAACAGGAACTTATGTTGCATGATAAAATATCTTTGGAATAAATACTAAGATAAAAAGAGAACTTTTATATAATATTTATTGTGATCGGTATAACTGTTATATAATATTTATTCTGATCGGTATAACTGTTAATAATATTTATTTTAATTTTTATAGAATTTATAGATTTTAATTATCACCAGGTAAAGCACTTGTTTGATGTAGTCAGAAATCAATGAAGTGAAACAAAAAACCTGATTTTCAAGAATGAAAGTTATATTCATCAACATATAAGTTCTCCTTGCAAGTCGAATAATTGTAATGGTTATGGAAAAAATATTCCATGAAAAAAGTTCTGAAGAAAAAATATTACCAGAATATTGTTTTCCATCTGGAACAAATATCGTTAGGAACAAATATAAATTGACAGCGGGAAATGACTTAGTAAATAACTTATGGAGACGACTAAGACTAGGATGTGGTGGGAAGTGACTTAGTAAGTATCGTACGGAGACGACTAAGACAAGGATGTGGTGGGAAGTGACTTAGTAAGTAGCGTACGTAGATGATTAAGGCTGTGGTAAGAAGTGACTTAGTAAATAACGTATATAGATGACTAAGGCCGTAGTGGGAAGTGACTTAGTAACATACGGAGACGACTAAGACTAGGATGTCGTGGGAAGTGACTTAGTAAGTAACGTACGTAGATGACTAAGGCCGAAATGGGAAATGACTTAGTAAGTAACTTACGTAGATGACTAAGGTCGTGGTGAGAAGTAACTTACGTAGATGAATAAGGCCGTGGTGGGAAATAGCTTAGTCAGTAACGTACATAGACGACTAAGACTAGGCTGTGGTGGGAAGTGACTTAGTAAGTAGTAACTTACCTAGATGACTAAGGCTGTGATGGGATGTGACATAGTACGTAAAGCACGGAGACGACGAAGACTAGGTTGTGGTGGGAAATAACTTAGTAAGGAATTACGGAGACAACTACGTCTAGGATGTGGTGTGCAATAACTTAGTAAGTAACTTACGTAGATGATTAAGGCCGTGGTGCGAAGTGACTTAGTAAGTAACTTACGTAGATGACTAAGGCCGTAGTGGGAACCTATTAGTAAGTAACTTCCGTAGATGACTAAGACGGTAGTGGGAAGTGACTTAGTAAGTAACTTACGCAGATGACTAAGACCGTGTTGGAAAGTAACTTAGTTAGTAACGTACGAAGATGATTAAGGCCGTAGTGGGAAGTTACTTAGTTAGCATCTTACGTAGATGACTAAGGTCGTAGTGGGAAGTGACTTGGTAAATATCTTACGTAGATGATTAAGGCCGTAGTGGGAAGTTACTTAGTAAGTAACTTACGTAGATGATTAAGGCCGTGGTAGGAAGTGACTTAGTAAGTCACTTACGTAGATGACTAAGGCCGTAGTGGGAACCTATTAGTAAGTAACTTCCGTAGATGACTAAGGCCGTAGTGGGAAGTGACTTAGTAAGTAACTTACGTAGATGACTAAGGTCGTAGTGGGAAGTGACTTGGTAAATATCTTACGTAGATGACTAAGGCCATAGTGGGAAGTTATTTAGTAAGTAACTTACGTAGACGACTAAGGCCGTAGTGAGAAGTGACTTAGTAATTAACAGATGACTAAGACTGGTGGGAAATAAACTACTAAGCAACTTACGTAGATTTCTAAGGCCTTGGTGATATTTAACTTTGTACGTAATGTACGGAGACAACTAACACTAGGCTGTGGTGCGAAGTGACTTAGTAAGTAACGTACGGAGACAACTACGTCTAGGATGTGGTGGGAAATGACTTAGTAAGTAGTAACTTACCTAGATGACTAAGGCTGTGATGGGATGTGACATAGTACGTAAAGCACAGAGACGACGAAGACTAGGCTGTGGTGGGAAATAACTTAGTAAGGAATTACGGAGACAACTACGTCTAGGATGTGGTGTGAAATAACTTAGTAAGTAACTGACGTAGATAATTAAGGCCGTGGTGCGAAGTGACTTAGTAAGTAACTTACGTAGATGACTAAGGCCGTAGTGGGAACCTATTAGTAAGTAACTTCCGTAGATGACTAAGACCGTAGTGGGAAGTTACTTAGTAAGTAACTTACGCAGATGACTAAGGCCGTGGTGGAAAGTAACTTAGTAAGTAACGCACGAAGATGATTAAGGCCGTAGTGGGAAGTTACTTAGTTAGCATCTTACGTAGATGACTAAGGTCGTAGTGGGAAGTGACTTGGTAAATATCTTACGTAGATGACTAAGGCCGTAGTGGAAAGTTACTTAGTAAGTAACTTACGTAGACAACTAAGGCCGTAGTGGGAGGTGACTTAGTTAGTAACAGATGACTAAGACTGGTGGGAAATAAACTACTAAGCAACTTACGTAGATTACTAAGGCCTTGGTGATATTTAACTTAGTACGTAATGTACGGAGACAACTAACACTAGGCTGTGGTGCGAAGTGACTTAGTAAGTAGTAACTTATGTAGATGACTTAGGCTGTGGTGGGAAGTGACATAGTAAGTAACTTATGTAGATGACTAAGGCCGTGGTGGGAAATAACTTAGTAAGTAACGTACGGAGATGACTAAGGCTGTGGTGGGAAGTAATTTAGTAAATACCTTACGTAGATGACTAAGGCCGTGGTGGAAAGTAACTTAGTAAGTAACGTACGAAGATGATTAAGGCCATAGTGGGAAGTTACTTAGTTAGCATCTTACGTATATGACTAAGGCCGTAGATGGAAGTTACTTAGTAAGTAACTTACGTTGACGACTAAGGCCGTAGTGGGAAGTGACTTAGTAAGTAACAGATGACTAAGACTGGTGGGAAATAAACTACTAAGCAACTTACGTAGATTACTAAGGCCTTGGTGATATTTAACTTTGTACGTAATGTACGGAGACAACTAACACTAGGCTGTGGTGCGAAGTGACTTAGTACGTAACGTACGGAGACAACTACGTCTAGGATGTGGTGTGAAATGACTTAGAAAGTAACTTACATAGATGATTAAGACCGTGGTGGGAAGTGACTTAGTAAGTAACTGACGTAGATGACTAAGGCCGTAGTGGGAAGTTACTTAGTAAATAACTTACGTAGATGACTGAGGACGTAGTGAGAAGTTACTTAGTAAGTAACTTACGTAGATGACAAATACCGTTGTGGGAAATGACTTAGCAAGTAACTTATGTTGATGACTAAGGTCGACGTGAGAAGTAACTTAGTAAGTAACTTACGTAGATGACTAAGGCCGTGGTGGGAAGTAACTTAATAAGTAACTTACGTAGATGAATAAGGCTGTGGTGGGAAATAGCTTAGTCAGTAACGTACATAGACGACTAAGACTAGGCTGTGGTGGGAAGTGATTTAGTAAGTAGTAACTTACCTAGATGACTAAGGCTGTGACGGGATGTGACATAGTAAGAAACGCACGGAGACGACGAAGACTAGGCTGTGGTGGGAAATAACCTAGTAAGGAATTACGGAGACAACTACGTCTAGGATGTGGTGTGAAATAACTTAGTAAGTAACTTACGTAGATGATTAAGGCGGTGGTACGACTTGACTTAGTAAGTAACTTACGTAGATGGCTAAGGCCGTAGTGGGAACCTATTAGTAAGTAACTTCCGTAGATGACTAAGGCGTAGTAGGAAGTGACTTAGTAAGTAACTTACGTAGATGACTAAGGCCGTGGTGGGAAATGACTTAGCAAGTAACTTACGTAGATGACTAAGGCCGTGGTGGGAAGTTTCTTAGTAAGTAACTTACTTAGATGACTAAGGTCGCAGTGGGAAATGACTTAGACAGTAACTTACGTAGATGACTAAGGTCGTGGTGAGAAGTAACTTAGTAAGTAACTTACGTAGATGAATAAGGCCGTGGTGGGAAATAGCTCAGTCAGTAACGTACATAGACGACAAAGACTAGGCTGTGGGGGGAAGTGACTTAGTAAGTAGTAACTTACCTAGATGACTAAGGCTGTGATGGAATGTGACATAGTACGTAACGCACGGAGACGACGAAGACTAGGCTGTGGTGGGAAATAACTTAGTAAGGAATTACGGAGACAACTACGTCTTGGATGTGGTGTGAAATAACTTAGTAAGTAACGTACGAAGATGATTAAGGCGTAGTGGGAAGTTACTTAGTTAGCATCTTACGTAGATGACTAAGGTCGTAGTGGGAAGTGACTTGGTAAATATCTTACGTAGATGACTAAGGCCGTAGTGGAAAGTTACTTAGTAAGTAACTTACGTAGACAACTAAGGCCGTAGTGGGAGGTGACTTAGTTAGTAACAGATGACTAAGACTGGTGGGAAATAAACTACTAAGCAACTTACGTAGATTACTAAGGCCTTGGTGATATTTAACTTAGTACGTAATGTACGGAGACAACTAA
>MJUT01003643.1:1017225-1028130 GCA_002080005.1 Gigantidas platifrons | reverse complement strand
AGTGGGAAATGACTTAGACAGTAACTTACGTAGATGACTAAGGTCGTGGTGAGAAGTAACTTAGTAAGTAACTTACGTAGATGAATAAGGCCGTGGTGGGAAATAGCTTAGTCAGTAACGTACATAGACGACTAAGACTAGGCTGTGGTGGGAAGTGACTTAGTAAGTAGTAACTTACCTAGATGACTAAAGCTGTGATGGAATGTGACATAGTACGTAACGCACGGAGACGACGAAGACTAGGCTGTGGTGGGAAATAACCTAGTAAGGAATTACGGAGACAACTACGTCTAGGATGTGGTGTGAAATAACTTAGTAAGTAACGTACGAAGATGATTAAGGCCGTAGTGGGAAGTTACTTAGTTAGCATCTTACGTAGATGACTAAGGTCGTAGTGGGAAGTGACTTGGTAAATATCTTACGTAGATGACTAAGGCCGTTGTGGAAAGTTACTTAGTAAGTAACTTACGTAGACGACTAAGGCCGTAGTGGGAAGTGACTTAGTTAGTAACAGATGACTAAGACTGGTGGGAAATAAACTACTAAGCAACTTACGTAAATTACTAAGGCCTTGGTGATATTTAACTTAGTACGTAATGTACGGAGACAACTAACACTAGGATGTGGTGCGAAGTGACTTAGTAAGTAGTAAATTATGTAGATGACTTAGGCTGTGGTGGGAACTGACATAGTAAGTAACTTATGTAGATGACTAAGGCCGTGGTGGGAAATAACTTAGTAAGTAACGTACGGAGATGACTAAGGCTGTGGTGGGAAGTAATTTAGTAAATACCTTACGTAGATGATTAAGGCCGTGGTAGGAAATAGCTTAGTAAGTAACGTACAGAGATGAGTAAGACTATGCTGTAGTGTGAAGTTACTTAGTAAGTACTAGCTTACCTAGATGGCTAAGGCTGTGGTGGGGTGTGACATAGTAAGTAACGCACGGGGACGCCTAAGACTAGGCTGTGGTAGGAAATAACTTAGTAAGGAGCTTACGGAGACGACTAAGAATAGTATGTTGTGGGAAGTGACTTAGTAAGTAACGTACGGAGACAACTACGTCTAGGATGTGGTGGGAAATGACTTAGAAAGTAACTTACATAGATGATTAAGACCGTGGTGGGAAGTGACTTAGTAAGTAACTGACGTAGATGACGAAGGCCGTAGTGGGAAGTTACTTAGTAAGTAACTTACGTAGATGACTAAGGCCGTAGTGGGAAGTTACTTAGTAAGTAACTTACGTAGATGACAAAGACCGTTGTGGGAAATGACTTAGCAAGTAACTTACGTAGATGACTAAGGCCGTGGTGGGAAGTTTCTTAGTAAGTAACTTACGTAGATGACTAAGGCCGCAGTGGGAAATGACTTAGACAGGAACTTACGTAGATGACTAAGGTCGTGGAGAGAAGTAACTTAGTAAGTAACTTACGTAGATGAATAAGGCCGTGGTGGGAAATAGCTTAGTCAGTAACGTACATAGACTACTAAGACTAGGCTGTGGTGGGAAGTGACTTAGTAAGTAGTAACTTACCTAGATGACTAAGGCTGTGATGGAATGTGACATAGTACGTAACGCACGGAGACTAGGCTGTGGTGGGAAATAACTTAGTAAGGAATTACGGAGACAACTACGTCTAGGATGTGGTGTGAAATATCTTAGTAAGTAACTTACGTAGATGACTAAGGCGTAGTGGGAACCTATTAGTAAGTAACTTCCGTAGATGACTAAAGCCGTAGTGGGAAGTGACTTAGTAAGTAACTTACGTAGATGACTAAGGCCGTGGTGGAAAGTAACTTAGTAAGTAACGTACGAAGATGATTAAGGCCGTAGTGGGAAGTTACTTAGTAAGTAACTTGCGTAGACGACTAAGGCCGTAGTGGGAAGTGACTTAGTAAGTAACAGATGACTAAGACTTGTGGGAAATAAACTACTAAGCAACTTACGTAGATTACTAAGGCCTTGGTGATATTTAACTTAGTACGTAATGTACGGAGACAACTAACACTAGGCTGTGGTGCGAAGTGACTTAGTAAGTAACGTACGGAGACAACTACGTCTAGGATGTGGTGGGAAATGACTTAGAAAGTAACTTACATACATGATTAAGATCGTGGTGGGAAGTGACTTAGTAAGTAACTGACGTAGATGACTAAGGCCGTAGTGGGAAGTTACTTAGTAAGTAACTTACGTAGATGACTGAGGCCGTAGTGGGAAGTTACTTAGTAAGTAACTTACGTAGATGACAAAGACCGTTGTGGGAAATGACTTAGCAAGTAACTTACGTAGATGACTAAGGCCGTGGTGGGAAGTTTCTTAGTAAGTAACTTACGTAGATGACTAAGGCCGCAGTGGGAAATGACTTAGACAGTAACTTACGTAGATGACTAAGGTCGTGGTGAGAAGTAACTTAGTAAGTAACTTACGTAGATGAATAAGGCCGTGGTGGGAAATAGCTTAGTCAGTAACGTACATAGACGACTAAGACTAGGCTGTGGTGGGAAGTGACTTAGTAAGTAGTAACTTACCTAGATGACTAAGGCTGTGATGGAATGTGACATAGTACGTAACGCACGGAGACGACGAAGACTAGGCTGTGGTGGGAAATAACTTAGTAAGGAATTACGGAGACAACTACGTCTAGGATGTGGTGTGAAATATCTTAGTAAGTAACTTACGTAGATGACTAAGGCCGTAGTGGGAACCTATTAGTAAGTAACTTCCGTAGATGACTAAGGCCGTAGTGGGAAGTGACTTAGTAAGTAACTTACGAAGATGATTAAGGCCGTAGTGGGAAGTTACTTAGTAAGTAACTTACGTAGACGACTAAGGCCGTAGTGGGAAGTGACTTAGTAAGTAACAGATGACTAAGACTGGTGGGAAATAAACTACTAAGCAACTTACGTAGATTACTAAGGCCTTGGTGATATTTAACTTAGTACGTAATGTACGGAGACAACTAACACTAGGCTGTGGTGCGAAGTGACTTAGTAAGAAACGTACGGAGACAACTACGTCTAGGATGTGGTGGGAAATGACTAGAAAGTAACTTACATAGATGATTAAGACGGTGGTGGAAAGTGACTTAGTAAGCAACTGACGTAGATGACTAAGGCCGTAGTGGGAAGTTACTTAGTAAATAACTTACGTCGATGACTGAGGCCGTAGTGGGAAGTTACTTAGTAAGTAACTTACGTAGATGACAAAGACCGTTGTGGGAAATGACTTAGCAAGTAACTTACGTAGATGACTAAGGTCGACGTGAGAAGTAACTTAGTAAGTAACTTACGTAGATGACTAAGGCCGTGGTGGGAAGTAACTTAGTAAGTAACTTACGTAGATGACTAAGGCCGCAGTGGGAAATAACTTAGACAGTAACTTATGTAGATGACTAAGATCGTGGTGGGAAGTAACTTAGTAAGTAACTTACGTAGATGACCAAGGCCGTAGTGGGAACCTATTAGTAAGTAACTTCCGTAGATGACAAAGGCCGTAGTGGGAAGTGACTTAGTAAGTAACTTACGTAGATGACTAAGGCCGTGGTGTGAAGTTACTTAGTTATCATCTTACGTAGATGACTAAGGTCGTAGTGGGAAGTGACTTGGTAAATATCTTACGTAGATGACTAAGGCCGTAGTTGGAAGTTACTTAGTAAGTAACTTACGTAGACGACTAAGGCCGTAGTGGGAAGTGACTTAGTTAGTAACAGATGAATAAGACTGGTGGGAAATAAACTACTAAGCAACTTACGTAGATTACTAAGGCCTTGGTGATATTTAACTTAGTACGTAATGTACGGAGACAACAAACACTAGGCTGTGGTGCGAAGTGACTTAGTAAGTAGTAACTTACGTAGATGACTTAGGCTGTGGTGGGAAGTGACATAGTAAGTAACCTATGTAGATGACTAAGGCCGTGGTGGGAAATAACTTAGTAAGTAACGTACAGATATGACTAAGGCTGTGGATGGAAGTAATTTAGTAAATACCATACGTAGATGACTAATGCCGTGGTGGGAAATAGCTTAGTAAGTAACGTACAGAGATGACTAAGACTATGCTGTAGTGGGAAGTTACTTAGTAAGTACTAACTTTCCTAGATGGCTAAGGCTGTGGTGGGATGTGACATATTAAGTAACGCACGGGGACGCCTAAGACTAGGCTGTGGTGGGAAATAACTTAGTAATGAGCTTACGGAGACGACTAAGAATAGGATGTTGTGGGAAGTGACTTAGTAAGTAACGTACGGAGACAACTACGTCTAGGATGTGGTGGGAAATGACTTAGAAAGTAACTTACATAGATGATTAATACCGTGGTGGGAAGTGACTTAGTAAGTAACTGACGTAGATAATTAAGGACGTAGTGGGAAGTTACTTAGTAAATAACTTACGTAGATGACTGAGGCCGTAGTGGGAAGTTACTTAGTAAGTAACTTACGTAGATGACTAAGGCCGTGGTAGAAAGTAACTTAGTAAGTAACGTACGAAGATGATTAAGGCCGTAGTGGGAAGTTACTTAGTTAGCATCTTACGTAGATGACTAAGGTCGTAGTGGGAAGTAACTTGGTAAATATCTTACGTAGATGACTAAGGCCGTAGTGGAAAGTTACTTAGTAAGTAACTTACGTAGACGACTAAGGCCGTAGTGGGAAGTGACTTAGTAAGTACCTTACGTACATGACTAAGGCCGTGGTGGGAAATAGCTTAGTAACTAACGTACAGAGATGACTAAGACTATGCTGTAGTTGAAAGTTACTTAGTAAGTACTAACTTACCTAGATGGCTAAGGCTGTGGTGGGATGTGCCATAGTAAGTAACACACGGGGACGCCTAAGACTAGGCTGTGGTGGGAAATAACTTAGTAAGGAACTTACGGAGACAACTAAGAATAGGCTGTTGTGGGAAGTGACTTAGTAAGTAACGTACGGAGAGAACTACGTCTAGGATGTGGTGAGAAATGACTTAGAAATTAACTTACATAGATGATTAAGACCGTGGTGGGAAGTGACTTAGTAAGTAACTTACATAGATGACTAAGGCCGTAGTGGGAAGCTATTAGTAAGTAACTTCCGTAGATGACTAAGGCCGTAGTGGGACGTGACTTAGTAAGTAACGTACAGATATGACTTAGGCTGTGATTGGAAGTAATTTAGTAAATACCATACGTAGATGACTAAGGCCGTGGTGGGAAATAGCTTAGTAAGTAACGTACAGAGATGACTAAGACTATGCTGTAGTGGGAAGTTACTTAGTAAGTACTAACTTTCCTAGATGGCTAAGGCTGTGGTGGGATGTGACATAGTAAGTAACCTATGTAGATGACTAAGGCCGTGGTGGGAAATAACTTAGTAAGTAACGTACAGATATGACTAAGGCTGTGGTTGGAAGTAATTTAGTAAATACCATACGTAGATGACTAAGGCCGTGGTGGGAAATAGCTTAGTAAGTAACGTACAGAGATGACTAAGACTATGTTGTAGTGGGAAGTTACTTAGTAAGTACTAACTTTCCGAGATGGCTAAGGCTGTGGTGGGATGTGACATAGTAAGTAACGCACGGGGACGCCTAAGACTAGGCTGTGGTGGGAAATAACTTAGTAATGAGCTTACGGAGACAACTAAGAATAGGATGTTGTGGGAAGTGACTTAGTAAGTAACGTACGGAGACAACTACGTCTAGGATGTGGTGGGAAATGATTTAGAAAGTAACTTACATAGATGATTAATACCGTGGTGGGAAGTGACTTAGTAAGTAACTGACGTAGATGATTAAGGCCGTAGTGGGAAGTTACTTAGTAAATAACTTACGTAGATGACTGAGGCCGTAGTGGGAAGTTACTTAGTAAGTAACTTACGTAGATGACCAAGGCCGTGGTAGAAAGTAACTTAGTAAGTAACGTACGAAGATGATTAAGGCCGTAGTGGGAAGTTACTTAATTAGCATCTTACGTAGATGACTAAGGTCGTAGTGGGAAGTAACTTGGTAAATATCTTACGTAGATGACTAAGGCCGTAGTGGGAAGTTACTTAGTAAGTAACTTACGTAGACGACTAAGGCCGTAGTGGGAAGTGACTTAGTAAGTAACAGATGACTAAGACTGGTGGGAAATAAACTACTAAGCAACTTACCTAGATTACTAATGCCTTGGTGATATTTAACTTAGTACGTAATGTACGGAGACAACTAACACTAAGCTGTGGTGCGAAGTGACTTAGTAAGTAGTAACTTACGTAGATGACTTAGGCTGTGGTGGGAAGTGACATAGTAAGTAACTTATGTAGATGACTAAGGCCGTGGAGGGAAATAACATAGTAAGTAACGTACGAAGATGACTAAGGCTGTGGTGGGAAGTAACTTAGTAAGTACCTTACGTACATGACTAAGGCCGTGGTGGGAAGTAGCTTAGTAACTAACGTACAGAGATGACTAAGACTATGCTGTAGTTGAAAGTTACTTAGTAAGTACTAACTTACCTAGATGGCTAAGGCTGTGGTGGGATGTGCCATAGTAAGTAACACACGGGGACGCCTAAGACTAGGCTGTGGTGGGAAATAACTTAGTAAGGAACTTACGGAGACAACTAAGAATAGGCTGTTGTGGGAAGTGACTTAGTAAGTAACGTACGGAGAGAACTACGTCTAGGATGTGGTGAGAAATGACTTAGAAATTAACTTACATAGATGATTAAGACCGTGGTGGGAAGTGACTTAGTAAGTAACTTACGTAGATGACAAAGGCCGTAGTGGGAAGCTATTAGTAAGTAACTTCCGTAGATGACTAAGGCCGTAGTGGGAAGTGACTTAGTAAGTAACTTACGTAGATGACTAAGACCGTGCTAAGAAGTAACTTAGTAAGTAACGTACGGAGATGATTAGGGCCGTAGTGGGAAGTTACTTAGTTAGCATCTTACGTAGATGAGTAAGGTGGTAGTGGGAAGTGACTTGGTAAATATCTTACGTAGATGACTAAGGCCGTAGTGGGAAGTTACTTAGTAAGTAACTTACGTAGACGACTAAGGCCGTAGTGGGAAGTGACTTAGTAAGTAACAGATGACTAAGACTGGTGAGAAATAAACTATTAAGCAACTTACGTAGATTACTAAGGCCTTGGTGATATTTAACTTAGTACGTAATGTACGGAGACAACTAACACTAGGCTGTGGTGCGAAGTGACTTAGTAAGTAGTAACTTACGTAGATGACTAAGGAAGTGTTGGGAAGTGACATGGTATGTAACTTATGTAGATGACTAAGGCCGTGGTGGGAAGTAACTTAGTAAGTAACGTAAAGAGATAACTAAGACTATCCTGTGGTGGGAAGTTACTTAGTAAGTACTAACTTACCTAGATGACTAAAGCTGTGGTGGGATGTGACATAGTAAGTAACGCACGGGGACGCCTAAGACTAGGCTGTTGTGGGAAATAACTTAGTAAGGAAGTTACGGAGACGACAAAGAATAGGCTGTTGTGGGAAGTGACTTAGTAAGTAACGTACGGAGACAACTACCTTTAGGATGTGGTGAGAAATGACTTACATAGATGATTAAGACCGTGGTGGGAGGTGACTTAGTAAGTAACTTACGTAGATGACTAAGGCCGTAGTGAGGAGCTACTTAGTAAGTAACTTATGTAGATGACTAAGGCCGTAGTGGGAAGTTACTTAGTAAGTAACTTACGTAGAGTAACTTACGTAGATGACAAAGACCGTAGTGGGAAATGACTTGGCAAGTAACTTACGTAAATGGCTAAGATCGAATTGAGAAGTAACTTAGTAAACAACTTACGTAGATGACTAAGGCCGTGGTGGGAAGTTGCTTAGTAAGTAACTTACGTAGATGACTAAGGGCGCAGTGGGAAATGACTTAGACAGTAACTTACATTGATGACTAAGGTCGTGGTGATATGTCACTTAGTAAGTAACGTACGTAGATGACTAAGGCAGTGATGGGAAATTCCTTAGTAAGTAACGTACAGAGACAACTAAGACTAGACTGTGGTGGGAAGTAACTTAGTGAGTAGTACCTTACCTAGATGACTAAGGCTGTGGTGTGATGTGACATAGTAAGTAACGTACGGAGACAACTACGTCTAGGATGTGGTGGGAAATGACTTAGTGAGTAGCTTCCGTAGATGATTAATGCCGTGGTGGGAAGTGACTTAGAAAGTATCTTACGTATCTGACTAAGGCCGTAGTTGGAAGTTCCTTAGTAAGTAATTTACTTAGATGACTAATGCCATAGATGGAAGTAACTTTCGGAGATGATTAAGGCTGTGGTGGGAAGTTACTTAGTAAGTGCCTTTCACAGATGACTACGACTGTGGTGGGAAATAAACTAGTAAGTAATTTACGTAGAATACTAAGGCCTTGGTGATATTTAACTTAGTATGTAATGTATGGAGACAACAAAGACTAGGCTGTGGTGTGACATGACTTAGTAAGTAGTAAGTTACATAGATAACTAAGGCGTGTTCGGAAGTGAAATATTAAGTAATTTACGTAGATGACTAAGGCTGTGGTGGGAGGTGACTTAGTAAGTAGCTTACGTAGATGACTAAGGCTGTGGTGGGAAGTGTATTCGTAAGGAACTTACGTAGATGACTAAGGCCGTAGTGGGAAGTAACTTAGTAAGTAACGTACGGAGATGACTAAGGTTGTGGAGGGAAATAAGATAGTAAGTAGCATATCTAGATGACTAAGGTCGTGGTGAGAGGTAACCTAGTTAGTAACATTACGTAGATGACTAAAGCCGTGTTGGGAAGTGACATAGTAAGTAACTTACGTAGATGACTAAGGCTGTGGTGGGAAGTGACTAAGTAAGTAATTAACGTAGATGACTAAGTCCGTGGTGGGAAGTAACTTAGTGAGTAACGTACGGAGATTACTAAGGCTGTGAAGTGAAGTAACTTACGTAGATGACTAAAGACGTGGTGGGAAATAGCTTAGTGAGTAACGTACAGAGATAACTAAGACTAGGCTGTGGTGGGAAGTGATTCAGTAAGTACTAACTTACCTAGATGACTAAGGCTGTGGTGGGATGTGACTTAGTAAGTAACGTACGGAGACAACTACGTCAAGGATGTGGTGGGAAATGACTTAACAAGTAACTTACATAGATGATTAAAACCGTGGTGGGAAGTAACTGACGTAGATGACTAAGGTCGTAGTGGGAAGTTACTTAGTAAGTAACGTACGGAGACGACTAAGACTATGTTGTGATGGGAAGTGACTTAATAAGTAATTTACAGAGACGGCTAAGACTAGGCTATGGTGTGAAGGTTACTTAGTAAGAAACGTACGGAGACGACTAAGACTAGGCCGTGGCGTGGTGGGAAATTACTTAGTAAGTTTCGCACTGAGACGACTACGATTAGGCCGTGGTGGGAAGTTACTTAGTAAGTAACGTACGGACACGACTAAGACTAGGCTCTGGTGGGAAGTGACTTAGTAAGTAACGTACGGAGACAACTAAGACTTGGCTGTAGTGAGAAGTGACTTAGTAAGTAACTTACGGAAACGACTAAGACTAGGCCGTGGTGGGAAGTGACTTAGTAAGTAACGTACGGAGACGACTAAGACTAGGCCGTGGTTGGAAGTTACTTAGTAAGTAACGTACGGACATGACTAAGACTTGGCAGTGGTGGAAAGTAACTTACCTAGATGACTAAGGCTGTATTGGGAGATGACTTGGTAGTAGTAACTTATGTAGATGACTAAGGCTGTGGTGGGATGTGACTTAGTAGTAGTAACTTACCTAGATTACTAAGGCCGACTTGGAGAGTGCCTTAGTAAGTAATGTACGGAGACAACTAAGACTAGGATGTGGTGAGAAGTGAGTAAGTAAGCAACGTACGTAGATTAGTAAGGCTGTGGTGGAAAGTAACTTAGTAAGTAACGTACGGAGACGACTAAGACTAGGATGTGTTGGGAAGTGACTTAGAAAGTAGCAACTTACGTAGATGACTAAGGCTGTGGTGGGAAGTGACTTAGTAAGTAGTAACTTACGTGGATGACTAAGGCTGTGGTGGTATGTGACTTAGTAGTAGTAACTTACTGAGATGACTAAGGCCGAGTTGGAAAGTGGCTTAATAATTAATGTAGGTAGATGGTTAAGATTGGGATGTGGTGGGAAGTAACTTAGTAAGTAGTACCTTACGTAGATGACTAAGGCTAGGCTATGGTGGGAAGTAATTTAGTAAGTAACTTACATAGATGGCAAAGAATGTGGTGGGAAATGACTAATAAGTAGTAACGTACGTAGATGACTAAGGCTGTAGTGGGAAGTAGCTTAGTAATTTTAATTTTCTAATGCTGCTTTTGTAAATATGGTGAACAATTTCAGGTACATGCCGAACAACAATATATCATTTGTCAGCAATAAGGCGTTTGAGAATCTAGCACAGCTGACTCTCCTGTAAGTAATATTCTATTTTATATATTTGCATTTTACGTGTTATAGTGGTAGTGTGCGTTATATAGTTGTAGTTTACGTTATATAGATATAGCGTACGTTTTATAGTGGTAGTTTATGCTATGTAGTTGTAGTGTACGCTATATAGTTGTAATGTACGTTATATAGTTGTAATGTACGTTATATAGTTGTAGTGTATGTTATATAGTTGTAGTATACGTTATATAGTTGTAATGTATGTTATATAGTTGTAGTGTACGCTATATATTTGTAGTGTACGTTATATAGTTGTAGTGTATGTTATATAGTTGTAGTGTACGTTATATAGATGTAGTGTACGCTATATAGTTGTAGTGTACGTTATATAGATGTAGTGTACTTTATATAGTTGTAGTGTACGCTATATAGTTGTGTACGTTATATAGTTGTAGTGTACGTTATATAGTTGTAGTGAACGTTATATAGTTGTAGTGTACGTTATATAGTTGTAGTGTACG